>CM046474.1:28352923-28739486 GCA_025506415.1 Flaveria robusta | reverse complement strand
TTAGTTTATTAATCCATATACTTCTTTTCACAATGGTTTTACGGAGAAAGAAGGGGAGGATGGGAATTTTTTTTTTTGTGTATTATTATTATGGTAAAATGTCATGTATGCTGTTATATTGGATGTAAAATTATTAAATTTAAAATATGACATTCACTTGGACTTTTAACTTGTAGAGTTTAAAGGACACAAGTATCACCATCAAGTAAGGCTAAGTTTAATATATAAACTTATCAAATCCCAAAACACATAAATTAGGTAGAAGAGCGCGACATAGGTTGTTGTAACTTTGAGGTTCTTTCTGATGGAACCATCAGGGGCGAAATGGTGTAGAGGGAAAAAAACAATGATAGTAGATGCGATGATAAACATGTGCGCAAAAGTGTTATTATGAAATACAAATCTGCATGTTCTCCCAACAACACAAGCTGATGAAGATGGTTTTAACGAGTTAGAAATTACATTGGTTAATAGCGATGGTGCGCATGTTGATGGTTGGGATAACAGGCATTGGTTTACGAAAAAGATGTAGAGGACATATGTGTAAAAAGCGTGTGAAATAAACATAAAAAATAAGGTGTAACTTTATGTTTTATCCACATGTCCTTAGGCTAAAAGATTTAATTTGATGAGATGACATTGACCAATTCTTCTGTTCTATATTTATTTAGGTTTCTCTAATTAATCTTGATACATATATAAAACTAGTTGTAACCCACACGAGCATTACGCGGGAAGCAACATGGCTGGACTTAACAAAAATGGAATAAAATACTTCATAACACTCCCTCCCCAACGCAAACAAAATAACCACAAAAGTCAAAAGAAAATATAGATAACACAACCGTTATACGTCGTAAGTTAAAATAATTAAAAAATAAATAATAAAATAATAACGTATGTAAAAACATAAAAGAAACCCAAATAAAAATCTGTTGTCATAAAATAAATTAAAAAAATTAAAGAATGAATAATAACAATTGACGGTAAACTTTAAAGGTCCATTATTAAACAAATATTATTATTACTATTCATTCATAGATAAATTAATATATAGTTAATTATAACAAATTTAATGATAATATGCACAAATGTTTAGGCCCTTTACATTGAAGCATTTAAGGGCATCCAAATGGAATTTCCATAGCCAAACATATTATGGCCCCACATATTCAAATAGACCTTCGTGCATGTGGCAAAATTATGTAGGTGGAAGCCATTTAATTTGCCTTTATATGTTCAATGTATTCATGTCAATCTTTGTCTCCTTTTCCCTTAAAGAAGGAGCTATCAAACAAATATAAAGACAATGAAAGGGTGTCAAGATAACTGGAGGTTGGAGAATATATTTTAATACCACAGTTGAAGTCAACTTTGACTTTGGTATGCTACATATTCAACCAACAATATTCAATATATATTCTTTTTAACCCAAATCGGCTATTAGATCTCTCTTCTCATGAAACTTTTTATACGTGGATACACAAGTTGAACAAAAACACTCCTATAACCTTTTCTTAAAACACACTTATTGTTCATTTTATGGGACTCAAACCCATACCGGTTTGATACGAATAAACATAACGTGCCAAGGTTAAAGGCTATAGGCATTAAATAGAAAAAATTAGATTAATATCCATTTAATTCAATTATTTCTTATAACTATCATTAATCCATCAACATCATGAACTTCCTACCAAACCATTTGACACCAGATAAGATACACTAACCACCTTTAAATCTTAATGCTGACATCTTAGGGATAAGATAAGCTTCATTTGGATTGATGTTTGACTCGTGGCCTAATTTAGGGCAGAATCAATGTTTTCTTTTAGTTTGTTCTAGTAATTTTTTACATCTACATTCAATTTTCTTATCGAAATAAGATTCTATGGTATGTTATATCTGAAGAAATCAAAATAGTTAATAATTATATAAATAACTTGAATATGGTTTTTTTTGTTTGCCTTCAATTGCATGGGAATTTAATGTCTCTGTGTTGGGCTTAAAAGGGGTTTTTGCTTTTGCCAGAGCAATACACTCTTAGGCTCTTAGCCCATTATATTTAAATTGGGCTAGCCCATTAAAAGTGGTTTAAGTTTTTGCTAGACCGATGCACTTTTACAGACATACCCCATCACATTGCCTTTTATTATGGGCCAACCCACGGTACATTGAGACTAGTTTACCCTAAAAGTCTAGAACCATCAGGTTAAAGAGAAAAGCATTTTTTAAAAAAAAATCACAAATTAATAAGTATTAACGTTGTTTAATAAAATAACTCATATTTTTTAAATAAATCAACGCAAGTTCATTTATTATTTTGAATTTTTTTAAGATGTTGAAACTTTTTAATCTTTTAAAACTCAAAAAAAAGAGTAACTAAAAGTAACACGAAATAACACCAATTACTTGTTATTAAAATTTTCTCATTCCTCTCTTTTTTTTAAATAATTAACTTAATTACTAATATATTATTTAACTTTTTTTTAGATTAGAAATATTTCTTTAATAAATTAAAAATAGAACTTTTTATTCAAGTTATTTTTAGAAAGACAAATTTTTATAAATAATTTTTTTTCTAAAACATCAAACTTTATAAAAAATATAAAATATTTTAAATTAGTGTTTTGTAAAAAGTAAATATTTTATAAACTAAAATTTAAAATTGAGAGTTATAATAAGAAATTTTTAAAAATGACATTTTAATATGGTTTGTTTTGAAACAAAATGTTTAATTTTTATTTTTTAAAAAAAAAGTTTAAAATAAAAGTTTAAAATGTTGATATCATTCTTTTATTACTTAGTTCTTACTCATACGTAATTTTAATAATATCTTATTTTAAAATATCATTATAAATTTAATAATATTTTATTATATTTAATATTTTTTTTATCAACCTTTGTAATACAATTAAATAATTAAATAAATGTGTGAATCAAGGAGATCCACCATTCTCGTGTTTTTGCAATGGTCTCGGCTGGAAAATGAATATGTGGTTCCGATTAAGATAACACCTATTCTCCGAATCAAAGTCGCACATTTGCCGTTTAAAAAAAGGATCAATAAAAAATATTAAAGATGGGAAAACCATCAAAGTGAACATTAGTCATCTTTGTCTTTTCTCAGGTTAATATACCTAATCAGAGCTACGCTCAACATCGAGCTCTATCTGAGGGAATTAGGATGCGAGAGTCGTGAGAACCGCCTATGACCATTGTCACAACATCCGGCCCTTTACGCCATTTCGTCTATCTTTATGAGCTCCATTACTCCAACGGTTCAAAGCCATGCCCGTTCTAAATTGGGCCCCTTTCTATCCAGCTTACTTTCATCTAGTTGGCCCAAGTATGATTATTCAACTCTTGGATTGTTTTCGTACCACATTGGAAGTTTGAGCTGGTTGTTCTTGCTAGTTATGTTGAATTACATTTTGCAAAAATGTGCAGCTAGCTATTAGCTTAACTTACTCGTATTTGTTCAACTATAATTAATATTAATTCCATCATATTTGCAAATAAATTTCTGAACAAACTACCTTCATTTGAGAAAAAGTTATATCCAACAGCAAATTCCTCTGAAATTGAAGTAAATTGATATAAATTGTTGTTGAACTGAATGCGTTTAATTGAGGGATCTTAAGATAGTTTCTGTTTTGATGAAATGATATGCTCATGCGGCATATGTATTGGGATGAATTGAGTATTAATATTTGTCTTGGTAGTTATGATATAGTCAGATGTGTTACATAATTTGATTACATATGGTATGGATTTAGATGTCATATATTTTTTTTTATGTCTTTTCTTTTTTACTCAAATATGAACTTAGAATTCGACAATTAAAATCTTTTATTTCTGCTTATCAGGCAAAGATTCCAGATATATGAAAATGTTTGTATGCATTTGCTACTTCACAAGCCAAGATGGGCACTGGTGGTTGTCAATTTAGTGTAATGATTCTCCTTATTATTAATCTGTGTTAGCTGTGAATATCTTTTAGAGTTAATTTGGTTTTATAACTCTAGCTATTGTTGGATATTTTTAATCAAGAAATAAGTCAATTAAAGTCAGATTAGGAAAGTCAAAATTAGAAAAGTCAAACCTGTAAATTAGGCAGGAATTAAAGTGTTAGTTGTGTAGTTTTAGTAGTTTGTAACCGTCAATTAAGAGTATAAATACCCCATATGTATGTAGAATTATGTGTGGAATAACAGAAGTATTTGTGTGATTATTGTTCTTGTGTTTGACCATGTGTTCCATCGAGTCCCTGCACATCTTTGTGCATACTCATTGTGATTTGGTCATCCATGATTGATCCTCGATCGAGGGGCTCAACATGGTATCAGAGTGTTGGAACCAAAATCAACACCGACAAGACTAATTGTTGATTCAGAATTGATCACATCATCGTTTGAACAGGAAGGATCCATTAACTTAAAACCGAGAACCATTATTAAGAATCGATCGGAGAAGAAGAAACTCCGGCAAATCCGATGAAATTGGAAGTGAATTGTTTAGATTAATGTTCATATATACAAGTGGTTAATTTCATCGTCTTGTTGATGTAGTTATTCACAATGGATTGCTCGATCCTTCCAACTTGAAAAAAGTCGACCAAGTACACAATCGGGGAATTTAGTTCATAATAAAGTCTGTTTACTTTACTAAGCTAGTTTTAAGTTTTAAACCGGACAGAACCGTTGAACTATGAAAATGGAATGTTTGAATATCAAACTGGTTGATTACTTTAGTTTGGGCGGTTAGTATTTTCAAACCGTTTTTGAACATTCGTAGGTGAAGCATAACCTTTCTAGTCTAGTTTTTATGCTCGAATCTTGTTTTCATTGGACTTTTATCTTAAACTTTTTAAGGTCAACTACACAATGCAAGTTATATATTACTTGATTCCGTTGTTTGCATGCGTTGATGGATCTTTGAGTTTAGTGCTAACAGATTCTAGTGGAAAAAATATTGATCGGTCTTTGATTTTTTTAAAACCAAACAGACACAGTCGTTTAAAAGGTTCATTGGTTGGACTTGTCAAATCGGATTTAAGAATCAGATGACATCATATATAAAAAAAATAATATTATTTATATATATTCAGTTCAAATACGAAATATGAAAAATACTATATGTTTAAAATTATTTTTTACTTTTAACATAATATTAGCAATTAATTAACTAAAATATGTATACTAAATTATTATATTAATACAAAAAAAAGATTTTAAAAGGAAAAAATAAAAAGGAACTTTTGTAATCTAGTCCGACCATTGGTCCGGTCCAAGCAGTTCACCGGTGCCACTGGTTTAAGTGAAAACAATCCCAATACATACAACCAAATTGTTTTTATGACTGATTCTTCTTCCGGTCCGGTTTTGAAAATTTACACTAAGTGAAGGTGTATAAATGCTTGTTAAAAAAATACAAATAAAAGAAAAGATTCCTGATTAACAAGGACAGTTTGATTGGGCTTGCATATGGGTCAATAAAGGTGTATGTTAGCAGACAAAGCCTAATAAAGGGCCCATACCATAGATCATGAAGTGGCCCATTAGGGGTAAAGCTCCCAAAAGGCACAACTCTTTCCATTCGAGCACGAAATTGACTATATTACAAATAAACATACCCAAGAGGTTGTATATTTTTTTGTCACAAAACCCGCCATGGCGCCATATACGATGATGTCTTATATCATGACCCAAAGTTGTTGCGTAGTCTACCTTCGATATATAACGAAATTAAAAAGGTTTGATTTGAAGTTTTATTTTGTATATTTTAATACTTTGTACGTCAATGATTTCTTTCTAATCACCAAAGGGGGAGCATCAAATTGATGTCACCCTAGATGTCATCTTTGGAGACATTGAATAATGTGAGTTTGTTGGTATTTGAATACTTTTAGTTTTGTCAAAAGTAGAACATTATCCTAAGTGAAGTGATTCAAACTTTGACCTAAGCTTTTTAAGG
This sequence comes from Flaveria robusta, assembly GCA_025506415.1. Classification (NCBI taxonomy): domain Eukaryota; kingdom Viridiplantae; phylum Streptophyta; class Magnoliopsida; order Asterales; family Asteraceae; genus Flaveria; species Flaveria robusta. The sequence continues at coordinate 28,733,510 of CM046474.1, read as the reverse complement.
CTTTAAGCCATGCTACCTCTTGCATATGGCCCATCTTGTTGTCATGGTCAACACTCAACAGGTTAAGACTAGTTGGTGTTGGTTCTTGGGGATATAAGGAGCTCCTATGAACAATTATAGCATCTATCATCCAATGATGCTAGTTTAAGTCTTAATAATACACTAAAAGAGTGTACTAAAAGAGTGAACAATTATAGCATCTATTATCCCATGATCCTAGTTTAAGTATTAATAATTTATTATAAGAGTGTACGAATTTAGGCTGCTAGTGTCAAAACGTTGAACCGTAACCTAGCACATGTTTACCAAACAAGTTAGTCTTGTTGACTTGTATACGACTCGATCTAGTATCAAAAGGTCGACAACAAATATCAGAACATCAGAAGACGAGGGTCATAATATCTCCTATGTGTCCGATAAATATTAGCGTATAAGCATAAGAAACAATAAACTAGTTTGAAATTTGAAAGTAAGTGATAAATATTAAGCCAAACTTTAGAAACAACAATTAGTTAAGATTTTTAGAAAAAAAAAAAAAAACATATAGTATATAATATATAATTTTCTAATTATTGTTGTTTTAAGCATGTTGACCTGTTGAAAGGGTCAACTTCAACTTCATTTAGTACATGGATTGACTTTAAAAAAATGTGCAAGGGATTCGATGCTTTTATTTAAATTATTTTGTTGACATGCGGATCAAGTTATACTTGAACCATCTCTAACAGGACACATGCGAGGATGCAAGACGTCTGTAAGATGATGTAGAGCCATTCCTATAGAAGGGGCAAGTTTGGAGAATGGAGAAGCATGTCAAGGAACGGGAAATCTTTCTACAAGGCCGAGCTTGATCGAGTTTATATTGTAAGAGAGGAGGAAGAGAGGGAGCCCGTTAATCGAGTAGTGGCAACATTATATGTTACTCTTTTAATAGACAAATTAATATGATCATATGATCTGATATTGAATTTTTGAAACCTTTCACAAGCATGCTCAAAAACTTCTTAGCAGTACAATATTTTAAAACAAATATATAATGTTACTAAAAGCTAAACCATAATAGAAGATGATATGTGAATTGTTTGATAATATCTATTTAAAGTAAGAGTTAATTATAAAAATTTCAACGATAAAGTAGATTTGTAAATTTGTGTGTAACTTTTTTTAAAAATTATATGTTTAGCAGAGTGTATAAATTACTAAAACGGTTATTTTTGGTTCATTTTAAGCCTAATGAAAATATGTAGTTAATGACATAGCTTTGAGGGATATATATTTTTAAAATTTGCTATAAAGGTAGCTTTTTTTATATTTAGCACCAACGTTATTAACAGTTCTTACTACATTATAACAAAATAAAAATAATAACCGAAATCAACCATTGCTCTTGATTCCCAAACATAATTATGCATATATAGCGTTTAAATGAGAACTTTTAAATATTAGAAACTATTACACTAGTTTTCTAAGATTACATTATAATATAATTTGTAATATCTTGTGGTTCTTGTTTATCACTTACTCACACACGTCACGGAAGGTTAAAATCATGTATGGTGCAGTTAATACGTATTTAATCTAAAAGAATTTAAACTTTAAAGATTGTTGTTAAAATACGTTTATAATTCCTTTACAAAAATTGAATGAACTATGATAAAAAATATATATAACACCTCACATAATTATAATGAGATTTGGTGAAACCTTTCCCTCTCCTTTGAGATAAGAGCTTTTCATGTGGATCCCATACCAAATAATTATAAATGCTTTGACCCCCCTTACCTTTGACACAGTCTAAGACCTTGACATTCTAATCAACTCTCCATTTATTTATTTACTAAAATCGTATATAAAACTTCAGAGGTATATGTGGATGTCACATGGTTTCATTTATATATAAACTAACATTCATAATTATTTTGTACTCTTGTAATATAGTCAACAATTATTCGAACACCGTTCACAATGTTCATAGCTTGAAAAACCCATAATGATTTTTTAAATGTTTTCTTTATGTAACTCTACTTGATATGTATAACCCAATTATAATTCCTTCAAAAATAAACTACGACATTTAGTAGAAGTGACTAGTATTAGGCAAGAATGTTAAGACTTAAGTGTGTTCCTTCTGTTTTAACCAAAAAAAGTATGCCAATATAAGAAAGAAACTTCTTATTTTTCTTGAAAATACTTATTTTTATGTCTTTTCTGTTTTACTTTCCACGGGTAGATAAATGCAAATTCAATTAATGTCTAACACAATAAGAACATCCGGATTGATAAATGACATTCACAAAAATATCACAAAATAACAAGTCTAGGCTCCATGCCTTATGTTCTGCGCATAATAAAAAGTCTTCATTGGAATGAAATACTAGAGAAAAAATATGTATTAAACTTGTGTAGTTTTTATTCTCTAAACTAATGTTATGTTCGAAGAAAAAATATAGTTTTTATTCTCTAAACTAATGTTATGTTCGAAGAAAAATATTATGTATTGCTTTATGCTAAAAACCTTCATGCCAGCTATTTTCTCTATCATATAACGTACAAATAATTTTAGTATTAATTGTCACAATTGCTAGATATTATCGTTTTATTAATATAGTATTAATAAGATTCATACACTAAGTGAATATTATTTTGTAGAATAGTTTAATTAAAATAAAATTATAAAATAATAAAGGGATATAGAGACGTACACGAAAATCAAGGGGGATTTTGTCGGGACGTAGAGAAGGGAGATTTCGATTTCTGTGTTGACGCGTAAACGCAATAAAGCTGTTGACTTTGACTTTTTCCATGTGCTTCCGATATAAATTTTCAAATATTATTTTATTTCTCTGTCTTCAACTTATGATTTTTTTATGTTATTTTAAAAATATATAAATTAAAATTATACAGTAGTTCCCTCGTAGGACATAACTTATTTTTCAGAAACGGGGACATAACTTATTGATTTGTTTTCCAAGCATGTGAAATTATATGTTTGATTCTTATTTTAATAACCTGTAACATCAGCTGCATTATAAAATAAATAGGCTGTTAGGATATCCAAAATAAATTAAGCGTTCAGTTAAACTCAGAGCATTACATGCTAATATGTTTAGTTATTTCATAAGCTTTTCTTAAGCGGTGCTTTAATTCAACATACGACGTTACCTTTTGTCACTTTTATTTATTATGATAAATGATTAAATACAATATATTTGTTCTATATTAACAAAATTCATGAGACCATTTTATTTATTAAGGCTAGTAACCATATTTATATCTTAACAAAAGGGTAAAACTCACAGAAGTTGTTGAGTCCATCTCCATAAGATGATACAGTCTCTCTTTCTAATTTTTCTTAATTTTTGTAGTATTCTTTTTCTACTACTTTAAGTATATTTGTTCGTTTAAATTTTAGATTTAGGAATCGTGTATAAATTCAGTGTAACACTAAATCCTAATGTATACAGTGCGAGTATTAGAATGGTAATTGAATATGAGATTACGAGGATTTCTTGTGATCTTGAGTTCTTATTGTTGATCAAACAATAGTTAATGATTAATTAAGTAATAAACTTACACTGCTAGATAGTTTATTTTCTAAATTATAAATTATTCATGATTAAACAATAGCCCTTTCAACATACATGTATTTACAGTATTAATTTTAAGGACTATTTGTACTAAAGGCCTAAAAGGCTAAAAGTAAGAACGATTAATTTAATTATACATACTTAAGAATCATATTATAACAATCCCTATACTAGATGAATGATTTGTGTAGTTTACTTCAAATTATATTTTTATGATACGTCCAATATATGGTTGATCTATATATATGAAGAACGAGAGTGTTTATAAAACTCAAATGACTTCTTTTTACCACGTTGTATGGAGTGACACAATTAATTCTTAAAAAAATTAACACTTCATGTTTTAATCATCTCTTTTTCAAATTCACGTTGCATATTCTTATTATATTTTGACTACTTAATTGTATAGGGGTGGGCTATTATAAAAGAGATTTCCATCAATTTTTTTAAAAAAATGTATTGATTGTGTACATATTATGTAATTATGAATGATTACTAAGTTGTTATACCATGGTACATAATTAAGCATACATGGTAAGTAATTACGTGTGGATGGTTATGCATGTCACCTAGAGTATATGTGTCAATTCTGGTGGTTTTCTTCCCTTCGTACTATTTTCAATATTTGCACATTAATAACTGCTGTATGTGCATATATGTATGTATGTATGTATCCTTGCATCATACTCTATCTATTTTCCTATTCTATTTCTCATATTACATTCAAGTGTTCGTATCATGTATGAGTTGGCCAAACCAAGTTTCTTCTTTATTTTTAAACAACAATGAACTTTTTCAACCCACGCGATGTTGTGGGACCGTACATTACATTAACGTGGTAAATGATACGTTTGCAAACATCGTGACCAACGTTGAAATCCGTTATCCACATTGCCCCTATGACACTAACGTGGTTATGTCTCACACATTGCGATGTAAACATGAAACAACATTAAAATGGCGAACTCGTTAAAATAGTTTATAGCAAAGAAAATAAAATACTTATGAAAAACAGAGAAAAGGTAACTAAAAAAATAATATAAAAAACCAAGGAAAGGCAAAAAAAAAAAAAAAAAAAAAACGCATCGAGGGATAAGGCCGGCTCCGGTGGCCACCGTAGGAGTTGAAGGTCTTACCACTAGGGTGGAAGCACAGGTTGTGTATGTATCCAAAACCCATGTGTTGAATGGGCATGATACATACGTAACTTTATGTAATAAAACGAAACCTAGTCGTCGTTGGTTATATCCAAAACCTTTATAGAAAAAAAAAGAAGCAAAGCTGTCATGTGTTCATGCGTTGCGTTATAACCATTGACAATATTTGTAACTTTATGCAATATAACTGAAGTCGTTACAAGAATTCATGTTGGAACACTGATAAGATTAAACATGTTGCAAGAGAAAAAATAACCTTGATAAATATAAGAATGTACAAATATGGATTTTATAAAGCATATTTCAAGTTATGGGAAGAAAAGGAGACGAAACTATAGAAAATCAAAATTTTGAATCAGTTTTGACGTATTTTATGTTTATGCTTTGAAAACTTACACATTATGCACGCAGTACATTTTAAATAAATTTACAACAAAATGTAGATAGATTAAGCAAGTTGTAACAATATATTCAAATTTTATAAACATTAATTTTCAAAAATTATAAAAAAAGAAAGAAAAAAGATGAGTGGGTAAAAAAATAAATAATAAGTGTAGGGCATAAAATATAACTATATGGATACTTATGGGACTAAAGAATAAATGAAATTTTACTTAGAAAAGGCACACCCTAAAATTTGAAGAAATTACCAAAATATCACTGCATTAGATTTTGTACCGTATGCATGAAGTGTTTGCAATTTGATAATTGTATATGGGTTTGGTTATTTGGACACCCTATTATATTAAATCAACACCCTAAAATTTCTATACGGGTCGTATAGCCCCATACGCATCGTATAGGGGGGTCGTATAGCCCTACACGGGGCGTATAACCCCTCTGACAGCCCTCTGAATTTTTTCTCGTAGTCATTGTCGAAATTTGTTATACGCGTCCTATAGCATTATATGTGTCGTATGGGGGGGGTCGTATAGGGGGGTCGTATAGGGCTATATGGGACGTATCGCTCTCTGACACCCCCCCTGAATTTTTCTCGTTTTCAGTGCGTTCGACCCTATACGCTACTTATGGACCCATACGCGACGTATAGGAGGATGTCTATTTATATGAGTGGAAGTCTAAACATTAGGACCCATGTATATTATACCCAATATACTAATTTAAAGTGTGACAGACTGACAGTTAATAGTTAAAAATCCATATATTGATTTCTTATTCAATCACGACTACGCAACATTCATTGACAAGTTGTTTAACCATTTTCTTTATTTCATTAAGTAATTTAGGTGTACGTCACTATCCAAAAAAACTACAGTTTTTACGACACGAAAGTTCGTCGCAATCTTGTCGCAAAGATGGTAACGACAAAAAATTGTTTGTAGAAAAGCCCCCGTATCACAAAGGTTTTCGACTGTTTTGCGACAAAACATCCTACAAATTGAAACACAAACTTTCATAATGCGTTAGTTACATGTATGAGAGTGATATTATTGTTAACTTGAATTTGAAGATTTATTTTCAGTAATATACAATATATTTAAAAGAAAGAGTAACCCATCATGTTACAAACATGTAAGGATGTTAATCGTGCAAAAGACAATGATGAAGGTTAAATATGAGTTATAAAGCTAACTATACTAATATGTTATACAAATATTTCTACTCTAATAAAAAAGTATATTAGGGTGACACGTGGCGGCATCACATTCATTCTCATCAAAATTTTCTCGCTTCTCTCTCCTATTAAATAATTACCTTAATTATCAATAATATTATTTAACTTTTTTTAGAACAAAAATAGTTTTTTTAATAAATTTAAAAAAGATCTTCTTATTAATGTTATTTCTAAAAATAATTTTTATAGAATAAAATTTTTTTACAAAACATCAAATTTTTTAAAATTATTGTTTTTAAAAAGTTAATTTTTTATAAACAAAAAATAATTAAAATTGAAATCTATAATAAGAAAATTTTTAAAATTGATATTTTTAATGCGGTTTGTTTTGAAACAAAATATTTATTATTTTTTTTGGAAAAAAAGTTTTAAACCAAAAGTTTAAAAAGTTGATATAATTATTTTATTACATATTTTTTCTTACTATACGTAATTTTAATTATATTTTATCATAAAATATCGTTTTATACTTGATAAATTTTTATTATATTCAATATTTTATTTATTAAACCCGTGTAATACACGAGTTTACTAAAACTAGTGTGAAATAATTTAGTAGAGAATTTTATAAACCTGAATATTGTGAGTAAATTGTTAAGATGAAAGAGAATAAATATGCTGAAAATACTCTATTTTACGTCTATATTGTAAATACAGATAGATTATTAATTGGATTAATTGGAATAGATTATAATAAAGGAAAATCATCATGAAAATAACAAGAAACAGTTCTAGATTAAACGTAACAATATTGTCGATCCTATTATGGCGATTAAATTACATAATTTTCTTAAGTTTTAGTGTTTTAATTAATGTTGATTAGATAGTATTTAAGAATTAGGAGTAAAATAATTATTATTAAATATAATATAATTCTTTTTAATTTTTAAAATTAAGATGCCCGTAGTGGGCCTTGATAAAACCAAGCTTAGCCACCGCGATACACCCCCTCCCTCCCACCGCTATCGAGATGTTATTGAGTTGGTCATTTCCAGCCTCACAACTGGTGAGGCTTTGATCTCACACTTCTCCACACAAATTAGCTGCTGATGAACAACTCTTTTCTAAAATAAAAATTTTACTTTTTTAAATTATCACATGTTACTCAAAATAAAAATTTACATCATTTCATATGCATATATTATAGGGTGTGACCCGTATTATACGTGAGGGTTTTAAAATTTGAAAGACTTAATTCTATATATTTATAGGTTAATTTTAAACAACCATAAAAATTTCACGCATGAATATGTGCGTGACACGTACTAAAGAGCGGATAATTTGCCAGTGGATAGATCAATGCCTTTAATGTGGAGTTAATCAAAGACCCAAAACAAGCAAAGATATGAATATACGCTAAAAATAAATATTTTATGTAATAAATTAATATTAGTGTTTATGTAATATTTTATTTTGTTAAAATGTTAAATTTATAAATATTTTCTAAAAAACAAATAAAATTAATAATTATTAATTAATGATTAGGACATCATTATATTCTATATGATCATTATCACAACACTAGCACCCTTCTATTCTATCATACTGTGCTGACGTTGCTACATGCATGAAAATATTTTTTTCTATCAGACTCCTATCACGATGGAACACGGGGCCTAGTGGCGTGATGGGTCCTTCCGCTACTAATACAACATGTTTTTGTTTTTTTTTTTCTTACTTTAGTTACCAATCACAACACTAATCTTTTATTTTTTAGTTAAATATTATCTTCATACAAATATCATTACATTTCTTATGGAGTGTGAGTGCGATAAGAGCCACCACTCATGCTAGTGGTCTAAAAATAGGTTCGTTTTACAATTTTTTTTCCTTGTTTATAACAACTAATGTTACACTTGAAAAGAATTTAAACTAATACTACTTTTGTTAAACAATCACCGATACCATTAGTACACAAGCCTCAAAACACCTAAAAAATAGATGGCTTTAAGGGTGGAGGGATGCTCACACTACACCATATATATCACAACAAACCACACTATATCATTTGAAGGAAGTGCTCACACTGTGTTTTTTTTTTCTTTTTCTTTTTTTTCGTGGGCGGAGCCTTGCAACAGTAAAATATGGCGGAGAATCAACGGCGTGGCAATGTAGTGCCACACAATAAAATTGCGACGTGAGCGGCTGGCGGCAGTGTTACCGCGCCGTGTGGGGCCCACTGCCCCCTCACGGTAGGGAGCATACCCACCCTAATAATCTTTTATTGTGTGTCATTGATGATTACGCCTTATAAAAGTAAGCTACTAAGAGCATTCACAATCTGTTTCTTAAAAATATGTGAGTAAAAACTTTTTATTATATGGATTGGATTTGAGTGGTTATAAGTGAAAGAGAATTTTTTTTACTGTTTATTTGTAAATTTAAAGATTTATTATTCATCATGTATAAATTTTTTAATATTTTTGAAAGTGGTTGTGAGTGCAAGAGATAGAATAAATAATGATAAATATATAAAAAATTTATTTAATTAAAATAAAAATATAATAATTTTTAATATATTATAATAATAAAAATAAAAAATAAAACGTGATGCTCTAAGTTGTGTTTAAATATTTAGAAGTTACAAATTCGTTAGAATGGTCGATGTATTTAAATTGTTGCTAAAAAAATAATTGTTTTCTGATTATTTTAAAATTAAGAAATAGGTAGCCGCAATCATCGCGGTAGAATTCCCATTATGGGCTCAGTGACCTAGGAGTGATGCAAGGTCAACGTATGCACATACACAACTGACCAAGTCCAACCTTATTCCCTCTTCTTTTATTTTTTTTATTTATCTAGTCAATTGGACATTATTTATTCCATCAATTTAAATAATTTTGTTCTAGAAAGAGGATTTCTTTATTTTATACAAATTTAAAGATTATCTTCATTTTTTATATTATCACTAAATCCACACTTTAATTCTTATACCTTCGTTCTAAGTGAGGAACCCTAATCATTTAGTTGAAAACCATTTTTAATAACCCCCTAGAGCAGGGGCGAACCTAGGTTGAGGAGAGGGGGGCAGCCGCCCCCCGCAAAAAAGAAAAAAAATTAGTGTGATTTCTGTGCGAAAATTCCGAGCGCCCCCCTTAAAATTATGCAACCGCCCCATTTTCGCCCCCCATGAAAAGAATTTCTGGATTCGCCACTACCCTAGAGCATTCCCAAGCATTATATTCTAACAAAATCACCTAATAATTCATTTCATTTCATAAGCGATTATTATACTTCATTCTCGTATTTTAAAAAAATTAAATGTAAATAGTTTTTGAAAATAATGTTTATTTAGTTAAATCATAATTATGATGTTATGAATTTTTCTCTGAATATCAGGATGGTTTAATCAAAGATCATTTTTGTAATAAAAAGGTGTTACAATATATATAAATTGAATTAATAATATAAACAGAGATCAATGTAATAGTATAAAGATAAATCGAATCGTTTTAACTTATAAATAGTTATCAATTGTTTGATATTTGAAAGTTTCATTTGCGACTCTCACTCGGTTTGAACTGTCATGAAAATACTCCAGGGGACATATGATCGTCGACATAAGTTAGTCAAGGTAGGATATATGCATGATTAAATTTGTTGACCAATATGGATACAACCGAAAAGATGTCATCATCAACTTTTTTTTATATTAATATAATTAAAAAAATATAATTAAAAAAAGTAACATACAGATAAACAAAAATGTTTTCGTCACCTAACTTTGGAAAAACCTAAATTTTGTTATTACTTAAGACTTGACTGATCTTTATTTGTCATTTTACTCAATTTTGAAGGTTGAATGGATGCAATAAATTTTTGGTCAAATGAACTCTTTAACGTATTTGTGTGTATGATTGTGTGATGATGTTGCTACTAGTGTAATAGTCATTCATACCATTTGACGTTCACATTTCGACATGTTGTCAACGTTGATAGACAGTTTACTTTCATTTAATCCTAGGGATGACATGAATGAAATACCAATTTAAATTAACAAGTCAAACTTTACATTTGTTACGACTATTTTGCTAATGAAAATTTAAGAGGTCAAGCTATGCTAGATATTCTTATTAATAGAAATTTTTATCGGTCAAAGGAATCCCTGGCCCCTTTTGTGGTTTAGTTCCGTCTACGCCTAATATGATTTAAATATCCTTATTATTTTTTTTTTTTTTGGGAATTACATGTTAAACTCTTAGGTTCTATCAATACTCTACTAACAGGCAATGATAGATAAATACGAATGAGGCCTGACAGACAGGTGGCCTTATAAGGAGCATATCAAGATTTAAACGTATGACCTTTTAAATTTAAGGCAATAGCCCTACACGTACTCTTGCTACCCTATTGTCAAACATCCTTATTGACAATACTATTTGAGACAACTTAGGGTTTAATTATCAACGAGGTATGCTAGTCAGAAAAATTAAAAAGACAAAAAACACACTAATAAGCTATGAATGGCCGAAAACTCTTACTAGCTATCAGTTTCAGGTTTAATTCCAGATGCTCAAGTCATCTTTGGTAATATACAACTTTGGTTGCAACATTGTATCATATGAGATAGACTTGTTCTTTAGAAGAGACGCACCATATGTTTTCAGGGACTTGTTTTAAAACAAATCTTTACCACTCTTTTCTTATTTTATCTTTCGATTATTTCAGATGTAAATTGTTTGGTAATTGTTGTTGTTTTAAATTGTTTTATCTGCCATAAAGAGTTTCCATATACAAGTTAATACCATTAACCCTCTACAAACAATATATTTCATCATATTTGTATCAAACTTTTTGACTCACAGTCTTCTAACACACTAGTAATTTGTAAAGATATTAAAAAGATAAGTTTTAGGTTAAAAAATAGGGAAAAGAGTAGAATACCAGCAATAAACTATTGAAATAAATTATCAACTGCTAAAATTCTATTATAACAATGTTATATACCATTATAAGCTTATGTTACAAGATTGAAGATTCTGTCGGTATTTTTATTTCTTTAACTATAGTATAATTAAGTTGGGCAGTTACTAATTTCTTTTATTATATTAAATTAAATGAGTTTAAAATAAACGAAATGTATCTTGAAAGCAACAATGTCACCAAAAGCACCCCCATTATGATTCCTTTATTTTAATTTATTTTATTTTTTAACTGTGAATTTTGTAAGAATCTTAATGTTTTTGTTCGTTAGTGGCAGTTTATTTTTTAATTCGAAATAATGCAGCTTTAGTTAACGCGTTTTCATAAATGCAAACATACAACATATATATTTTTATTTATTTAATAAATTACACATACACAAACTAAATAATACATTTATCTTTATAAAAAAGTGCTTACTTATTTCTTATATAAGTATCACTTATACTTAACTCCATGATACAATGCAACATAAATAATATCTGCACTATTATTAAAAGTTATAATATTTCAATAAAGAAATATAATCAAAACTTGTGTTGGTAGTCGGGTTATAAGAGTCAAAAAAAAATTTTTAAACCACTTATTTTTAAACCTAGTTAGTAATAGTTTAAATTTAGAAAACCTAAAATGGAGTATCTTAGTTTAAAAAAACTAGAGAAATATAGTGATCATCAGGAAATCTATGATCATTATGTGGTTCTATTTATGCATCTGTATTCTTAAAAGCTTTGACAGTGTCACTAATGTTTTATGTATGTGAATAAACAGTAATAGTTTGTTTTGAGTGTAAGGGATCCATTTAACCCTTTATCCCTATGGAAGCAAATTGATGTTAATCGACATATCTTGAAGTTTTGCGGTTATAGTTCGAGTTGCAATAACTCGAGCGGATATATGTAAAATGATTTATTAGGAATAAAAAAAAATCCATCAAATATTTAATAAATTATTTTTAGTTCTTTTTTAAATAAACCAAACTAAAATCTTGGATCATGCTTTAAGCTAGTTCAAAAAGGTAATTACCTAATTTGGCATTGATTTTTTTGTTTGATATTACTAATGGACATATGCAATGTTTGCGTTGCAAAAATTAAGCCAAACCTTAGGACCATCCTAGGACACTTCCTTACGTACCGATTAAAATCAGAGTAGAGAAAGAGATGTTTTGTGTGTATTATTTGTATGTTTGAGTTATTACTAAACAAATACAAGAGGGGGCTTTATATAGGAGCCTCAAGAAGGATTTAGAAGAATATTCCACAACTTGAATATAACTACCTCAAACTAACTGAAACAACTAACCATAACCATCTTAACTAACTCTCTAATACTGATATTTAAGTTAATCATTTTTTTGAGTGCGTTATACATGTACGGTCGTGTTAGAGAAATATAATTTTCATAATGATATGACATGGTATATACGCGACATGTGACCAAGTATGTACTTACATTCATGTATCCGACTTTATTTTAAATTTTTCATTACAATGCATGTATTTCTTTTGTGAATTACACTCTATATAAGTCATGAATCTATTGTTGTGTATCATGTTTCATGTGCACAAAACTTGTTAAGTAAAATTTAGAGAGTATATAAAAAGATTAATTGATTTTTTTAACATCATCACCTAGAGTTTCTAAGATAAATTCATTACAACTACAGAACGCAGGATTAAGCCTATGACATTTTGGTTGCATGGCACACAACTAACCATCAGGACCTAGCCCCCTACCCGAAAGATCAATTGATTTGAGAGATAAATCATATATGGTATCTTAAATTTAAATATTTTCATAATAAATCACTTTTTAATTGGTTTTTCACAAGACCACACAATTCTCGAGATATATAGAGTTATGTGATCTCTCTTCTACACACAGGCACACAATATTTTTATTGATTTTATACAATATATTGTTTAGGATATGAGTATTACATTGGATACGTATTTTTTTATCATTAGCTGATTTTATTGTAAGTTTTAACTACCTTAGTAAAATAAACAGTAGTGGCATTTACGATATGTTGTTAACAATTGAACATCATCTTATGATAAGTTAGTACCATATAGAAGTTGTTCTACTCTTATTAATTACGTGATTTGTTTTAACGAATTATTAAGACCTTGGTAGCACAACAAAACATGAAAGTACTGCATGTGTTAATTACTTTAGAGATTCGTTTTAACAAAATAATTACTATATATGCCTCTAGAAATTAGAACATGCCAACTACAACACTTGCATTAAAGCATGCAAACATAATTAGTTGAAATTAGAATAAACCCTAGAAGTCAACAAAAATTGCCATTAAAGAATCGATTGAAGAACAGAGAGATAAATAAGAAGCAATCAAAATGGTCAATTCTTCCATAAATTTGTCAATGTCTGCCTAGTTAATCTTCAAAATTAGATGAAATTAGAACAAACCCTAGAATCAAAACAATATTTAGAAAAGAAAATACGATGTTAAGGACCATATGCGCAAAATTTAAATTTTGGGGATCAAACCAAAATTTTGGCAAGATCATAGGGACCATTCATGTATTTTACTCTAAAAAATAATCATGCTACTAGAATTGTAATTGACTTGATAATATGATTATCATACACAAATAGTTCATTTTTGAATTATTAAAGTTAAGTTCCTCAAAAGGTTTAATATGTGTAATTTGTATAAAAAAATAACATTATACAAAAAAGTTAAGACGATTTTAAAAACAGTGTGAAACTTTTTAAAAAAATAGATGAAAATTTTAAAAATGAAGAAAAATTGTTACATCAATGGTGTAAGGTGATTTAAAAGTTAGTTGCACTACATAATCATGATGTCCCAAAGTATGCATAAATATAACAGATTTGGTCCCTAACATGGATGGACAGTTATAAGTTGTGTAAAATGACCAAAATACTCTTATTTTAAATAATTAAAAAACTTAAAAACCTAATAATCATTTTAATAAAAATAATATATATATATATATATATATATATTAAAACTTTTATTTCTTGACCCAATTGCATCTCTGTCGGCTACCATCACATCAAGTACCGCCCACCATCTCTGATGACCACCACCACCATCTCTAAAACATCTGATCTACCTGTAATCAAGATTAATTAAGAACTCCATTTCAAAATCACATGAACAATTCATTTCTAGATCTGAAACGGAACTAAGAAAAGGCAAGGGGGAGAGAAATAAGGGGTCGTAGGTGACGAAGGGGCGTGGTCGTTGGGCCGAAGGCGGTAGTGGTGTTGAATGAAAGCGGCAATGGTGTTGGGTGCAGTTGAGGTCAAGACAATGAAGGTGGTGATGGTGTTGGGTGCAGTGGAGCGTCCACAACCTATAGTCGATGAAAAATTCGGTCGGCTACAGCGAGGTTGTAACCAGTGACCAGAGACGGTGATGGGTGGTTGGATCTAGGGATTGTAGATTGAGAGAGAGAAAGAGACATAGAGATAAAAAGGGATTTAATTTTTAATTTTTTATATTTAATAGTGGGTATTTTGGTCATTTCTCATTACTTAACAAAAAAAGATAACTGTCCATCCATATCATGGACTATAATTGTTACGTTTATAGTTTATACATACTTTATTATTGAGCTTGTAGTTTACCAAAATTGAGCACCAAAATCGCAATTTAAACATACCACAATGACTATAAATTATTGTTATATATGGAACAAGTGGCATAATCAAGTGACATAGATGGTGTTTGTTTTCTTAAAAAAAGTCTGCGAAGCCTCTTCTGTCTCCACCCCGCATACCACGCGCAGACATGAGTGTCTTCGGACTGATTGTTTTTTTGAATAGATTTTATTAAAAACGTTTGCGTGAGGTATTCTTGAGGCAGACATAAAAATATATCTTCAAACATCTTCTCAAACCTTTTCTCATTCTCAACCCTTGTGAAACCCTTCTACTATCACCATATTTCAGTCACCGCCGACCCTACAACATGTTGCCGCCAGCACTCCAGCAACCGCTTGCAACTCGCCAAACCCAACCTCGTCGGTCACCACAGAGTTCACCGTCGTCCCCGGCCAGATAATGGGCACACTACGGGCAACATTGTCAGAGCTAAAGAACCTCTGGTTCCTCTTCGTCAGCCGGAACTTCATCTCCCTCAAAATTCCGATGACATTGGGCGAACTTCGGGAGCTAAAAAACCCTTGACCTGAGGTACAACCAGGTCACCGGAGTTCTCCCGTGGGTCATCGAAAGTCTACCGGAGTTAACCAATGCCATCCTCTGTCACAACCATCTCTCTGGTTCACTACACTCTTTAATCTCCGCAACCCTAACCCGATTAGTCCTCAAACACGAGTTATCGAGTCAAATCGGACCCGATTCACTCCCATCGTTGCTACAATACCTCTCACTCTCATACAACTAGTTCTCCGGTCCCGTCGATCGGCTCCTCCCCCAGCTCAACCGATTAAACTACCTGAACCGCTTCACCGGATCGGTCCTCGGTTGCATCTTCAGTTTTCCGATCACCAACCTCCAATTTATTTGTGATTTGGTTAGTTTTGCATAAGTTAAAAATCAAATAGTCTTTTTCTTGAATACTGCAAAGGTTTGGTGCATCTCTTTTTCTACAAATTTACAGATATGGTTCGCATACCGGAGACATTTTACTTATGAAAAAACAAATGGCACCATGATCAATTATTAAACAAATTATCCCTAGCTTAATTGGTTAAAATGAGATAAACATGATATGTAAATACGAGAACATCATGGATTCAAGTCTCACTTTCAGTAAATGCTCAGAGTTAAGCAAGAGAATATTCTCAACAATTGGTTTACTTCTAAGTGGATTGAGGATGCGATCGCGACGGAAAAACGGATAGATGAACCTAATTGTGATAACACTTATCCTCCAAATCTGGATCGTATATTTTCTGTTAAAAAAAAGTAGAAACATAAAGAAAATTGATTTGCGGTTGATATTGTGAGAAAAGAATAATAAAACATCACCGGAGACTCCGACCCGATTGTCGCGGTCACTGTTTTAATTCAAACCTGTAAGTCGGTCACCGACATCACATGGCTCCAAGTCTCCAACTACGACCCTCGTGCCCCACGTGCCTCTCACGTCCTGTTTATTGTTGCAAATACGCCCCTTATCTTTTCAGGAATTGCACTTTTATTTACAGAATTGCATTTATTTTCAATGTACTTTAAATATGTCGTTATCACAGTTATGTCGGATTTAAATTTCACCTTTATGCCTTTAAAGTGGTAACCAAATGGTCGGTTATAATTCCTTAAAATTGTAAAAAAAATATATATGATAAAAAATTAGTGTTAACGTCTTCAACAACTAGAATTTCGAGTTACTCTTAATCGAATTGAGTTATAAAAATTTTTATAGTTTCATTTGAATTAAAAAGTGATTCAAATTTGAGTTTTGAATAATTCTTATTAAATTTAAATCCAGTTCGAATACAATTAAAAGATATATAGAATAACAATAACCAAAACTTGTAAGTGGGTCTCAAATGAAAAAAAAAAACTTAAGGATTAGAATATAAAAAGTACCAGTAGCTAAACTTAAAAGTATGAAAATGTAAGTTTTCAAGATTTAAAATTGAAATTATGATATGATTGAACAAACACTAACACAAACATGTATAACGAAGACTTTTTTTATTTTTTAGCAACAAAGTTTCATTACGAACTAACAAAGATGATAGAATACAAAATTTGAAACAAACACATATTACAATTGAAAATTACATCAGGATTCCCAACTTTAAATCCCTACTTTCCTCCTATGTTTGATCCATAAAGATGTAGTAGCTTTTATTTTCCCCCTATGTATAACGGAGATTTACTTTGTGCTTTACTACTTAACGGTTTGTATTTTTTTAGTAAGGGGGTGTTTGTTTTTTTTCAAAAAACTCTTCCCCACCTCTTCATCTGCGCGCACGCAAACGCGGGAAGACGTTTTGAGCGCGCAAACTGTTTGATTTTCGGAAGACTTTTCATTAAAAAAGGTCTTCCTGAGATCTGAATGAGGCAGACATAAACCATTGACTTCACAGGTTTTCTAACCTCTTCTCATTCTACCCTCCTGCTTCCCCTCACCACCGGCCCACCCGCCACCGCCCGCAGCCACCGCCGGCCCACCCGCCACCGCCCGCAGCCACCGCCGGCCCACCCGCCACCGCCCGCAGCCGTCCGGCCCTCCCTGTCGCGGCCCTCACCGTCGCAGCCCTCCCCGTCGCGTCCACCTTCCCGACTACCGCCCCCTCGCCGCCCTCTATAATCTGGAGATGTTAAAAAACAAACAGTTTTTTTCTTGCAGACCACATATGTTTGGTTCACCTCTTCTCCTGCAAATGTCTGCAGATGTTGTACGTAGATTGCACACTTTTTGCTGCATAAAAAACAAACAGCACCTAAGTAATCACAATTTAACTAAAATTTAAAGCATGTGATATTATTAAAGAAAATTAAACCGTTTCATCACTTTTGTAGACTTGTAATAAACTTCTTTACACACATAACAAATGGTCTTTTCCAAAACCTTCACAAGTATTTGTATTTTAAACCAGTTTAAGATGTTTTTCGTGTGTAATAGTTTAGCGATATTTTCTTGAAAATAAGAAAACATATCAGTTTTTTGGGTACTAGCCCAATAAATGCGAGAAAGTAACAAGAAAATACAGACGAAAATTAATCTATATATAGCCATTTTTATATTTTGTAATGATTAGTTAAAATTTTATAAAATGAAAACATGCCATATTATGAAATAACAACAAAAGGAAATGTTTTAGAATATTGAATATAAGAGAATAGAAATTATGGTAATAGTTAGAAAAAAATTTATAATAGCATATATAGGCTTTATTTTTTTTCTCTCTATTTTTAAATTAGTCAAGCAATAGATTCTTTTAAAATTACCTATGATTAAAACTCGTTATTTATTACAATATTTTTAATACAACTTAAAACAACTACTAATAATATTCCACTAAACCTGATATAATAATCCCAACATATCTCATCATATTCCTTAGATCTTTGGGAATTACTAGGTGAATTGTTCGTCCCTATTTGGTTATAATACTGGTCACAAACTAAACCACGGTCAACTTGTTGATAAGTTTTGATTCTACAAATAATTAAAAATATACAAATTGGAATACTATAAGCCACAACGGATTGGCCTAAATTCATTATCATGTTAAACAAACGAATCAATTAATTGGGTTTTAGATAGTATAACTTTAAAATGCATATAATAATGTATATGTACTTGTATCAGGTTAGGTATAGAAAAAAAGTCAAACATGAGTTTTAATATTATGTTCTTGATTCTAGTAAAAGGGATCATTATGGTTTATACAATTGCAATTTACATTTATCTGAAAATTCTTCCAAAACATTATTATAGAATGAAACATAATTGATATATAGAATACTAGCGGGCGTTATTTGAACAACCCATGGTTTATTGAACGTTTTAGACACCTATAGGACTTGATGCTAGCAATACTTGTATAAAGTTTGTGTTTATTAACAAGTTTGGTCATCAACCACGTCATTTATTACTGTCTCTATACGACTCACATAGACTTGTACGGTTCGTACAAGGTTTTAAATGATCAAAACAATCATTGAAGTTTTGTGTGAATCATTTGACATGATGTATGATTCCTCGATATATATGTAAATTATTTAACACGAGGCA
This sequence comes from Flaveria robusta, assembly GCA_025506415.1. Lineage (NCBI taxonomy): Eukaryota > Viridiplantae > Streptophyta > Magnoliopsida > Asterales > Asteraceae > Flaveria > Flaveria robusta. Next base: position 28,714,487 of record CM046474.1, on the reverse strand, counting down.
AGATTTCTTGTTACGTGTATCAATTATTTGATGCGATGTACATTCAGTCAGAACATACTTTATGAACGTTTTGTGTCAGTTTAATCAATATTTCAACTCTGTTATCTTTAATTTTCTTAATTTGATTCTAAATAATTGTTAAAGATGTCGTTCTAGTACAACAACTATCTATTGACGGTGAATCTTATAACAATATGGGTGGTGAAATTTCTTCAATATGGGCATTGAATTTCCTGACAAACGAGATGAGGGCGAATCTCACAAGAAAATGAGGTTGTATGAAACTCATCAGGTGTATCATATATTCACTTATTTAACGTTTGCTTATATATAAAACTCTAACCATACTATTGTTTGAGTTGTTCTTGTGTCGTGATAGATTGGTGGAATGGATTATTACCACAGGACATGAGAATGGTTGCGTTATACTTGCTCGACAATCAATGAAAAACATAATCGGTGAGGTCGTAAAGACACTGCTTAAATGCGATCGTGGTGTCGAATTCGAGGAAACACCCACTGTTAAGTATAAACCATCACCAAAAAAGTGGATTGTCTGTTTGAATTAATAGGGAATATGAAAAAAAGTGAGGTGGCTCGAGGTTATTGGTGGTAGACGATAAACATAACCTTAATCCCGCTCAACATCCAATAAACATCCATTTGTAACAAGACTACCAAGAAAGAGTTTAGTTGTGGTCGAGCTAACAAAACAAAATATGACATAACATACTATCAAGCCTACGCATATAGAACCACAACAAGGTGTTTACCTTGAGAACCATATATGTGCACCATAAGGTATGTGATAGAAATAATATCAAGGATTCTCCAATGTATGTGTTTTATTAAACCTATCATAATGTTATGGTTTGATGATAACTAGAATAAAGTTAAAAAGGTCATGGAGGAGATTTTATTTATCCATTCGATTTCATATAACAAATCATGTGCATTCCCATCTGTGACACTGATAGGCACAATTTAAAAAGTGAACATGTAACAAATGCCTTTTTTTCATATTGTGGGTGTGAACTCAACCCACAAAATGATTTCTATTGTTCATGTGTTTATCACCAAAGAGCGTAGATCCTAAATAGGCTAAAAGCTACAATAGAGAAATGTAAGGAGTCACGTGTCATAATAGTTGGCAGAAACTTTGGTTTATGAATGTCTGCCTACAAGTATTCGACGACATTGCCCGATTACTTTGCAAATGTCACATATCTAAAAGTATCTCCAAACACTTCAAATCATGCTTTTTGCAAGAAGACTAGGCATACGTGGGCGGTATTGATTGAGTATTTGAGTCTCCCACACAACAAATATCACAAGTAAAATAACGACCAACCTTATTGAAGACTCATTAGCAGCCATCTAAGTAATTTGCATACTTCTAATATTCATTGTTTTTTTTTTTTGTCTTATTTATGTATGATTTGACCATTATATCTTTCTTTTCAATTGTTCTTTAATACTTGAATCAAATCTAGCTGACAAAATACAAAGAAATGTTTATGTCAACCTGGATCAATTATGTAAAATGAATCATCATAAATATTTAGATTATAATCATAAATAGTATATACAAATTTGTAGTGACTACATATCTATATGAAAAAGTTACCAGTTTTATTTCATCAAGTGATTTCTGTAAATTTTCCTACAAAAACCAGATGAAGTGAACTTTTATGTTTTTTATAAAATTTAATACTAACATAATGTTACTGTATTAACCTCCCATTATAAAGAATATATTTATATCAACCCATTTGCATATCCCTCTACGTTGATGCCCTGGTAACACCTCGGTTCTTTAGAGTTTCTCGACTGGCCACCCTAACAGTCTGTTTATCCAAACGCGAACATTCTGTAAAATAACATAACTCTTTACCATTCATTATATATAACCATTTTTGCAATACCCTAAAAGGGCACCTAAAACTCTCTTCCAAGTGGTGTACGACCCATATAAAGGGAATAACAAAATGAGATATCACCATTATACTAGAGCTCCATGACATTTTAACACCAGTTCTTGGACTAATTTTTATAATACCACATAGTGATATTTATTATTTGCGGCATGTTTGCAGACTCATCAGGTGAAGATGACATGTTTCTTGTTTGATGTCTTATGTTAGCATATTAATTTATGTTGATGGGTGGTAAATGTGTTTTGAAACGAAAAAATTCAAGTAATAAATAAAGAGAATTGATTGAAAATTGAATTAATATATAGCAATTTATGTGGTAACTTCTAAAGGAATCTTACGCCACGTCAAAAAAATAGCACACATAACAAGTAATCTAGTCGTGTAAAAAATTCACACGCATATTAATGAATCCTTCACGTCAATTTATTCACACGTAATTCGAGCGTTATTTAATCTGTTGAAACCCAATATGAAACCCTATACATTTCGTATAAGCTCATAAAAGTCATATACGTTATCTTGTGTAGCCTCATATGAGTCGCTAAACAACAAGAACGACTGATGTGACATGTAATTCCTGGCGTTGTTTCATCGCTAAACCCTAATTTCCTACGACTCATATATCCCTATACAAGTCGTATAGAGGTGTCAGATTAACTTGTTGGGTGTATCTTAAACTAGCACTTTATAATTTTCATTTACATTTACATTTATAATTACAATTTCAAATTTATTATATTTTTGCTTAAATTTGCAATGATAATCATGATTGACAGGTTTATAATTAACTACGATTTTACCAAAATATGTTGTTTATGTTTGTGAAAGCAACATATGTCCATGCTTTGAACACTTAATCTTTTTGATGATCTTTGTTCGGATGGCATAACTAAAATTTAAGTGTTTTCATGAAACAAATACGTGATCACAATCTCTATCGTGTAAGATTTGATCTTTTAATTTTTTTAGTTGTAAGACACTATCATTTAATCATATTCATCATATTCATTTCATCTTAAATACCCATGTAACTTCAAAACAATGAAGTCAACATTTTGATTGGAAGATGATTTGATACATTAGATCAAATAGTGAAACCAATAGTGGCCATTTAAAGTTGGCAACTTTACACTTATGAGTAGAAAGAGAATTTACATCTTTCTCACTCGTTGAGTTAGAGTTGGCATGTTGCTATATCAGGTATCCTTAAAATTTCATAATATGAAATAAATAAAAAATACTATAAAATAAGAAAAAGTAAAGAAAAACACCTCTAACAGATGTATTATTAAGTCTGGATGCATGGAGATGTTCAAAACAGCATCACAAAAAAAGCAAATAAATGGTTAGAACAATATGAATAATTGTTTCACTTGTTCATTAGAGGCCTTAAAACCCAACTACAAGTCTAAAATTATCAAACTCTACACAAATATGACTTAGCTTCTAAATCAATGGACTAAGATAACCTCTAATTTCATTTGTGACTCTGTACATATGAAACAAGAATCATGGGATTTTAGTATGGAATCATAGATAAAAATACAAAACAGAACTATTAGTATCTAGAGATGCCCGTGATGGGTTTTTAGTACAGAACTATAGATAAAAATACAAAATTGAACTCTTAGTAACTAGAAATGCCCACGATCAAATGAAATGTGAAAAGTTATTGAGAGAGAATGAAGCTTGGTTCAAGAGGAATGTGAAAAATATTGGGAGCAAGTAAAATGGACTCTTTGCTTTTACATTCTTGAAAACTACCATAGACTTTTGGAAAAGTGTGATCAAACAACAATTCAACGATGGTGTCTGGAGAGCTGGTCCTATATAAGACATTAATAAAAGATAGGCGTAATGAAAAATAGAGTTTAAAAGCTTTACTTTTTTCTTGTAAACCATTATGTTGATTATGACTAGATCCGACGCTATGTTTCTTTTATTCAATTTATAATTTTAATCTATTTTTTTAAATATTCAATATGCTACTAAAACATTATTAAAAAAATTGAATGTTACCGTACTCATTAACCGACCTTTGACACCCCACTCCAAAAAATTCACAGGAGACAATGTGGCTCATGAGTTGACCCTGCAAGACGTGGGGTTCAAACTACGTACAATCTCTACCCCATCGTCACGTAAATGCTCGAACCAGGGTCTAGGCTTCTGATCCTCGTTGTGGGCTGGCCACCCAATGTGTTGCTTGGGGCGAGAATCAAACCTGGGTATCTTTTGGAGAATCACGGTACCCTACCACCTAGCCACATTGAAGTGGTTACTAAAAAGTTATTAAATACAAGTGATAATCTTGTAATCTTATATAATCATACGGACTCTTTTAATTTTGACAGTTCTAACAAATTAACTTGTCAATAGTTATCACAATTAATATCTCATATATTGAATATTTAATTATCATTAAAGAAAACTATATGCATAAATTGTGTGTTGATTAATAAATTTACCTTTAAAAAAAGATAAATTGTGTGTTGAACAGGAACATTTATCATACAATGCATAATTAAGGAAACAAAACGAGTAAAATTACAATGTGTGAATGTTTAAATATGAACAGAACAATGTAGTAAAGTTAGGGATGACGTGGAAATGACGCCAGCTGTTTCACCCACATGTCTGTAGGACCACACGTGCCATCTGTTTCTTGTGTTACACGCTTTCTTCCGTAGCAATTATCACTATCTTTTCATGGAAGTTTTAATCTTTTTGTTATCAAGCCTCATTTGGGGCGTCTATATCAAAATATTTACACTATTCATTTCTCATGAATGACTTCACTCTTGTACTCTTTTAACTACCAATAATATTCCTTTGGTAGTCATCTTTGGTATAAAAAAAAAAGTCTATTTTTTAATTAAAAGATTGTGACTTTAAATTCAACAAAAAAAAACAGGTGTTAGTGATTATATGACCAGGGTAAGAATTGAATACACAGAGTGTTTTCATCTATAAAAAACGAATATTATTCTCCAATGAGTGATATATATTAATTCTTACATAAGAAATATAGAATATTTGCGTAAATTTTTGTTTACCGTTTAATTATAAACAAATTGTTTTCATCATGGTTATCTACAATTCCCTATAAATAATATTTATTCAATTAACAAACTCTTTATATGCCTTATCGAGGTGTTTCTATCTTGATTGGTGAACAACCCTCTCTTCCATTGGGTTGTTATGATGTTATGTAACAATTTTCTTTTTATTTGTTATTTGTTGTGGACGTCGCCCTGCCATCGAATAACCTCTCATCATAGTTGTAGCTACACTTGTAGCCCACTTCCCTGTGTTCATCTCTCTTGTTGTCGCACACAATCATGTCTCATGCCGCCACAACACTACTGGTTACATCGCTTGTCAACGCTTTGGCCATATGTTTTTTTGTCACAGAGACTTCTTGTCATTGAAATTTTTTTTGAATGACAAGTTAGCTCATTGACGGGCCATTGGCCAAGCTGATCATCTTCATTACTCGATACGAAACTTTTGGGCACTCGATTGGCACATCCACAAAAGGAAGCTCGTAGATCAGTTTATTCCTATCTCTCTCGATTCTAAGACTATCTTCTGGAGGAAACCAACATGAAACCCCCTATTTATTTTGTCTTAGATGCGACTTGAATCCAAAACATGCCATTATTATAACGAAATCTTGAGTATCTCACGTCAACCACTTGGGTTAAAGATCATTGGTTATTATCATTAAAATTTCTTTTTCCTTTTTTACATTAATGATTATTCATTTCTCGCTCACTTCCTTTTTATTATCTCAATCTGAACGTCGGACCTACTTTCGATTCACCCACAAGGAAGTACTAGATAAAAATATATATAGGAAAGCTTCCACTATGTACTATATTATGTAACTAGGTTAGTACCCCGTGAATTACACGGGTTGAATAAATAAAATATAAAATAATTAGTAATAAAAATTTATAAATTATAAAACCATATTTGAAGATAAAATATGATTATAATTGCATATCAATAGTTACTTTAATTAAATAAATAATAACGTATTTTTCTTAAACTTTTATTTTATAAAAAAATATGGGTTTTAAATATTTTGTTTTAAGAAAAATGAATTTATTTTAAAAAAAGTTTGTTATATTCTATATTTTATAAAACTTTTATTTTTAAAAAGTGTGTTTTTAGTAAGAAAATAGGTTTTAATTTATTAAATTATATAATTTTTAATTTGAAAATGGTATGAGTAATATTAGTATTCAATATTATTAATAATAATAAAAAGAAATGAGAAAGTTAGTATGATAAAACTTACAATTATGTAAAGTCTTATTTTGATTTTTTTTAATTGTAGATAGATAGATATACAGATAAATAGATAGGCTAGAAACCCATTTATTAAAGAGATTATAGTTAGTAATAAACACGAAGAGTTATAATACGATATTTTAATATAAGATGTGATTAAAATTATATATACGTAATAGTTCAAGAAATAAAATAATTATACTATTTTTTAACTCTCTTATCTAAATAATTTTATTTTTAAACAATTGTGTTAAGATTTGTTTTATAAAAAAATTTATTGTTTGTAAGAATCTTGTTTTTTAAAAACTCGAGTTTCTAATTATTCTGCTTGTTTAAATAAAACTGTTTTTAGAAAATTTTTATATTTTTTATAATTTTTTTTAAAAATGACCGATTTAAAATATTATGTTTCAAAAAGGTTTAGTGTTTTAGAAAATTTCATATTATATAAAAATTTTACTTTTTTTATGATTTTTATGTTAATAAAAATATGTGATTTTTGATTTTCTTAATAAAGTTTAATTTTAAAAACATAACTTGATTTTAAAAAGTATAGATGAGAGAGAGAAATGCATTAATTAATAAAATTGATTTTTATTAAGAGAGAGAAATTAGCTTGAATGTTTAAATTACTACAATACCCTTTTGGAGGGAAAATAAAGTAAGGATGTTTAAAATAATGACAAGTGTCAAAATGATGGTTTAAGATAGTGACAAGTGGTAAAAGAAACCTTGTTTTATTAGAGACTATAGACTATAGATATAGATTATTATGAGAAATTATTTAATTATATAACAATCTATTCACACATTCAACTAATGCTTAATAATGAACACATAATTAAGAATTCTAACATTGTATACGCATTTACAAATAATTAAGAACATATGAATGTTAAGGATAAATAGTCTTCTAGATATTCATTCGCAGTTATAGCTCGTGTTTTCCCTAGAGCCATACATTTCTCCACCATATTGTAAATTTTGGTGATATACAAACGCACACGTAAACTGGTGAGTGGTGACAAAATTTTATGAAGAGTAAAAGATTTATCGTATGCAATGATCTTTTAGTTTAATGATTTAAAGGTTTAAGCTTGGTATTCATGTATTATTACTAACTTTTTGTTACTAACTACTAGTCACTACTTGCCGTTCATAAAAAGAAAATCTATTGTAATTTAGTTAAAATCATGTATTAAAATTAAAAAATAACTGTTTTATCATTTAACATGACATTAATTTGTATATATTCTGATATTTATTACCTACAAGATACTCCATACTTATATATTTGTACGTTTCTAAAAAGAATAAGAAAAATACATTAGAAATTCCACTAATTTAATAAAAAATATAATTAAATTTAATAAAAAAAATAACTAGCAAGAATACGTGGAAAGACCACATTTCTCTTCATAAATTTTTTTTATTTCTCTCTCCTATTAAATACTCTATTAATTATAATAATAATATTTAATTTTTTTATAATTAAAATAGTTATTTAATAAATTAAGAAATAGATCTTTTTATTAATATTATTTTTAAAGAAATATTTTTTTATAAAATAAGAAGATTTTCTAAAACATTAAACTTTTTTAAAAATGAAAAATATTTTAAAATTGGTGGTTTTAAATAGTAAAATTTTTATAAATAAAAAATAATTAAATTGAGAGTTATAATAAGAAAGTTCTTAAAAAATATACTTTTTAATGTTTGTTTGAAACAAAATTTTTATTCTATTTATAATAAAAAAAATTCAATCATATTTTATATTAGAATATTATTTTATAATTAATAAAATTTTATTTTATTTGATATTTTTTTATTTACCCATATAATACACGAGTTTATTAAAACAAGTATAATCATATGTTTTTATATGGAAATCTCAAATAAGTTTTGGACTTCTTTTTCTTGAAAACCTGTTACTAAATCTATAAACTTAACTCAGGGGACCGTGAATACTTTGCTGTTAACCGGATCAAATGAGTGATAGTTGGCATTCTACATGTATACTTTAGGAGCTTATGACATGAACTAATGAAATTGGAATGCGAACCTTAGAGCATGCCATGTACGTAGCAGTGCAAGTTGACCAAAATAACTTTAGACTTAAAAGAATTAATTTGGTTGCTTCAATCTTTGTTTTCTCATTGTTGTTTCAATTTAACATTAACATCATTTGTTTCTTCCTTAAATAAAAAAATATATTTGTCATTTTACTTTAGACTAGCATTTTAGCCCGCGTGTTGCGGCGGGAACAACCGAAAATAACAAGCAATGGTTTATGTAATTATATGATACAGTATCACAACCAGAGTATTATAATACATGAAAAAATAAACTAATAATAAAAAACAATTAAAATGATTAAATACTTGTAATACGTTATGTGTTTTGCCTAATTGCTCTACTAAATGATATCAGAAGCTCTTTGTTTTTTCATGTATAAGCAAGTTGTTTCTTATAAACATTTTTTACTACAATATAATAAATAGACCAAAACATATCAGCATTACAACATATGTCATAAACAGAACATATAATCATGCCACCAGACATTTTGCTTATATTTGGAAAATGTCATTTCTTGAATAGGTCTTAAATAAGTTCTTGAATAAGTTCTTGACGTTGATCTTGTTCACATACCAATCCAGCATACTTGGTAATCTTTGGCTAGTGTTATAATGCCACAAGGCATGATTCTCATATTTATTTCAATGTGTCGTAATAGCTTGTAAATGATTGAATTGTGTCCCCTTGTTGAATAACTACTTATTGAGTATATAACAAAAAAAATGTAAGGTAACAACGTGCAAGAAATAACATTATGTACATGCCTATATATAAAAAAATAATTCTAGTTTTTGTATCCAAAAACCTATTTTTTAACGACTTTGCAATTCTTCATAGCAATAGCTGTGTTATTTTTATAATTCTTCATAGCAAACCTGTTGCACACTATATGTAAATTGCAATTAAAATTTGCAATTATTATTATTATTATTATTATTATTATTATTATTATTATTATTATTATTATTATTATTATTATTATTATTATTATTATTAAAATATTTAGTTAAGTATTTAAATAAGATAATACTTATTTATAAATTTAAATGTTAATTTAAAATATTATAAATTATATAATATTAATATAATGAATTAATAATCACATATTATTAAATAATATATTAGTTAATGTATTAATTTAAAGAAGTTTATTAAATGAGAGACAAAATAGTAAGGATTGCATAGAACATTTGTACATAATACTGAAAAAGTTATATTAAATGTCATAATTTGTTATAAAATTACATTTATGAACAATATAGGAGCCAAAGAAGTATATACGATTTAAAGCACGGTAAAGTTTAGTTTTTTCATCCTAAATGGTAAATGGAAATATATATTTTGGTGGCCATTGTTAGGAACCTTAATACTATGTAAAGCACCTAGACAGGAAGAAGATCGGTTCACCACATTAATAGTTTTCATAACAATGATGAACAAAAAAGAGGAATAGAGTGTCTATATGGCTCAACCAACGACTTACTTGATACTCCATATTTAGAATTGAATCCATTAACTATATAAGACTGACGTTTGGCTGATGATAGAGACCCAAGCACCTACTTTATTGTGGAGAACCTCATTTGTTTCAAATCAAATCAGGAGCCTAATTGATTGAGTTGAATGCTTTTTTTAATTATTAGCATTGAACAACATGGCTTCTCTATTCGTGCACTTGAGCCATGATATCACCTCGTCTATTATAATTGGCCCATCAAGAATAAATCTTCCTTCGATAAAGGTCGATTGAATGCTACTTACAACGGAACCAATGTCGTTTAATTTGCTATCTAAATTTTTTTAATTATCTTATAGACATAGCTTATAAGGTTGATGGGTTTATAATCAGACAGCAAAAGCAGATCACCAATTTTAGGAATCAAAGAGGTAAACTGTGAATCGTTGCCTTTACTGATGGCGCTGGTCAAGTAAAAGTGAGCTAATACCGATTTGAAGTTGATATCGAGCAATCCTCAAAAGCACTTGATAAAGTTGGTAATAATTGTAGAAGTTAATATGTATAGCATCTGTGATATGTGACCATACTTAATAGGATATATAAGGGTTATGTGAACATGTTGTGCATACTCTTAGGTTATGTGAACATGTTGTGCTTACTCTTAGGCATGTTCAGAAAAACCAGATTTCAAAAAATAATAATAATAATAACTGTAATCCAATACATATCCGAAACTGCAAAAACCAATCTGAACCCTTATTTAGAAATTCGGATCGGATCTCATCCAAATCCGAATTCTTTATTCGATTTCTGATCAAAATTCGGATATTATAATTTTTATTCAGGTAATTTGGATACCTGATTAAAACGAATAAGAATCTCATTATATTTTTAGCCCAATACTTATTAACTAGTTACTTATTATATTTTTTGGCCAAGTACTTAAGAGTCTTGACACCTTTCAGACCTTTGATTTCAAACAATTATACAATAATCGATTGTTGTTTTAAGTTAGTGATTTTAATCTTTGGGTTTAAGACATGTTTGTATTTTCTAGTTTTATATGTTTTATTATGATTTTAAACTATTACAATTTTAAGAATAAAAAATTAACCAAAAAATAGCAAATGTTATTTGCTTTATCTAGATTAAATCTGATTATTCAGATTTATTAGAATCCAAACCGAATTGAACTCAGATAGAATTATCCCTTATTCGGATCATATCAGATTTCGAATAATGTCATAAAATTTTCAAATCCGAATAATCTGATTCGAATAATTCGTTATCCGATCCGATAAATACCACTACTTCCTCTATTACTATCTGTTTGCCATGGCTATATTCGTTTGATATAATAGTCAATAATAATGTGTTTTGAATAATGTTGTGTTTATAAACTCACCAGTTTTATACCGAGTCCCAAATATTTTTATGGGCACACATACTAAGTGTCAAGCGATTATAGTAATTAGAGATTATATGCTAACTTGTGAGGAGATAAGGATTTAGAGTGTTACTGAAGATTTGAATCTCTACTATAGTTAAAATGATGTAATATTTATATATAATATGACTAAAGTACAATATGTTTTGATGTTTAATTAAAGTTCCACCAATCGATAACCTATTTAGCATGCCTCCTGATATGTTAGACTTTATATTAGGCCACGAACGAATTTTGAATTTTCATCACCCCCGATCCATTTGATCTTTCACTTATCCTTTAAATCCATAATTTTCCTCTTTCACTTAAGCTTTAAATCCATAATTTTCACCCCTCTAGATCCTTTAAGCTTTTTGAAGCTCCAATCTCTTTTGTTCTCATTCTCACTCAAAACCCTTGTTTCTACTAATTGTATCAACAAATCAATATTTGATTTAAAATTATTAGTCTCTATAATTCTTTTTTCCATGCTCAAATTAGAGGATACATAATAGAATTATCTCTTGTATTCTGAACTACTTAGTGAAATAGAAGTATCAATAAATAGAACTATCAATTTGTGGTTTGATGGATATAACCTTTTATAGATTATGCTATAAAGTGCATGAAACCCTTTTTATAACTTTTTAATTCAACCTAATAAACTTCACATAAGTAATAAGTTTCAATAGCTTATGATTAAAGATATATTACAAGTCTTTTAGATTATAATCCAAAAGTGCTATTTCTTTTGAATAGAATATGTATATACACATCATGTATTAAAAAAATAACTCTAAAAGAATAAAAGTTTGTTTTGATGAATCAATATTATAATTTTCTATGTTGAGTGATTGAATTGGAAACCAATTATAAGGGGGTCAAATGCAATGCATTAATAGTTTAGGGAGCAAGATGTAATTGACCCCACTTTAAATTCCCAAACAAGCTATCTATTCACACTATATCCAACCAACCACACTCTCAATCTGTCTCTCTCTAGATTTTGAGAGCCTACAAATGAAGAAGAATCTATGCCTTTGATCACTCTATGGAAAACAAAGAAAACTCAAACTTGATGGCAAACACAACATTTTCCGATCAGATTCCGGCGGTCTACGGCGGCGGCGGCGGCGGCGGCGGTGGTGGTGGTGGTGGTGGTGGTGGTTTGTTTGATGTACATCAAGGGTGGTTTGACATGATGGCTTTTCAAGACTACGGTGGTGCGTCTATCTTTGATTTGCTTCAACAACCAACTCCTCCGGCGAGCTTGGTGGTGGAGCACCAGCAGAACCACCGTCCACCGCCGGCTTCCGCCGTGCCGGAGACGGCGGAGATGGTGAACACACCGACGCAGAATTCTTCTTCTGTTTCGTGTTCTTCGAACGAGGGTGTGAATAATGTTGATCAGGAGAATAGAAGATCGGGTTTAGGGGATGATGAAGAGCAGCATCATGATGATGGTGATGATGATGATGAAGATGATCATGAAAAGAGTACTACTAACAAACAGTAAGAACCCTTTTTGTTTCACTTTTGAACCCACACGTATGTGTGGTGGTGTTCATCAAATCATCATTGATGTATGATGTCTAGAGTACTTTTCGATCCACAAGTAGCACACACTTATGGGTGTTTCTTGTGTGTGTGTTTTGATACTGTTGTTCTTCATTAAAACATTATTCTTTTATGTTTTCTTTAATCGATCTTCTTTGTTATATGAAAATCAAGAAATCTTGTTGTTCTAACAAGCATGATTCTTTGTAGTATGTATAAATTTGGTGTTTTTACCCTAAAAAAGTGTACCATTTTTGTGGTTTCACACATACGCGGTGTTTTTGTTCAAGATCCTTATTTTGGTCGAGAAAAGTTAGGCCTTTTCACACCATACACACAGTACACACACACACAAAAGTAGATATGATGAACAGGTGTTAGCACTTATGCATCAATTTGAATCTTTATCTTTATCTTTAAATTTATTTCATACAAAGGTAATTAAGTGTTATTTTTTACTGGTTAACTATATGTTTAGATGTGGTTAATTCATTGTTGAATTGAAATGTTGATGTTTCATGATTGTGTTGTGTAGGTTAAAACCCAAAAAGAAGAACCCTAAAAAGCAAAGGGAACCAAGATTTGCGTTCTTGACAAAAAGTGATATTGATCACTTGGATGATGGTTATAGATGGAGAAAGTACGGTCAGAAAGCTGTGAAAAACAGCCCTTATCCTAGGTATACTCTCTCTCTACATTCCATCTCTCTACACTCTTAAATTTTCAATTTTGTTGCCCTACTATAAAAAAAACAAACAAATAATATACGCAGAAAATCTCACTTATAACAAAGTTAATTACTGGTAAAGTATGGATGGTGTGGATGTGCTAGCATGTATGTACCAAATAGAATAACACTCTTATCTTTGGTGTTTTGATGCATTCATACAACGTAAGGAAATTAAGTTTATATGTGCTTCTTTTCAATTGAACACATGACATGAATATAGTTGCTTAAGATTGAAATATTGAATAGTTATTCTTTATTGTTGTTTAAAACAGGAGTTACCATCGGTGCACAAGTGTGGCTTGTGGAGTGAAGAAGCGAGTAGAAAGATCATCAGACGATCCATCGGTTGTGATCACAACTTACGAAGGCACCCACAGTCACCCGTGTCCGGTGACACCTAAAGGCACCATCGGAATCTTGCCAGAAACCGCAAGTTATGGAGGTTATAGTGGTGGTCATAATGGTGATATTGGTGGTGTTAGTGGTGTTTCTTCTTTTCTTTATACACAACCATACTACCAACACCTACAACCTCAACTACAACCCTTTTATCATAACCAAACAACACCAACAACTTCTCTAAGCTTTAGCACCACTAATGCTAGCACCCATCTATCATCATACTCACATCTCCTTCAAGAAAGACGTTTTTGCCCTTCACCTTCTTCAACATTGGTTCTAGACCATGGACTACTTGAGGATGTTGTCCCGTTTCAGATCCGAAAAGACGAGCCCAAAGAACAGAATTAAGGAGGATTGGATCTAAACTAAGTTCTATAGTTAACTTGTTTCAAGTTTTTCAGCAATCTTTCTAGTAAGCTTATGTACTGACAATGTACAAGGATCGGTTTTTCGCGTGTTGATGGATTACCTATCTTTAGGTTATCAAGAACACCCATTGCATCTTGCTTAGCAAAGTTTGGCATCGATCATTGTACAATGAGTAGGTCCTTTTGGTTTTTATCTGGCTAATTGTGGGGATTTGGCTTTGTTGATGTTGTTGGTTCTTTAGTTTATTTGTTGTACTTGCCAGATATTCCCATATTTTGCCATGGAGATTTTAGGGTATATGATTTTGTACATCTTTAATGTCAATTAAAAGTACGTTCTGATTCCGCATATTGTCAAATTGTGGCATAGTTTTAGTTCACAAAGTAATTTTGCACCATATATGACGGATTTGGAGCAATGCGTGGTAATTAGCGTGCTGATAAGTGAGGTCACGGACTTGAGTCGTGAAAACAATCTCTTGTATAAAGATAATATACGTGCATTAAACCTACGCACCCTTGGACTCATATATGTCGTGCACCGGGCATGCTCTTTGGCATATATGGCCTTTAGTGTATACATAGCTAGCATTTGAGTGTATCATAGGCATGCATACATATGCACATAAGGTTACATATGCATGCATATGTAAATATGCTACAAGAATTAAAAAAAAAGGTATCATTATACATAAGACTATTGTGCTTTGATTTTTCACTAACAAGTGCCATTTTACATGAGACTATTGTGGTTTGATTCATCGAGAACAACTGAACAAGTCATACTAGAAAATCTTTAGTAAACTCTATTCTTCCTTTGATAACGGTAAATTTACACATTTAACTAAGTACTCCTAAATTTCATTTAATATATATGCCTAGAAAGAACTTGAATCCTCACCATTTGAGAGGACCAATGTAATTCCGTCAACACCTTAATATCATTGAGCTACAAGATTTTTTGGTCGGTAAAATCGATCTAAACGTTAAGGATAGACCGTATACAAAAGGTGTACGTGAACGTACGTTGTTTTTAAATTTTGAAGGTTTCTAAATTTACATGAAAAAGTAATTGTATATGTAGAAAAGTATTATTAACCACTCAATATTACTTTCTGAGTCTTATTGTTAGTGCTCTATGTCGGCCTTCTTGTTTGGCAACTTACGAACTTTTGCGCGGAGCCTTTGAAAACTTGTGGAAAACACCTAGTACGTGCGACTAACACACTGTCAATGTCATTGCACATAACTTTTTATTGTAGTTTGAAAATCAAATGTGTAAACAAGTTGAGTCAAATCGTTTTTTAGATATTTGAGACCTCATTACTTTTGCACGACTTATCAAACTCTTGTACGTTTATTAATCTAGAACTTTAAAAATATAAATACAATAGTAGTACATTAAAAACTAGACATTACTTGCTTTCTAATTACACTCCTATTTGAACTTCGAACTCAAACACATAGGAGATTAAATCCAAACTATATTATTCTTATATATAAACTTCGTCGTCCCCCACCAAAGTCGCGGGGTTGCATCTTACAATTATATGTGCTTGGGTGACAATAATTCAAGGATGGGTGACCCCATAGAAAGTTTTCACTTAAGTAACCAAAAATAAATCTATGATCTCCTTGCATGCAAAGTGAACAATATTAGTGGTATATGAAACCGGATGTTACAAATGGTATTAGAGTCACTCATGTGTTGTGAGGATGGTGGGGCAAACCCTATCAAGAATAGTGAATCCCTGGGGGTGTTCGAACGGACACCTTAGAAATATCCCACATTCACGAATGGGATGGCTGGTGAGCAAACCTCATCGAGGACGATGAGTTCAAAAGTGGGATGATTATAACATCTATAGGCCGCTATGATGAATTCTCATCAAATACCATATAACAAGACACGTGACATGATCATAACCCGAAATATAAAACAAGTGCCTTCTTATCTAGCTTGTGTCATAGGTGAAATGGAATAAAAACGTAAAACAAACAACCAAAAATTTTGAAACACCTTACAATGAATTCTACTTTATGTAGTCGATTTTTTCATACCGTGATGAATATCCAAGACCTTGTTGTGTTAGACGATTGATTACGTATGTCGTCGTTTCATTACTTCAGCCAAAATATACCTATAACATTTTTATTGTGGATTAGCCTCCCAACACAATCCAAATGTCTATTTTTCTTTTCTGATACACCATTTTGTTGAGCAGTCTATTTTGCCAAAATTCAGAAAACTCTCAAGCCACATATTCACCATGCCTGGAACATGTATACATCCTTTAGAATTTTTTTTGTTACTACTCGTTGAAAAAGTCATCAATTCATCACCAATGTTGGAAATATATATGTTGCTTTGAGTTATTGGCTATTACTATTTACTACAATCTGGTTTGCTCCATACTCATTTGATTTGTTATTTTGTTAGTCTTTTTTTTCCTCTGTTATGGGATATGAAATCTTGAGTCCACGATCCATTCATCAAGATTATTGGATTACGACTCAATCATGGCAGTACGTAAGTTCTTGGGCATCCTTATTCTGCGGTAATTTGTGGGACCGAGATCAAGTTCTTTTTCATGTCCGGCTGCGGGTAATTTGTGGGAGCAAGATGGGGGTGAATTTACGAACTTCATTATGTGTGTTGCAATAGTAATATTAACATGGTTAAGTACATAAAAAAACAAATAAATGAAATGAATGAAGTTGTGGTGAATTGATTCTAGAGATCAAAACATACATAAAAGACTGTTTTACAACAGTCTAGATGTTCTTTGGTTGGTATTGGTTGGTATAAGCGAGACAACACATTATTTTCAGTTGATATAAACCTATGATACCCAAAAAAATACTCTATTTTGAATAAAACTTCATTTTAACAACATTTATGTCGGGACGCAAGATAAAAATAAACACAACCACAAATTAGTTTTTGTTTAAATTAACGAACCAAATTATTTTAAGAAAATTAAATTTGTAATAACATTTAATAGTGTAAAAAAGTACATTATATATAGGACAAAGATCAAGTTCAAAGTTTAGAATTAGAGAGTTTGTTTAATTGAGTAGTCGTGGGACGCATGTACTAAAATGGCAAAATCACTAAGAAAAAAAAAAGTAATTAGGAAATAATATAAAAGAGCAAAAGAGATCGAAAACGACAAGAAGACAAAAAAAATAAAAAAAATACATCTCGTGAAATTTGAACTAGAGACAATTGCTTCAAAGTCATGAGACATAAGTCATAACCACTCCAACCAAAATCAACTCAACTTTGCTATAGCATTTGAAACATCCTACTTAAATTTTTAGAGAGGGAATAGTAAAAGAAAAAAAAAGTTCAAGGACCTTATACCTTTAGATATAGTGAAATTTTATACATAAAGATGTCTGAGTGTGAGCTTGTGAATTACTCATAAGCCTACATTGATATTTAAATATAGTACTCAATATGAGATGAGTTTCTTCATTTTAAGTTGAATCAGTTAAAAATCGAACTTGCTTTGACTTGCTTCACTCCTTTTTTTTTTTAAATTGCTCTAAGGCGTTAAGTGTGTTGCCAAATATGGGACATTGCTATACTTCACGCCTCATTTTTCATTGACCAAAAATAATATTCATGTATTATTTAGTTTTATATATACACACACATGTACATGTGTGTGTGTGTGTCATTTTTTTCACAAAGAGGTAGGGGCAAATTGTACCATCTCAACTTTATCCCATTCTCAAGACATTGCATAAGCCATATCCATGATGATGCACAACACAAAAACTTCTCCCCACACATTTTGCTTGCTCGAATCCTTCTATACAATCGCAATAGACTACACGCACGTTAATTAAAAACCGATCACCCATCCCCATTATTCTTTTTATTTTCCCTTCATTTCTTTTCTTTTATTCTGTTATCTATGATTTGGTTAAAAAATTTAATACTTAGAAGTATAATATTGTTGTATACTTGACATCTCAATACTTTACGTGCAGAAAAGTATTTAGACTTCGCACGTAAACATTGTTACAAACACGCTTTGTGTGTTCCAATAATTTTTAGTAGTATAGAATAGAACTAATGAGTTGCAATTATAGATGTGAGTAATCAAGGTAGTTGTACTCTCACTACATTGATATATATATCTTGAGTACATGTAGCTTCACCTCCTATAATGCGAATATCATGGGTAACTTCATCATTAATTGATCCTCCATTATTTTGTTATATATTGAGTATATAATATGTGAAAATTGTGTGATAAAAACTTTGTCAACTACGTCCAGTCTTATTATTAAAACAATACAAAGCCGATAGGAAATATAATATGCATTTAAATAATAAGTGTAGTGCGATTAATTTTGGAAATTTAGAAATAAGTTTGGGGTTTTGTTTTACCAAAAGAAGATGGGCATTATGTAGTCTCGACCCTAGAAATATATGCTTCATTGAATGGATGTTAACAAGGTTGTACATGTCATGTGTCGAACAAGATATTAATGTGAGAGCTATTATTGCACATTTAATTCTTTCTACTAAAAGATAAAAACATCTTAAAATACTATGGTATTTTATATTATTTAACATACACGTCTCAATAATTGATTTATTAATATAATTTTTTGAGCAACAAACACACACTAGTCTAATGTACTATTTGACTTAAAAGTATTATTTATCATGGAACTAAACCCTCAACCTTACGAAGACAACATCTTTATGTACATTAAGATACTACTTGACTATAAACTCCTTGGTTGATTTACTTATTATTATAATTATAATTACTAATAGATTCATATAAATTATTGTTTTGTTCTACTTTAAGAAATTAACAGAAGAGAGTTAAAGAGACTTAAAATAATTCTTAATATTTTTCTCTACATTTAAAGTAATATATTACATGTTTATTTTGAAAGACACACTGGCACACCTAAATCTACAACTAAATGTAATCCATTATCCATAATTATTTTGCATCAATTTGTTACCGATAGGACTCGAACCCTTGATCTTAAAAGAAGCATCACTGCTAACTTTAATGTTTTTTATCATGAGATGCAACCCCTAATATAATTATTATCTATGAGTTTTTATAAAAAAATTTCTTCAATTTGGTTTTTATATTTAACACTTCCTTATGTATAACTCTAAATAATGATTGAATGATCAATATTGCCTACATATAATCATTCTTTTGTTCGTCTTTTATAATTTGTCCTAACTTGATTATCATCTTTTATCTAGTTATTATTATATCTTCATGCCGTTTGACCAAGAGACATCTAGTTGTCATCATCAATTTAGTGGGAGTTCAAGTCTAACAAAATGGACTAGTGATTTTAGGATGACGTGTATTCGTCATTTATAAGTTAAGATTTTAATATATAGTTTTTCATTTTTAAACATAAAATACACACTATGAACTCCATTAGAAGCAATATACAATACAATAAGATAAGAACAATTCCATTAAAATTATTTAGTGTTGTATTGAGTATAAAAGCAGTCATCCTTTCTTTTGGAACAAGATCTTGTATGAAGAAAGATTGGCCATCAAAATCAAAAGTTAGAAAGCATGAAAAGACCATATATCTTCTGTTAACTTTCTTCTTTCATGCAGCCACTGAATATTCTTATACTTTAAGTTGATTGGGCCTAGAAATAATTTAAATACTGCAAATTCATTTTGATATTTTATTATATTATTAGAATCATATCCTAAGAAATAAGAATACTATTTGTTCTTAAATTCTAACTTTACAGCTATAATTTTCAATTTTGATACAAGAAACTATGCATATACAAAACTGGTATTGTTTTTGTAAACTAAAATAAAAATATTATCATGCAATTATCAAATACTAAAAGCATACGTCATACACCTCACATGTAACGAACCCGGATAAGTAATTTAAATAAGCAACTTGAACTTTAATAATCTAAACTATGAACTATTTGCCGATAATAATCCATATAATTAGTTTGATAAATGATAATCTCAACTTTTGTTTTTATTATCAACACAATTCTAACAGCATAATCTTCATTGATATAAACTTGCTTTTCGTTTTTTTATTGTACGTTTTTCTATTTTATTCACAATCGTCATGAGCAAATCAAATGAAAATCAAATACAAATTAAGTAATATTTACACTACCAGTGCCAAGATTGCCCTTAACGACAACAATGAAAGTCGGGATTATCATGCCCAAACTGATAAATATGTATTATTACTAAGCAATAGGCCATAATTTTTATTAAAATTCTATTTTCCATTTAGAAATTATCTTACCCCACACAACAAGAATTATCTTACCCCATACAAAATTTAATAGTCGGCCAAAAAAATTCTGATATATAATCACAAAATTAAAATAACAAGTGCCCCATCCAAGGATAAAGGTCCAACATAGCCAGACCTATAACGATCAGATCAAGCTAGAAGGTGATAAAGGAACAATAGCCGCTAGTATGGTCACTCGAGTTCCGGCACCGGCTGTGTGTCAAGTCGACGACAACCATTAAAATGAAGTGAACAATGGTAAGGATGAACGTTGAATCAGACTAGGCCTCATCATGCAGTGTTAAATTTGATACCAACAAAATTGTTATTAAAGATTATATTAAGACGTAAAGACATAAAGGTAACACAAATTATTGATCACTTGATCATAAAAATCAAGAGCGTGTATATAACTTTTTTGCGATTCTAGAAGGAACAAGAAGAAAGGCAAGATCTTGCTTTGTGATCAATGAGGGAATTTGAATAAAATCAAACTAAAGGTGGCATTAAAGCAATATTGTCCATGAATAGGTTCGTGCTTTCCGGCAGGGATAAATTACCATAGTAGCCATAACTTATATTCCTATAAATTACACCTTTATTCTAAATGTTTAATAAGACTAACGTACTTACGAGATAACGATTGTTAGAATAGATGCCCTCTCGCCAAACAAAAGGGCAGATCAACTATTATGGTATATCGATGTAGAGCGGTGGTTAGCATCATTGTCGCTAAGCATAACGGGTAAAAATCAAACAATTATGGTAGCTCACATCTAACGGTCACAAGGCCTCACAAAATACCAGTTAAGTCAAAATTTAAAAGAGATGATAGCAGGCAAAAGCCTTAAGACTACAATTTGCTCATAATTCTTACTACAAAAGCTATGAAGATCTATAAAGATTAGGATACCAACCCTAACGTTTATCTTACAAGATTGATTATGCCAGAATGATTAGCCCGCTACCACCACACAACCCGTTTTTGGCAAATGCTCTTTGCTTAATTCCCTGGACCTGTCATCGCAAGAAGCAAAGACAAGACCGATTAACAGTTACAATGTTTAGTAACAAATTTGACTCACAAAATGAAGTTGACAAATGGTTAGATGAGTGGAATATACAAGAAAAATTATCAAAAATATAGATCATAAAAGTCAACTAAACCTGTTTTATTCTTCCACATCCAGTCTTGAGCTCCCTGCATCCCCTGTAAAGAGAAAAAACACTAAATTAACAAAAAAAAAAAGCAAATAAAAGTTGTAGGTGAACAATATTCAAGAATCTGTCACGTTTATTACCTGCTGGAATCGTGAAGGATCATTCATAGAACCACCAGACACAGGCATTTGTGCATAGCCATAGCCCTGTAATCAATGAAATTAGTTTTGACTTCTGATAAACAGAGTTGGAAGGCAAAAATGAGAATGAGTAATACCAATACCTGCATATTCTGATGCCCTGCAACCCCAGTTTGATACTGGAACAACAATAAACAGATGATAAGATAAATTAATAAAAAGCAGTAATCATCCAAAAATAACATATTGGTGAGTGTGGGATTCAATGTAATGTGGTAGGTCATGGGATAGCTGATATTTAATAGGAATGTACCGCTGAAGACTGAGGGGCAGGCTGCATTTGTTGAGGGTGCCGTCCTTGTGCTTGCATCTGCGTTTGAAGGTGAATCTGAGGCTGGAGTTGGGGAATCGGAGTATGTTGTTGATTTGGAAGACTTTGAATGTTAGGTTGACTATGGGGCTGCTGTATTGAAGCAACTTGTTGCTTTTGTTGCTGTTGTTCTTGAGGCTTCTGTTGTAGTTCAAACAAAGCCAACTCCTCTGGTTTCTCCCACTGTAAAATGCCCCATATCCGTTGATTATTTGCCTCCAATTATACCAACAACAAAACAATATAAAAAGATTCAAAACTAGAAGTATTTACTTTGCTTTCACCAGTTGTGCTGTTGTAGTAGTACTTATATCCATCAGGAGAAGTGTGCTCTGTCCAATTGCATTTCATGGGAGCTCCAGCTGGTGGCATCACTGGAGCAACCGAAGCAGCAGGAAGTGACTCCGTCGCAGGTTTTAAGGATGGACCACCAGAAGGGGCTGATGTTTGCGGTACACTACCAGCCCATGTAGATTGCTAGAAACCCAAAAAGAAGTCTCAGCATCAAGCTTACAATGACATAAAACAAACTAGTTTAAAATTTTGAACTTCAGATACCTGCACTCTAGCACCTTGGATATTCTGCTGGGATGTCAGATTGGGATTTGATGGTTGCATAAGCTGCAGTTGCTGTTGAAGCTGGGAGAACGCCTGCTGAGATGATTGGTAACTTGCCTGTAAAGTTTGTTTTTGTTGAGACAACATTTGAGCCAATGGTGAAGCTGATTGGTGCGCAGGCTGTATCATTTGCTGCTGGCTTGGTAGTTGATACTGATTCATCATTGCAGTAAGAACATGGGGAGGCAAGTTGTTAGAAAGGGCTGGTGGTGCTGTGGACGAGACAGCTTGGGCTTGGGACTGGGCTTGGGCTTGAGTTGGCGTTTGGGCCTGGACCTGGGCTTGCTGCATGGGTAGCATTCCACCGAAACCAACCATGGGCTGCGAAGGGAACCCTTGACTGAAGGAAGTTTGACCACCAGAATTTGGTGCCTGTAGTTGACCTTGACCTTGACCATGAATATGGCCAGGACCAGGTGGTCTTACATTGCTAGATGCCGGGGCCTGTGAGAAAGCCTGTGGCTGCATAGCTGAAGAGAATTGCTGTGGTGACTGATTTGGCTTATTTAAGGGAGATAAATTTTGTCCACCAGAAGATAGTTGTGGCAAAGAAGCATTAAAGCTCTGTAAAATATCAAATATTAGCATTATAATTTATTAAAAACTAATGAAAAACATTAAAGGTTGATTAATAAAAAAAATGAACTTACAGGAGTTGAAGATTGTTTGCCATGCATGCCATCAGATGGTAACATGCCCTGTTGATTCATTGGATTCCATGCATTTGGAGGAATAGGAGCCGGCATCACCTCCCCAAGATTCGGTGGCCTGAAATACATTTGTTAACATGGAAAACGTTTAATATGAAAACAATTTACAATAACAGGATATTTATTATATAAACATATACAAAATGTACCTAATCCCGGAAGACGGTAGCCTAGGACCAAAACCAGGACCACCTAAGGCAGGACTTCCTCTGGCAACAAAAAAGAAGAGAAATAAATCAATGATAAATTTAATTAACATCAGTATCAATAATTTTTTAAAATAAATTATAAATAACCTTTGTTCTCCTGGCCGGGGCCGCTTGGGGTCAGCAAATCGAACAATCAATGGCTGTTCACAACCCTGAAAAGAATGTATAATTGATTTAGTATCAAAAATGGTATCAGTACTCTCAATAACATAACAAGGACAATTAATTTTGCTTACTCTCATTCTGTATATTCCATTAAGAGCATTTATAGCTGCCATTGCCACTTCTCTATTTGAAAATTTAACAAACCCACATCCTTCAAAATAGAAAATCAAGTAAATTAGAGATAAACAAAATATAACACATGATGAAGGTAAAAATAATAATGTGAACTTAGATAAAACACCAAATTATTAAAGACGCGAGGACAAACCACGACTTTGCTTCATTTCATCTCGCATAAGATAGACGTCCTCAACTCGACCATAAGGCAAAAAAATCTGATAGCACATGTCTTTACATTATTCTCAAACATATAAATAGATAAAAAACATTTGAAAGATAGAAGTATGAAACCTACTTCTTCAACTTCTTTTTCAGTTGCTTGTTTATTTATCGATCCAACAAACAACTTGTACTCCACTGCACCTAACACAGAAGAAAATAATATCACAAAGAAAATCCGACTAAAAAAAACAATATAAACAATTACCATAAATGTATAAAACAACATACCATACTTCAAACTCATTATATAATATTGTCAAAAGTAAATTACCTAAGCGTTCTCGCTCCCCATCAGCATACCTAACTTGGATAGGACCCATACCCTGTAGAATATAGATTATTATGTATTGCGCATAAAAAAAACCTTCAAATTCTAACACAACTGCATCAAAGTGGAAAAACAAAACTGACCCCTGGCAATGTGTACTGATTATGTAAGGCACGTATGGCCCTATCAGCCTCTTCTGATGTAGCATATTTAATAAAACAACATCCTGCAGAAGCGAACACCGTGTTTCCTGGTATATTAACAACACAACTTGATGACCAGGAGCGAATATGTTCTAAATATAAGCAGTAAATTACTCAAATATCAACTGAATAACACGAGATTCTTATGAAGACAAAAGTTCTAATTGCAGTAGCCTCGTCTTTGGACTACAAAAGATTTACGCAAATGACCACTTATGATTCAACAGTATCGTAAATTAATTAGCCTTAAGCACAATAAACATTATTGAAACAAACAATGAATCAACCAATAATAGTTGATAACTCAACCATTCATGATCCATGAGAAAATAAATACAGCAAAGCTGCTAATCACAAAGAACATACACCAACAAGCAATTCTATACCACCTATTTGAAGCCACCCAATAATACATTCGGCTAATACAATAAGAGAACAAGAACTAGGAGAGGAAAAAGAGAATGAAAGAATTCTCATACAATTTATACACAACAAACTGAGTTCAACCAATCAATGCACCAACACAATATGTGAAAAGCAACAACATTTGATGAAAATGGGACCAAATGTAAATTAATAAATTAAAAGTTAAGCAAACACAAGCAATTTGAAATGATAAAAGCACCGACCCATCTCCAATCATCAAACATACACCAACACAACAAAATCATTGATAACAAATCTCATTCCACAACCATTATTAAATCCCAAGATGTTTTGAGTCTCAACCATATAACAATCGCACACATTTTACAAAAAAATTATGATAAAATGATTTCATGTCCAACCTTTACTGCACTGGTCAGTTTATCACCATCCATCAATCACTTACATTGTCAACGATTAACAACGGAATCAGGTGGTAAAAAGATCAAATACAGAAGCTGTTTCAGTACCACCTGATGCCTCTTCGTAATGGCCCAATCAATTCATCAACCATCACTAATGTGACATGAAATAGAAACGCCAAGATCAACATATAAGCTGACCACATCTATGACTAATGGTGCTGGTCGGACATCACATTCCACCACTCCAAAATTTAATCACAACCCCACAACATAAAACACATAAATGATGGAGCAAGGATCCTAAAGAGTATCAATGACATTAAATTTTGTGCAAGTTTTCCAAATGTATCCAAAAAAAAATCAAAAAAGTGCATATTGATGTCACTCAACGATAAACAACTTACTTGCTATGATAAAGATCATAGCACAGGTTATTAGATACAACCACCATCAAACCTAATTTATAATCATACTCATACTCCATCATTCGAGACCAATAATACAATTTAATCAAGTTATCAAATATGACAATGAATAATAAGTAAGCAATATTTAGATTATTCTTCATCAAACTTGTAATTATGATCATCCACAAACTTGCAAAATAACCAAACTGAAGTGAATTACCATATTTGATACTACTGCAACACTAATAGGCCCACTGCTTGAAAATACAATCAACACGGAACAATGATAATATAATCCAAACCTAAAAACTTTGTAAGCTGTTAAAAAACAGGTCATATCACCTCAAATGCAAAGGAACACAAAAAAGGGAAATGATCTTTCATATGCAAAGAGTAATCCTTTGCTAATTAAAAACATGCACATCGAGATTGGGAAAATTTGTTTCTCAATATTATAGATTCATAAAAACCAGAGGGAAATAAACTGCTAATGCTATCAAAAATAAAATAGTGACCATCAACTCATCAAGGCAACAACTTATATAAATCATCTACGTATGTCCTTCTATAGCTCAATAATTGAACCAAACCACAATATTGAGTCCAAGAGACATCAGATACGATAATAAATTCACCCATACCGTCCTATAAGACATGGATGTTGAGATTAAGTCGAACGCCAAACAACACACCATGACAGCTATCTTATTCCAACCACAAACTATATGTCATCAAGCAACCGATCTTCATAGCCATTACATTTCCAGGATCACAACTAACTATTACCAACACAAGTTAATAAATCAAATTTTCAGGCATCAACACAAAAAAACAACAGAATTCCTCAATGTTACAGCATTGCCGCAACCCACATACTACATATAACCTACTCATTAGCATACAGTATATCAAATGTTGTGCTGCTAAAATACGTTCAACATGTCTCAACACTAGGAACCTAGCTCTTATAATATGGTAATACCAAAACGCCATCTACAGAAAGAGTTTACACTGTTATTATGACATAGATGATGCCCTCAAATAGTCAAATCAGCATCTACCAACATCATCCATGAATGAACAGCTATAATTATCAACATTTAATGGTCTAGTTTTATCTTCTTCCTCTTATACAGATAGCATAGCATCTTGCAGACCATAATAAGAGGCCTGAAAATTGCCGAAACAACTAACTGGGAAGAAACATAAGTTTACATTTGCTTCCTTCATCCCCTCAAAACACCTGAAAAAAATATTCACAGACATCAAACTGAAGGAATCTATGTACTTGCACATACCTTGTTGCTGCCCTGATCTCTTGTCTTTGATCAAAGCAACCTCAAGAACATTTCCATATTCTTCAAAAGGAGGCCGTATCTGATATCACAGGTAAAATGTATCATCACTATTGAAATTTTAACCACCATTCTACAGAACACACTTCAACAGTGGTAGCAGAAAACCATGTCATTTATCAAAAATATCCCAAACTTACGTCGTCTTCGGTGGCTGTCTTTGGAACAGAACCAACAAAAAGCTTGGCTACACTCCCTCCTTCAGATTGCTTTTTGTCGAAATTACCACCATCAACGTGCCTTCTATCATAATTATTCCCATCAAAATTCCTTTTCTCAAAATTGCCTCCACCAAATCGATCTATGAAGAATAATGTAAGAGTACCCCAAGAAATTTCAGACAAAACGAATACAAAACACAAAAACCAAAAACAACGCGAATAACCATACTTTATCTTTTCAAATTCATAACACTACAATATTAAACTGAAACAACTGGATACCTGGGGGAGACCCTCCTCGACCAGGGAAATCGAACGGACGCTTCTGGCCGGACAAAGGCACCTCAAACTCAGGGTTAAACCTCGGGCCCGAAAGAGGCACCTCAAATTCCGACGAAGGATTATTATAGTTTCTCGCACTGCGAACACCTAACGGCCGAAAACCACCGTCTCCATCCATCGGGCGAAAACCTCCACCTCCACCAAAACGAGGTGGACTGCTGTCAAAAGGACGACGATTGCCGGAGAAACCTCCACGATGACGGTTGATTGGACCATCGTCTGAAGATCGTGGTGGTGGTGGACCTCCACCGCCTCCACCTCTAGGGTGTCTGTAAGGTTGAGAATCGTTGTGATTGTTACCGTACCGATCTCCTCCTCCTCCTCTGTATCTGTCCATGATTGATTAAGCTTCTGTAGAGATTTGGGTGATGTAATGGAAACCCTAACCCTAGAAATTGAGAATTTAAGAAAATAATTTTTGAAGCTTCAGCTACGACGACCATGATTCTATTGGTGAGAGCATTTGTGTATATACCCTTTAGTTGTTTTTTGTTTTAGTTCTTGACCCCGTAAGTTTATAATTGTGCCTTTTTTCCCCATCATTTTAAAGAAAAAAGAGCTTCTTAAAAAAAATTAATTATATGCTAATAATCTCTTGATATAGTGGTTCAAAAAGAAGATAGGAGTTTTTGTTTATCTTGAAAGTCTAAGGTTCAAACTTTGTTACTGACAAATTATTAGTAATTTGTTGTTATTAACTTTTAACTACTAACCTGCCATTAAAAAAAGAGTTAATTATATAATTGGTCACCACCACCGTTGCCGGCATCTGTCACCACCTTCCTCCTCCGCCGGAGACAACCACCGTCCCAAACCCCCACCCCGTTGATTACCCTTATCCCTTTCACCACCGTCACCACCCTCCTCCTCCACCACCACCCTCCACGCAACAAAATCAATTGATCCTCACCGTCAGCACCCTCCTGCACCACCACCCTCCTCGCCACACCATCGTCATCATCACCTTCCTCCATCACTATCGTGGTGAGTTTTTTATTATGATGGTTCCGACGATGTTTAATTCAAGCGACTAAGGGTGGATTGTGGTGGTTCTAATGGAGTTTGATCCGTCGTCCACTTGCAATCACGACCCCATCGAAATAAATGACAATAGTGGTGGTTAGGATCTGGGTTGGCAGGGGTTTCACTAGTTGGGGGTGGTGATTCTGCCAGTGATTCCGGTGGTGATATGGCAGTGGTTCCGATGGTGTTCTGGCTGTGGTGGTATGGCAATGGTTTCGGTAGTGGTATGACGGTGGTTTCAATGGTGTTCTGGTTGTGGTGGTATGTTGGTATGCGGTGGTTTTGGTGGTATAAGGTGGTGCTATGGTGATGGTCTATGATGGTCTGGGTTAACTTGGGTTACGTAAGTGTACATCGCAGGTATTATGGCAGTTATATAACCCAACGATTGGCGGCAAAACTAGCAGGTAAATAACCACCAATCCAAGGGGTATATATAGTCCCGAATGTTGTAATTTCTATGGTGTAATATAAGTTTCTATTGTGTGATTCTCTTTGCGTATCAGAGTATGTATGTGTAATATGTGTTCTTGTGAAGAACTTACTAAGTGATCTTAAAGATCCTTCAATCTAAGGGTGTCCCATCCTGAACAATGGGCCTTTTTTTAAGGTTTTCTTCTATATAAATAGAAGAGTCCTCCCACTTGTAAAAATACACTTTTAGTTTACACTAGCTTTAAGTATAATAAAAATTTATTAATTACAAATTAATATATTAAGATAACATATGATTGAAATCTTTCTTATTATAAATAGAATAAAAAATTTATTTCAAAACAAATATTTAAAAAAAATCAATTTAAAATTCTTTCTTATTACAAATCCCAGTTTTATTTATTTATAAAAATTTTACTTTTTAAAAACACCAGTTTTAAAATATTTTATATTTTTAAAAAAGTTTAATGTTTTAGAAAGTTTTTTTTATTTTATAAAAAGTTATTTTTTTAGAAATAACATTAATAAAAAAATATCTTTCTTATTTTATTAAATAACTATTTTAATCTAAAAAATAAGTAAATAATATTATTAATAATTAATGTGATTATTAAATAGGAGAGAGAAGAAGAAAATTTTGATGAGCAAGAATGTGCTGTTGCCACGTGTTCCTCTTAGCACAATGAATATTGTATTTTAGAAGTTGACTGTATTTACATGATTTCCTATGATGCACAACTTAGTTGTTTCCTCGGTTGCGCCTCTTTTATTGATTTTTCTTTCACACATCTTTCTAGCTTAATTTCTTTGGAGTCATGGAGTGCACACCCTTACGAGCTTAATGTCTATATTATCCATTCATTTTTGTTCTGAATTAAGTTAACTTGGTGTTTACACTTTGTTTCATGAGATAAGAGAAGGTGAATCCTTTCATTAGTGTTTGGATAGATGATAGGTATCCATTATAACTATTTATATTTATAAACATAAGTTTAAAAAGACACATGAAGAAAGAAACTCTTTTGACACTTGATTGGAGGTTGCAAGATGAACACCCTGGATAATGAGTGAAAATCTTAGTTTAAGACATGTATGTACTTAATAAAAAATGGGTTGAAAATATTAAGTTGACTCGCAAACATTTTTTGTCTATTATTTAATTCCCTATTATATAAATGATTTACTAAAATGGTTCCCCAAATGCTTGAATAAAATAATTTGAAAGGCTACATGTGTAACAAATAGACATACTTCAACTTCTAACCATTCGATTAAGTTGTCCCTCTTTTAGCTTACTTGTTAGATTTGAATTCTTTAAATATACAACCTTAGTCGACTCATTTATAAATAAATTATTGAAAGTTACCACATGGGTTCGAGAAAATTTCCTCTAATCAAGTATCGGAAAAGGTGATTCAATCAAGCTTGCTCTTGCAGTTGACATTTTCAAACGCTAGGCTCCACCTTTTTGTACATGGCTCCATGTATGCATCTGTACTCTGGTTGGATTCAATCCCGTATGGGGTTTTTTTTAACTCCATTTCCTTAGTTTCACAACAATTTCATTCTAGCATTCATAATAGTTGCATTGTTTTCTTATTAACAATATTATAATTTGGTACTTTTATAGTTCTCTTAACCGTGTTTCAGTGACTTCTAGCTAATTTGGTCTGTCTTTCTAAAATTCTCCACGTTCATGATAATTTGTGTGACAAGGGAAAAAGTGTTGCAATATGATCCATTATCATAAATTTTAGTGTGGTATGCTTTGAAATTGAAAAAAAATAATTATATAAGCCCCTAACTTCCTTTCTCGCTAAATCTATCTCTCTCTCTCTCTCTCTCTTTGTTTATGTTTTCAGATAAAACCAAAGAAAATACATGTAAAGAAAGTTATACAAGACACAAAAGGATGTATTCCCTACCGTTCAATTCGTTAGTAAATTAATATATAGGATAATGGAAGATTGGAAACCAAACCCTTTATGCAGTTTGATTTGGTTTGGTTTAATTTTACCACTATTTAAACTACTTAAAAATCATTATTAAAGGTTTGTTTTACTTTTTGTCCTAGAACTCATTAATATTAGACCATAAACACACCGCTTAAACCATATTAGTATTTATCAAACCAAACATTTATGTTAAATAACAATATTAGTAAAATATATGAAATGTATATGCTATGAAGTAAAATGGGTGTTTGAGTTAGATATGCATGGATGATATTATTGGTATGTACTAAGTGGTTTGTATACTCGATCATGCTTTTATTGAAAAGGACCCATAATTGAAGGGTAGCCCAAACCTAATTCCCCACCGACGGGGAATGGATCCAAAATAATTCTGAGATCTTCTTGTAGACCCTAGAAAATCTCTGCATTAACACTTACTAATAATTTTGTTTCTCCTATAATATCTTTCATTGGTACTATACTCCTATTTTTACTTCTTGTTTGAATGTTACATGGGAGTTGTTAAACAGCATCTAGATATTATAATAAACTTATTTATTTGTTGTTGTTTTTTCTTATATTTTTTTGACGTGTTTAATTTTTTCAGTTTAAATCTTTAGCCCAAGCGGTTTTGTTGGTTTTTTTGATAATTTTGGCTTTAACATTATTATTAATTATCTTCTTCATCATTATTATCATTATTCGTCATCATCATTTCGGTTTTTGTAATTTGAACGGTGACCACACCATAGAACACAAAATTGTCTACTATCTTCCACGGATCGGCGAAAAAGCAAATTTGACAAACGCGCGATTATACCTTTTAGACAATAATATCTACCTTTTAGATGATAATATCGTTGTAAATAAACTTTTTTATTTCAAATAGTTAGAACATGTATAATAAGTAAATAACAGCTCATATATCACATCAAATTCCTACTATGCACATAGAGTTTACAAACATTAAACACGTGTTCATGTCCTCATGTCATCACCTCATAAACATTTTAAAAAAGTGGATAAAAAAAAAACATTACATCAAATTAAATTAACAATTTCATCACCTTCGTTTCTTCATAAATCCTTAAAAAGCCCTTGTGTCGTGAACCCACGATCACACCCTCAATTTCTTCATTGTTGGGCACAACTACAACCAAAGAGAAATAAATCAGTTCGATTTTCATCATAATCGTTTTAGTTTTTCTTCAATTTCATTTCATAAAAGGTAATTTTCGATTTCGATTTCGATTTCATCTGCTCTTCACTAA
Organism: Flaveria robusta; assembly: GCA_025506415.1. Taxonomy (NCBI): domain Eukaryota; kingdom Viridiplantae; phylum Streptophyta; class Magnoliopsida; order Asterales; family Asteraceae; genus Flaveria; species Flaveria robusta. Next base: position 28,682,010 of record CM046474.1, on the reverse strand, counting down.
TCGCTCGAATCATTACATTATTTACATCCAATGTTCAAATTCATGAGTAATTGAGTTTGATTGCTTTAAGCGTTGCGTTTCCTGTAAATTTGACTTGAATTGCACTCAATTTTCTTCATGTGAATCGGGTTTTGGTTAATTTGTACTTTACTTTGTGTTCACTTGTTCTTTGACATTCGTTGCTTGAATATGTGGTTAGGTTATAATTGTTAATTGTTAAGCGAGTTAATATTCACGAGTTTTACTTGAGTAAATTCTTTGTTTTTATGATTTTCGTTCAATTTCTCCGTTAGGTTTTTGGTTTGATTGTTTTTGACCGAAAGTTTGGTGAAACACACGATTTGACTGAAGAAAAGCAATCGTCTTAAACTGTTGAATGATTTCTGCTAGTTAATACAAATAATATTGGAGGAAAATGACCTAATTTATACAATTGACAAATTTTGTGTTTGAGTATAAAATATTAATGTCAACTCTAGAGTTGATCTTTGCTTTGTGGTTACGTTAATTATCTGTTTTAGAACGCAGTTTTCTGTTTGAGTACAGATGAAGGCCCTCTTTTAGTTACCTATAAATGAATCTAAACGCGTATGAGGCGATATGCTAACTGTCATATTCCATTTTGCATTCAGGAATTTGACTCCATTGTTAGCTTTTGAGCTTTAGAAGCATAGATTTTATAATACAACAGGAAATCTCAATCATAGATTTGAATGTTCAAACGACTTATTAGAATTGAAGTTTGAATGGATCTATCGGCTTCTAAAGAGCATGCTAATGGTTTTGATGTTGATCTTGAGAGTGGCACTGGTATAATCCATAGCAATGCAGATGGAAGCCCGGATCAAAAACTTGCGAAAACAGTTTTCTTGAAGTTATGTGATGGATTAATGAGTGTAGATGATAGTTCAGTTAAGTCAGATCCGTTAAATGTCACTGCGGGTTCTTTAGATGGTATTATGAAGTGTAAAAAGGCTTCAAGTGCCAAAAAACCACCTAGACCTCCTCGGCCGCTTTCGTTGGATGCTGCTGATCAAAAGCTCATCAAAGAGCTTGCTGAACTTGCAATGATCAAGCGGGCCAGAGTTGAGCGCATGAAGGCACTCAAGCAGAAGAAAAATTCAAAGATTTCATCATCATCGTCATCATCATCATATGGCAGTTTTTTCGCCATGCTTTTTACCATCATCTTTCTCCTGGTGATACTTTTCCAAGGTAATCACTTACTGTTTGTTCAAGATTTAGTTTTATCTTAACATCTTAGATACATCATACATACATATCTTTGCTGGTATAAAGAAAATATAACTTGTAAAAGATAAGATGAAAAATGTAATGGATTGGTAAGATGATGATTATTTTCAGTATTTTGATGCAATTATTTATCTTTTAGGGGATACCCTACATGATATGGGCTTATTCAATTATAGGGAATTCAAAATTTGGAATAACATTGCATGTGACACTCAAGTGCCCAGAAATCCTTAACCATCTGAATGATTCCTACCCTACATTAAAAATAGTTTTTTTGAATTTATAGGGAATTCGAAATTTGGCTTAACATTACATGTGACCTCGAGTGCCCATAATCCTTAACCACCTGACCCGATGGTTCCTTCCCTACATGGACACATATCTAGTCTCCGAAAAATCTTTAACAATACGTATTCCCTCTTTGGCTCTAACAACTTTTTTTCATCAGGCCCATCATTGTTATGATCAGTTCGGTACCCACGTAGATACTTTTAGAAAAAAAGAATTTTAACACTGAAAAAGATAAAAACTTGTTATTCTAGCATGTTTACTAATCAAGTTTGAGTTCGTAACGCACACATGTTAAAAGTTCTTTTTACTGTTGGTAGCATTTCTGCTGGAAAAGATAATGTTTTTGTGACTCTAATCTATGACCTCTCTAGTCAAAAGCTGTACATTTACCTTATGCTTTTTTCTTTCTGTAAAATTCTTTTAAAGTTATAGTCCCTTTTGAACCAATGTAACAGGCAATAATGTTTGCATTGGGTTATCTTTTTCAGGCCAAAATTCAGGTGTAACGATTCAAGGTTCGCCTCAAACGGGTCAAATAAACGCAAGCGGTTTAACAGTTAATCTTTCTCCCAGTGATTCTGTTTCAGCCAATTATAAATCTTCCACGGGGTTTTGATATTCAGTTGCTGTGGCTGAAGGTCACCAGTGAAATGCTGATTGCTGATCAACAAACTTTGACCACATGTACAGTCAAAGGTACTTTGGTATGAATCATAAGTGCAGCACAAGTTTAGGTGTTTTCATGGTTGTTTCATAGGATTAAAATGGTCTCTAAGGTTTTCATGTAAAGGGTTTGATTTATATCTTATGTCCAAGTTTTGTTTATTTTTGATAACAATGTTTTAATTATATTTTTAGAAAAAGTCAACGAAATGATTTTGAACTCATGACTGGATAATAAGACCTTTGAGTAGCTAATTGGCTACAGTGTATTGAGTGGTTAATGCATGTAAAAAGACTGTTTTTACCCTTTTGAAAGTACAATGTATATATAACAATATAGCATGCATGTGCAATTGTGCATATGCTATGAGATCATACAAAAATCCTAATGAAGCTCTTAGCTCTATTGCTCTCGTGGACCCTGAGTGCTAAAGAAATAGGGCGTGCAAAAATAACATGTCCATATCATAGATATTAATATCGACCGTTGGTGATGTGTCGTGGGTCACTCGTCCCCTATTCATTACATGACGTTTTCCTATGTATTTTTGCATCGATAAAGTTAATGCGAAGTTGATCTAAAAATTAATATCACTTATATGTTTAGTACCTCAAAAGGGTACAATTTCACACATCTATAACTTCTGATCCCTTAGGATTGCGTGAACCATATATCCATAAGCTATGGATGAAGATAGCATAACATGATGGGCTTTATGACAATCTGCCTGGACTTTCACATGTAAATATTTCATTTGAAGCTTCAATTTTATTTTTCATGTTTTTTCTCTAAAAATCTAAAATTTTATTGTTCAGTTGTAAAAATATATTCATCTTGTTGTAGTTGTTTCTTTTATCGATCTCTTGGAAATGACCAAATTACATGCCATCAATTTTGACACAGAAATTAACTGCCAAGATTCTGTAACGGTGAATGAAGATTTCAGATTTTCAGACCTTAAAATATAATCAAACACTTAACTTGAATTACAAACAAAACCTGACATTGCAATTTTCCTAGGATCATCATAATACATGCATTATACATATATAAATCCTTCTGGATGTAAATGTTCTAGTGTTTAAATGGGCATGTGCCCCCATACTCGATCATTATTATTAACTTGACTATCGGTTAAATCCTTCCGGAGATCATTACCACATGTAGATCTCTAAACCGAATTATAAATATATGTTCAAATGAAATCAAGACAAATTGTGTAAACCATAAACCAAATCTTCACATTTGATTTATAAAAATCAATGGCTCATATTGTTTGATTTTTTGTATACGTGTTCAAACAAATACAACTTTCTATTATTTTATTAAAAAATATGATCCATTAAATCTTCATAATCAAATGGGGATTTGGTTTATTGGTTTACATAATTTCTTTTGGTTTTGTTTGGTATGGGGTAATGCAATGGACGAATGAATGGAATGAATGAAGTAATGAAATGGATGAGAGAATGAAATATCATTACATCTATTGTCGTGTTTGTTTACCATTTAGGAATGAAATAAATCATCAGTTTGTGTTGTTTGTTAGGTAGAAAAAAAATGAAAGAATAAAATGTAAAAGTGATTATGGTAGCGATGGTTCTTGGTGGCGGTGGTGGCTGGTGGTTGGTGGCAACGACGACGGCGGCGGCGGTGCCGGCGGTTGGTGGCGGCGAAGGCGGGGCTTGTGGTTGGCGCACGTTGCCGTGAGTGGTCGGTGAGGCGGTGACACGGGTGGCCAATTATAAAAAGTTTGATGTTTTATAAAGTTTTTTATTATATAAAAAATTTATTTTTAGAATAACATTAATAAAATATCTTTTTTCTTAATTTATTAAAAACTATTTTTATTCTAAAAAAAGTTAAATAATATTATTGGTAAATAAAGTAATTATTTAATAGAAGAGAGGAGTGGGAAATTTTGATGAGAAATAAAGTGATACTGCCACTGTCGTCACAAATTACTCTTTTATTAGAGTAAAAAGATTTTTAAGACAATATTTCATAATGAACATTAGTAATAATTATAAAATTACACAAATGATATAAACCGTAAAAACAAATGATAAATGTCTCATGTTTTTTGCTCATAATTGTGTTATCCTTGATGTGATAGTTTGAAAACACATTGGTGAAATAATATTATTGTGTATCTTGATACGTTGCGCGTGAGAAGTCATCAAGGAGATCCTCTGGTCGCGCAATATTGTTGCACTCTCGCAGTCTCATAGCTACATGTATCGTAGTCTCATTCGATGGTGATGACCTGTTGACTTGGTCTGCCCTTGCTTGTCACCACCTCTGTAACCAATATTTCACACTGGTCACCCCATCTCCTTCACATTGCCATCACCCTCAAACCCGAGAACACCTTTTGGATGAGTAATGACTAATAGACAAATGTTAGGGTATGAGATTGCTTTTAATATCTTTTATGGTATAAGACGGGTTTGTATAAGATAGTTACCCAATTAGAATACTATTATTACTATACCTTAAAAACAAAGGTCGGTGGCTAATAACAAGCCACCGACTTTTGTTTGTACATAAATATTACTTTTCAAAAATTACAACAAAGTGGCTTTAGTTGAAGTGGTAAATCATTTGTGTTTTGATTTTGTTGTCGTGGTTTCGACTCCACACCAACAACTTTGTTATTATTTTCCTTTTTCTATTTGACCTTTATATAATATATATATATATATATATATATAATATAATATATATATATATATATATAATTTCTTACGTTCATATTTTTGTGCATGTTTCGTTTATAAATTCAAGGGTGTTTACGCTTGAACGTAATCAAAACGACTCGGTCAAATATATAATGTTTTCTGTGATTATTTTATTTACCTTTAAGACTGTCTACGTTTCAACATTCTTTACGTTTTAACGTAAATTTTCTTCAGATATGAGTTGGGTTAAATATAAAATGTGTGTATGCTTATTTTTATGTACGCTTTGAACAGATTTACGTTTCGACATAAGTTCTATTTGGAAATGTGTTTGGTCAAATATAATACGTTATCATTTACTCTACATTTTGTCATAAATTTAGTTTGAAAACGAGTTGGAGCGGTTGTAAGTTTATGTTTCGACATAAATTTTGTTTGGAATAGGGTTGGGTCAAATATAATATGTTTTTATCATGGTATAAATCAATTTACTCCTACGTATTGATGTAATTCTAATTCGGAAACGAGTCGGGTTGATTGTATTCTATATTTTAATCACGTCGCGTATGATGTCGCGGCAACGCTCGATGGTAAAAAGCCTAGTATATACTAATTTACCAGTCATACCCTAAACATTTTATTTCACTTTTCTTTGTCGTTGGGTAACAAGTAACCTACTAATCTGTAATTATAGTTTTTTATATTTCTAATTTTTAAGTTGATAATAATATAAAATTTAAATCAGTAAGGAACTTATTTGGAAATTTCAACGGAACAAACTAACGTGTATCTCTTATATCCACAATGCATAGGCGAAGCTTCTCCTCCCTCCTTTTTTTTTTTGTCAATATATTAATTTTTGGTCCGGTAATATAACTTTTTCTTAACATATATTGAGTTCGTCTCCTACTAATAAAAAGTTGGAACTTGAGCATTAGACGTAAGATTTTAAAATAACTATAAGGCTAGGATTAGAATATTCGCGCTATATTGTTATCCCCAAATTATAACCCTAGGGTCATGTTATAATAAAATTTACACACATAAGATACCCGTAAGACTTTTACTTGTTAAAACTTAAATATGCTCGTTTCGTAAACGGATGACACAATTATGCAAATAATAATACACACGTGAACTTATTCATAACATAGTGTCACATATGCTAGTGGGTCAGGGGTATTTTTGCCATAGTGGACCTTTGGTGGTGAGTTTATTCTGAAATGGTGGGTAGGCCGGGTCGGGTCGCCAGCATGTTTGTGTTCGTGGGCGTAGGTAACTTCGTCAATTAGTTACTTGCATTACCCCCCTACGGGCTTAAACTATTCGTTAACCGTTCAAAAAAAATATTAGTTCAATACAGTATTACATGAACAACCCGTCGCATATCTATAACTAATAAATGATTTGTTCAATAAATATACAGAATTCATGATTTTATCTTGAAAGCTTATTACCATGGTTTTGAAAACTGGACCGGACCGGGAACGGACTCCAATCCGGTCCAGTTGGTGCTTAAAACCGTTTTAACGTCGAAAACGGCGCGTCGGATCGGTCAAACCGGGAACCGGAACGGTTGAACCAGTGGTCTCGAACCGGTTGAACCGGGGGTCGGACCGGTCGAAACGGTTTTTTTATATAATTTTTTTATTTTTTTTTGTAATTTTGACAATATTTATAAAAAATTAATTATAATTTTATCCGGTCCAACCAGCGGACTGGTAAGACGTCCGGTTTACTGTCGGGTCTGGTTTTAAAAACATTGCTTATTACTACTACAGGGAATCTTACGCTATGTTCCCGAGTTACTTAACGAAAAAAAAGAAAGGAAAAGAAATGAAACATTTTCTTTTCCTTTCTTCTTTTTCTCTTATTTTCTCTTCTTTACTTTCTTTTCTTTTCTCTCCATTCCTTTCGATTTGGAAAGATGTTTTTAACCCTTATTTTCCTTCAATTTCCTTTTATTTTCTTTCTTCTCTTCATAAGTAAACTCGGGAAACAATCTTTTGTTTTCCTTCCATTAAAAAAAAACTCAAGAACACAACTTCTTATTTCTTTCCTTCCGTTTCTTTTCTTTTCCCTCTTAAATGAACTCGGGAACATAGCGTTAGAGTTGATTGTTTGAGTTTAAAATTTAACGTCTAATATACTATTGTTTTAAGTAAAAAGCAATTAAGATTATCGATTTATAATTTTTATTTAACAACAAATCTACCCCAATGTTCTTCTAATTACTCTTAAAGTATAAAAACGCAAAATAAAATTTGAAAATAATAAAAGAAGAGGGGTCGGGTAACGTAAGGTGCATATGCCGTGTGTTGATGAGAGGTGTGAGAGAACCAACACTTGTCTTGAACTAAAAGGAGGACGTGGACAACCATTACTAACAACAATTATTATGTTTTAGAAGTATAAAATAACGTACTACATATATATAACAACTAGAAACTAAACCCGCGCGATGCGGCGCGTTTCTAAATTATGTTATGTGTATTCGACTATGACATTAAAGTAGTTAAATGCATAAAATAAACCTAAAGTTGTGGCGGCTTAGTTATGAAGATCGATACATAGATAAAATAGTATCATGTCTCGCATATTCTGGGTAAACAACATGAGTTAACAAAGAAAAAAAAATAAGTAAAACAACTATTGATTAGTAATTTAGAAAATAAATGTAGAAAAAAATATAAAAAAGAAGAAAATACACTTTATCACCCCTAAAATCAAAATCATGTATGGGGTTCAACACAAACAACGAGACTTTTCAATAGGTTAAGAGTCAAGTTACATTATAAATTCACAAAGGAAAATATATACGACAAAAACATAGGAAAAGCATAAACAAAATAGAAAGGAAAGCAATAAAAAAATGTCACTACAGGGAATTGAACCCAAGACGCTGAGTTTAAATGCAAAACACAACTAACCATTGGACCAAGAAGGTTTCTATGCACTCCATTTCATAGAATAATATATGTGTTGTTAAGACTGAATAAAAAAAAGAAAATTACACCGACCTTATAATTGTGATATAGTATAATATAATACAACATAGAATAATATAATTATCTCCTCATTTCAAAGCTAAATAACTTTCTTTATCTTCCTTTCCGAAAGAAAGAGCACCAAAGCGTACGTAGGCCATAGCAAAAAAGCACAACAATTTTCATAAGATAAGATAAGATATGAAAAAGCTACACTTTTTAAGATTAATAAAATCTAAGATGTATGAATTATAAGTATATTTTCTTCATGCACTAATTAATATATCATATTTTAAAACTTATAAATAAACATCCAATATAACATAATTTAATATCATTAAAACATAATATTTTTTCTCCCTAAAATGGTTTAGAAGATGTAACATTTATATATATAACTAGGGTTTACTATAAGCTTATTTGGCTCAAAATAAACACTGAAATCTGAGTGATTAATTGTATTATTATATGAATATATAAATCGAATGATATTGAATTAAACGCATACATATTCAATTAAATTTGGAAAAGAAGTGAGTGGAAGCTAACATAAGAAAGCATGGATCTTTCTCAAAGCATTTTTATCATCAATGCAAAAGGGACACAGATGACAAACGAATATAATGGATCGTTTTTGTCCATATATTATATGGATAAACTCATATATCAAATACTAGCTAGCCAACAAAATTTGTTCAATAACATATCAAAACAAAAATCATTTAAGCTCAACGTACATAATATTATTGATTAATGCGAGTAACGTTTTTCATAATTGGTTAAGCTAAATGCTTTAATATTATAAACGATACATAATAGTTATTATAATCCACTAGCTAGCAATCATCCCAAATTTAACTTATAATAATTACTAAAGTGACAACTTTTATTTTAATATATAATTAACACCTAATGATCTACTCCACCACCTTTACTTTCACATGTGTAAGCTTGATTTATAACTTAAACAAATCGAAAACATAAAACTTATTCATCTTTGTTAGCCACATAAAAACTATAATAACATTCTAATAATAGCTCTAGCAACGTTAGCCACATTCTCAATATCTTTATTCATCTTTGTTAACGGTGACTTGTGACCACTTTCACCAAAATCCTTTCACAACCTTGAGCCTCAACGGCAGTATCCGCCATCCCATCCTCCGCAAACTTGGGCTGACCACCGTCCAACGCCTGCACGCCGACGGCACATCCGCCGAACCACCGCGATATAGCGTTGCGCGCACGCGGTCAGTGGCCGCCTCAGGTCGGTCGGGTCCGGTACATGGACTTGATCTGTTGTAGGGCTCGAGTGGCCTTAGTCTGGTTGCACCAACATGATGAGCCCAAGTCAGTAATATCACCACTTGAGCTCTTGGGGTTTGTTAAGAGGGTTGACATGCATAGGTTGTATGAGGGTGTGGCTCTACATGTGCTTTCAATTAAGCTTTTGTTTGCTAAGGTTGTTTGAAGGAGGTGAAGTGAGAGGAATATGAGGAGATATGAAGCTTCATGGTGAATTGTTTGATGATATATCATAGTTCTAATGTCATGATCTATTTATAAGCCTTCAGTTTTTGTTTGTGGAGTTGAGATTGACATGTGTGAGGGTGTGTACAAGTTGTGATGCGGGGTGTACATGTTTTAACATGGGGTGTTGTGGTTTTTAAATTTTAGGTTGAAGTGAAGATTGCTATAATTAAAGTGATAGTGATAGTGATGTGGTTTATATATGTTTTTGCTCTCTTTCTAAGTGTTATTAGAACCGGATCGGAACGGCCGGTCCATCGTTCCGACCTGGGATCGGCCATCTAGGCGGTTTGGTTCGCTATGATTTCTTTTGGTGGTCGAACCGGTCAGTTCGTCCCGAACGGTGGTCGGACCGGGAAACCGGACCGGTTCAAACCGGATTTTGATATATATTTTTTGATTTTAATGTGTAAAACGAGGTGTTGAACTATAAATTAGTGTGTTGGATATACAAATATAGTTAAGTTTATATATAACTATAAAATACATATATAAATCATATATAAATTACTTATATTTAATTATATATAAAATATATAATATAATATACTATATATATAATTATGACGTTATCCGGTTCTTAAATCCGGTCCAACCGGTCCGACCGGTCCGACCACCAAACCAGTAATGCGTCCGGTTCGACGTCCGATCCGGTTCTGAAAACATTATTTTTTATAATTGAATAATATTATGGAAATTGTTAAAACATTATTTACAGGGTTAAATATTGCAATCAAGTAAAACATATTTACTAGTTACATGCTATTCTTGGATGACTTTTAGTTAGTTTTAGAGTTTTATATAACTCAATAACAAATTTTTAAAGAGCATGACGTAAGCAACAATGATAGTTCAATGATATCAATTCCTTTTTATTTATTTTATTTTATTTTTTAAAGCAAGCTCACACATCATATGCATGTAGTACATATATGAGTTCAGCTCTTGATCTCTAGCTTTCCCTTGTGGCCTTAAAGGAGTTCATTAATGGCAAGAGGGATAATAGATAGTCTTAGATGCATGTAACGTGTTCTAATCTCAACTAAAAGTTATGCATTATTTAGCAGGTGTACATGGTCTATTGGATGTTTGAGTTATCGTTATTTTTATTTTTTATTTTAATGTATGTACGTAGATGACTTTAGCTTGTTAGAGCATTTCCAATATTCTACATCTCTAGGGGCGTTTTGTTGGAAGAAATGGAATGTAAGAAATGTAATTGAGAAATAGTATAATTTCAAGTAAAATATGTTTGAGTGAGCAATTAAAAGTAAACCCAAGGGAATGTTTCACCTCAAATTTTTTGGTTATGGGAATTCAAAATCCTTCCACCTAGAGAGGGAATTTGAAATCCACAAACAAGGGAATTTGAGGTGAAACATTCCCTTGGGTTTTACATTTCATTATCCACTTAAACATAATTTGCTTGAAAATTATACTAGTTTCTCAATTTCATTCTATTCATTCAATTCCTTCCAACCAAACGCCCCTAAGCCTCCAACCCAATACTGAACTTTTAGGAAAGTCACTTCAAAAATCTACCCAACTCATTTCTATCGTATTTTAAGGGCTCGCTATAACTTTTTTTGTGAGTGAATATGAGTGATAGAAAAAATAATTGATAAAAAAAGTATAGAAGATATTGTTTAATTGAATAGGGATAAACATAAAAAATAAGATGTGAGAAATTTTTTAGAAAATAGATATAATTTAATAAATAATGTTTTATAGTTAAATTATAGGATTACATAAAAACCACTTTATTTTTTAAACGGTAAATAATAGAAGATATTGTTTAATTGAATAGGGATAACATAAAAAATAAGATGTAAGAAATTTTTAGAAAATAAGATATAATTTTAATAAATAATGTTTTATAGTAAATTATAGGATTACATAAAAACCACTTTATTTTTTAAACGGTAAATAATAAATTTACTATAAACATTTTCAAAGTCGGGGTCAATGCCACCGGCCGAAAAAACCCCTCAAGTTTCTTTATTGGCACCTTTACCTTGATGTTTTTTTAAACTTTAGAAAATGACACTTTAACCCCCTCAGGTTTCTAAAATTTCGGTTTACCCGGTAAAATATAAATTCGAGTCTATTTACGTTTGGACGTAATCAGAAATGACTCGGGTTAAATATAAAATGTTCGCGTACTTAACTTTATATATTTTTTAGAACTGTCTAAGCTTCGACAAAGTCAACGTTTTGACTTAAATTTGTTCTGATATTAGTTGAGTCAAATATAAACATTTCAACGTAAGTATTGTTTGAAAACGCGTAGGATCAAATATAATACATTTCGTTTACTATACGATTCGACGTAAAATTAATTCGGACATAAGTCAAATATAATGTTCAACATATATTTGTTTGAAAAAAGTTGGATCAAATATAATACGTTTCATTCATCAGTATAAATTCGAGTCACTCCACGTATTGACGTATATTTAGTTCGAAAACGAGTCGGGTCAATTGTAATCTATACATCATCACGTAGTTGGGGTTTCCCACCGGCCTTTCTTCCCCTCCTACTTTTGATCTTTACATTTTCAGCCCCGATACTTTTTAAAAACTTGGTAAAATATCACTTTACCCCCTTAAGTTTCTAAAGCTTCGAGTTTAACCTGTGCAATATAAATTCAAGTTCATTTACGTTTAGACATAATTAGAAACGACTCGGGTCAAATATAAAATATTCCAGGCTTACTCCATACACTTTAAGATCGCTTACGTTTCGACATATGTCTACGTTTTGACTTAAATTTTGTTTAAAAATAATTTGGGTCAATATAAAACGTTTTAATGCTTATTTTTATGTACGCTTTGAGTTGACCTACGTTTCGACATTGGTTTGTTTGGAAACGCGCCAGGTCAATATAATACTTTTTCATTTACTGTACATTTGGACGTAAATTAGTTCGAAAAAGGTCGGACCGATTGTAAGTCGCTGTTTCGACATTAATTTGTTTGAAAACGAGTTAGGTCAAATATGAAACGTTTTTGTTCAACGGTATAAATTCGAGTTACTCTACGTATTGACGTAAAATTAGTTTGGAAACGAGTCGGGTCGGTTGTAGTCTATACTTTATCAGTCACGTACAATGCCGCGGCAACGCGCGACGGGTAATAAATTAGTTAACCTTATAGAAGACGTTATAGTGACAACCTATCTCATATATCATTCTCAATTATAGATCTAATAATAAATTAACCATACTTACTTTTTGTCTTGTACGTGAATTGTAAACTGTTTCGTGCGTCTACTTCCTATAATGCATTACGAACGCTCAGCCATTTCACGTGGGCTCAAACTTCACGATTAGTGACATCTTTAAGCACAATCATTCAATTTAACAACCACGGTCTAAAAAAACATTCTCATGCATAAAAAAATTGTATGTTATAGAACTTTATGAGTAAAATGTGATTTCGTTCATGACGTGTTGTTGAAATTGTTATTTCAATCCAAATATTTATTTTTGCTATTTCAATACTGTAGATTATCAAATGTTATATTTTGATCATCAACTAAAACGTTAGAACTTCTTTAAATTAAGGGTTGGGAGAATTTCATATATATCCTAAAAACTTTTGAATATTATGTTTATCCAATAAAAGTTTATAATATCATATACTAGGTTAGTACCCCGTGTATTATATGGTTTGAATATAAAATTATTAAATAATTAGTAAAAAATTATGAATTATAAAAACTATGCTTAAAGATAAAATATGATTATAGTTACTTATAAATTGCTACTTTAAGTAAATAAACAATAATATATTTTTCTTAAACTTTTGTTTTATAAAAAAAATTTATGGTTTGTAAATATTTTGTTTTAAGTAAAATGATTTTTTAAAAAGTTAGTTGCTTTTTTGTTTTTAAAAGTGTGTTCTTAATTTAAAATAAATAGATTTTTAATTTATTAAATTATACATTTTTTATTTAAAAATGGTATGAGTAATATTATTAGTATTGAATATTAGTTTTAATAATAGAGAGAAATGAGAAAGTTAATATGATGAGTTACGATTGTGTCACGTATTATCTTATGTTTCTTTAATTATAGATAGATTGATAGACAAATAGACAGATAGATATATAGATAGATAGGCTAGAAACTCATTTATTAAACGGATTATAGTTAGTAATAAACACAAAGATTTACCGTACGATATTTAATATAAGATATGATTTTTATATACGTAATAGTTCAAGAAAATAAAACAATTATATTATTTTCTTAACTCTCTTATTTAAATAGTTTTATTTTAAACATTCGTATTAAGATTCTTTTATAAAGAATTTATTTTTATAAAAATTTTGTTTATTAAAACTTGGTTTGTAATTATTCTGGTTGTTTTAATAAGATTGTTTTTAGAAAAGTCACATTTTTTATATTATATTTTTTAAAAAGGACGGATTTAAAATATTTTGTTCAAAAAGATTTAGTGTTTTTTAAAATTTCATATTATATAAATCTTTTTATTATTATCTTTATTTTAATAAAATGTGTGATTTTTTATTTTCTTAATAAAATCTTTAAACTTTAAAAAGATACATTGATTTTAAAAAATTTAAATGAGAGAGAGAAATATTACAATTAATAAAATTGATCTATAAGAGAGAGAAATTAGTTTAATGTTTAATTACTATAATAAACTTTTAGAGGAAAAAATGAGATGATAATGTCTAGAAGAATGACAAGCGACAAAAAAATAGGTTAAGAGAATGAAATGTGACTTTAGAAATATTGCTTATTAGAATTATAGATATCCCTCTATAATTGTATGACCAATTTACCCTTTAAAGTAATCCACCATCATTTATCACTAGAAAACGATTTTTTTCTCCCTGAGTGCTTCAATCACAAGTGCAATTGGTTAATTGATATTCAGATTCTATTTCTACCAGTCCATAAAGCGATTCGTTGCTGACCTAGGGAGTACTTTGAGTTTTAAATTGATAGTGGTTGCATTTTTCACTCTAAATTCAAAAAGTGAGTTAGCTCTGATTTGGAATAAATAACAATGTATTATATTATCTTTTAGTTGGTTGACATCGAATAACTAGACTTTAGTTGAGACACAAATTTAGGTTTGTAACCTAGATCGAGTTAACTTCAAGTAAACATTGCCCTCTGTTGGTGTAAGTAGTTAATCTACTTTGGTTGAAAGTAATATTGGAACATTTAGATGATGAACTCATAAAACTTTACTGGACATTTAATAACGCAACCATTGATTCTATTAATAAAACTAGAATTTAAATTTTCTGTTTAAAATAGTATATAATTCTCTGTTTTAAAAAAATAAGGGTAAAATGATTATTACTTAAACTTTTTTCAAAAAATTAGTAAAATATGATATTTAACTATTTGTAAGAAATATGATATTTTAGTTTTGATGGACATATATGATATTTTATAAGTTTGTAAGGGTATATATGAAATCCATCCAATTAAAACCAACTAACCAATTAATATTAAATTAAAACTAATAAACATATTTGATAATATAAAAACCTTGATTTCTACTATGACTTTTACACTTTAGTTGTTTGAGGTTTACTGAATAGTTGATGGATACAATTACACTTTGGAGATATGACTTTTACACTTTCGTTTGTTTGAGGTTCTACTCATCAGGAAACCATTGTGATGACTTTGCATACTTGTTTGTCCATTGTGGCTTGGATTAGAAGTTTTGAAATTTAATTTAATGTACACTTTGTATGTATTGAGTGCACTTGCATTTATGATTGTATAAAGACTTAAACAAGTCATTTAGTCTCTTACAACACAAAATTATGATTGAAAAATAGCACAATTGCCACCATTTATATGTTATAAAAAAATCTTTAATGGAGCATTTATTGATTAAAAGAATTTATGTGTTGGAAAATAATAAATATCCTTAATTTAATTGGAGGTTTTAAAGAGTGTTAATTAATGGAGTGGATAAACATGACGACATCTGGTAAACTATAGTGTTGAATTGACAAAAAAATTTTTGAATTGAAATAATAATTTCAATGAAATGTTAAAGTTGAAATAATATTTTACTCAAACTTTATTAACAAGCGTCACAACTCAAATAAAACACATCTTTGCGTGTACTTCAACCCGAAAAGTTAAAATAAAAAACAGGCAAAAAGTCCCATTATAATGTAGCTTGTTTCAAAGGGTACTTAACGAACCCCGTAGCCCTAAGCTCGTAAAAATAGGACCGAGTATCAAACTCGTGTCCTCAATTTGTCCCACCCGGCCAACACTCATGTAACTGTCACTAGACCACCGCCAATCTCGATTATCGACAATTGCTGGCGAGGCAACTCGACAACAATGATCGAGTTGCATCGTCAGCAATTGTCGTTGGCTGGTGCCACTACTAAAAACCGCCACCGCCTCCTTTCATGTGGATGTCCATGCATGGCGGTCATTGATCATCATTGGCTGGTGCCACGAAGGATGATGGTAGTTTTAGACCGCAACCCTTTCTCTCCTCATCTCTCCTAATCTCTCTCCCTATCTTTGTTAGTATTATTATATTAAAAAATTCATTCTAATCCTAATAAAATCCCAACTAAAATTTTGGTTAAGATATTTCACCAATTTGCATTACAAATTGAACCGTTTAAGGTCTAATCTTTCCGTCTAAACCTGTAAACATCATGTTTAGTGTCTGTCCTCACAATTATATAGACAACATATGCATAATTCATAAACCTAAAAATGGATGTGTTTCTTTCTTAAAAATGGTTATAATAACAAAATTTAGTTATCACATGTTAAACTTTTATTGGTGCCTAAATGTATTAAGATATTTAGGAAAAATAACTTATAAAGAACCGACCGACATATCATAACGTTTTGTAACTTCTTATCTATTTCCTGAATTGAAATAGACATATATCCGTCACCATAAAAAACTTTTGTAAATTAGCTTCAGAAAAATCATTCTAATACAAATAGTTCTGTTATTACAACTAATTACTAATAATAATAGACGAAATAAAGGTAAAGTAAATTTATAGTGTGTTTATATATATAATATTAGTTTTAATAAACACGTGTCTAATGGTTTGAATAATTAAAATATTCAATTGAATAAAATTTAATAATTATAAAATGATATTTTAAAATAAGATATGATTTAAAATACATATAAGTAAGGACTGTAAGAGCGTTCGCATCTTGTTTCTTATATTTAACCTTATATTTTAACTAAAAGTTACATTTAGAAATGCTTAAATAAAAAGTCCTCTAAAACTAAAAGGTATAAAAAAGAATCTCAACAATCAATATTTTTAATAATGTTTGAGATCAAATTGTAGAGAAAAGTTTGTTAGAGAGTATTTTAAGAATAATCATTTTTGTTTACTTTTAACGTTCATAACTTTTATGTACGATATTTTTTTTAATAAAAATACACCATAAAAAATAGCCTTTTTTATCTTTAACATGAGTAAAGTATTGTTATATAAAAAGATAATAATTTTTTATGTTTTTAAGCTTATATTTGTTATTGTATCTTTAGTGCATTTTATTGTGTCTTTTTGTTAGTTGTTATATTTTTTTAATACTATGTGCTTTTCTAATATGTATAACACATAATAATAACTTAACAACAATTAACCTAATACATTAAAAATAAAACAAAATAACATATATCTTATCGTGTTTTTTTATAGTTATTCTGTTATCTTGAATATTATGAGTTTGACAATACATTGCTGAAATAATCTTATTGTGTACTTCTAATTGTAAAAACACAATGATTGATAACAAGAAATTATATAATTTATAAAAAGACAATAATAACAAATAACATATTATGTTATCTTCAAAATATGAGTTTTAAAAAATACATTGGTGAAAGTATATCATTGTATACTTCTATTGTAAAACACAATGATAAATAACAAGTCTATATAATCTTTAGATACAATGACAAAATAACATAAAATGATTTAAAAACGTAATACACAATGATGGATACATATAACAAATGATTTAAAATTTATGACACAACAAATTGATATTGACATAATGAACGTATAAGACACAATAAGCTGACGTATTTGACACAATAACCAAATGTCTTTATTTTTAAAATAATAGAAGACATATGTCAACCCCACAATTTTATTTGACTTTTTAAAATAAAATCCCCTTTTTAGTATAACCATACCCAAGTTCATAAAACCTATAATTTGTCCATCTTATAAAACCTCACACTAGGGGTGTAAACAAGCCAAGCCGGCTCGCAGCTATTCGAGATCGGCTCGAAAAAAGCTCGAATCGAGCCGAGCTTAAACAAGCTCGAGCCCGAGCTCGAGCTCGAGCTCAGATTATTGCGCGTTTACTAAACGAGCTCGAGCCGATCTTCAGAAATCGAGCTCGAGCTGGCTCGCGAGCCTAAACGAGCTTTTTGTTTATATAGTTTTTATTGTATATTAAATATATATAAATACATATTTACGTAAATTATATTATTATGATAAAAAATAGTTAAATAATATTATTAGTATATATAAAAAGTTGATTATAAATAATTATAAAAGTAATTATAAAAAAATAAAAATTTAATAATTAACAACAATAAACGAGCCGAGCCCGAGCCGAGCTCGAGCTTGAAATTTTCTGACGAGCCGAGCTCGAGCTTTATAAATAAAACTATAAAGAGCGAGCTCGAGCTCGAGTTTCTAAAACCAAAACGAGCCGAGCTCGAGCCTAAGTGAGCTCGGGCTCGGCTCGGCTCGTTTACACCCCTACCTCACACATCGTGTTCCATATATTTAATTTTAAATAATTAAATCATACTTGTTTATTTATTATTTATTTTTTTTTCTATGCATAAAAAGTATATGAAATAAATATAAGAAATCAATAGTACTTGTTAAATATAAAGAATGAGAACTTAGTCATATAATAGGGAATGGGATGGAATGCTACGTTGCACACTTGCACCTAAACCATATATATTTTTACATTATATGGATATTGTTGGTTTAAGGATTGGGATGTGAATACTCTAAGTCATATTGATCGAGTTGAATCGAGTAGGGTCTAGTTGTACCGAATTTATTCGATTCCGAGTAATATTGACCGAGTTGATGAAAAGCGACTCGACATCTTGCCGATTACCAAATACTCGGCCGCCTAGGCCGAGTTTTTACAACACTGATTATTAGTAAAAATCAAGAGTTGGTATTAATACTGGTTAAATTATTAGTTAAGATTAATATTAATCAATAGTTAATGGTTGGGATTATTAAAATCTAATTTTCATAATATAATATTACAAAAACCTTTTCATTTTTTATGTTAACCAAAAATGTACAACTCATTTCAATACTTTATCATTACCTAAGGTTTTAAACAGTGATAAGGTCAGCCGATCAGACTAGAAACCATCAAATACACTGGTTTGTTCGTGAGGTGTGAACCGACATCTTAACCATTGGCGAAGCTTTACTAGGGCCGTGGGGGGCCGCCGCCCCCTCTGTTTTTTTCGCCACTAATGTTAAATTTTAGTCTGATTGTGTAAATTTTTTGCCAGGTAGTGTAAATTTTTGGCCAGGTAGTGTAAATTTTTATATAAATATCGAGTTCGCCCCCCATAAAAAAAATTAATTTCGCCCCCGCCCCCTCTATAAAATATTTAAGCTCCGCCACTGATTTTAACCCCGATGGGTTCTACTATATATGTTACGGTTAAATTAGTAACTCAAGTTAGGATCAGATTGAGATTAAATTAATACCTCAAAATCATAAACTCACAACTTATAAGACCAACAACCCTTGACACATACAACACGTACATTTATAACAGCATACGAATAATGGCTCTAACTACATTAGCAACATCATTCATCTCATCGTTCAAACCCGTCATCGGAGACTCGTGACCATGCTCACCGAAACTCCTCTCACACGCCCGCGACTCCACTGCGCTATCCGCCATTCCGTCCTCAGCAAACTTCGCCATACCGCCTCGCAACGCCTCGTTAGCCGACGGCACATCAGCATCAACCACCGCATGATAAGCGTCTGCACAATAATCCAACTCCTGTCTCAACTCAGGCCGGGACCTTCTAAGATCACCAACATGCCGTATGATCGCGACACCTTTGGCTTTAACCGCAGCGACCCCGATTAGCGCTAGCCCTGTTAGATCAGCAGTTTGGCTCTTGGGGTCTGCTAATAAGATGTTGAGGCATAGGTTGAATGAAGGTGTGTTCTTGCAGGTGTTCTCTATGAAGCTTCTGTCTGCAATGGCTGAAAATGGGGCTTGTTGAAGATGAAGAAGAAGGGTGAAGAAGATGGTGAGTGGATATGAGAATTTCATTGTGAAGAATTGAAGGGTGATTAATGTGTTTCTTGAGATGGTGTTTTTGGTGGATATTTGTAGGGCATTTGAGGTAATGGTTTCATATGTTTTTAAAAAGTTGATGTTATTAATGTGAAATTTAAGTTGTTAATGGTATAGAATACGTAACATAATTACCAAGATTCGAAATAAAAATAGTCAAAAGGTATCTTTAAAATATGGGAAAATCACATAAATGAATATTTGACCGAATCAAAAAAACGCTAAAATAAACAATTAATTTCTAACACCCTTTATTCGATTTTAATCAATAGGGAGGGTCAAATAATCGCCTCACGGCTAAGACGACTGCTTTTAACCAGCTCAATCATGGTCTTGATCTTGGACATATACGCAGTGAAAAGAGAAACTGACACGTGTACTCGACTGCACTAGAGCCGGCTTGTGGGCAATATATTGCTGACGAGACTTGACAATATCTTGCACGTTTGTAGCCTAGCCAAGTGCATGTCATCAGTCGTAACTCTATGGCTCCATTTTATTGGCTGAATACCATCGGCTAAGAGCTAGTTGGGAGGCTCACAAAGCGGCTCTAATGTAGTTGTGACACTGTATGCTTCTTATTTCATTTCAGGTGAGTCCAAGGTAATGATTGAGTCAGTTAGAGAGTAACCGTTTTAGACAGAAGAATGGTATTTGACACTAACCTATTGTTTGAAAGGGAATAAAATATGTTAAAAGTCAAAATGTTTAGTTTGCTTTTTATAAAACTTTGGCTCATCTAGAAAATCTCTTTCTTTTTATCAAACTCTGGCTCACCTGACCCCCTCCACACTTTGAGACTCATAATCTTCCCACCATTAATCATCTACACACCACACCACTCCTATCGGATCCACTACCACCACCCTACTGTATTCTGGAAGCCCCTGAACTCACTGGCATCCGTTTTTCCGAACAACAAACAATAATAGTTATTAAATTAACGGTAATGTTACCAACTAGATGCGACAGGGCAAGCCGTCGTAAAAGTGGGTTACTACTACGGTTAAACAGAAGAAACCTGTGTAGACAATGGTAACAATATGAATAACAAGAGAAATGTTTCAGTCATAAAAGGAAACACACAATTAAACCATGTCATATACTCATATCTTAAGAACATTTGAAGGGTATGCATGAAAACTATCACCCTTCTGTCACATACAACCCGACCCGACCACAATCTACAAATTTACAATTCCACTCCCTCGAATCCTTCCAACCCTGTATCCTATTTTCAACCAAAACTTCCAACAAAAAGAAGATAAAAGAAATGCAAACTCTGTAGTCTGTAATTTGTCTATTCCCCTCTATGCACAAACCTAAAAAAAAGCCTCTTCAATTCATAAGCCTGAAGAAACCAGGATGTCCGGGTGCAGGATACTCGACAAAACCATGAGGTACACTATTTGAGTACATTGGTACCGTTTGGCCGAGTCTGAAAACGCAGGGTGCGGATCAACATTGCATGTTCTGGGTAATTGAGACGATTGGATAACTGATAGTGTGATATTTCCAGTTACACCTTTGTGACCTGTACCAAGATTCTTCTTAAATCCATCTTGTATTGAATCCAGATTCAAGAAATTGTCCTTTCCAACGACTAATCCCCAGTAATACACGACGTTTGGATCTTGTATTGTTGAATCGAAGTATTCGTAGGATTTGGATCATAGAAACATGTACCTCCTCCAGCTGCAACAACTCTTGTACTTAGCTTTATAAAACACATAAAATTTTGACGCGACATTCATGTTTTCATATTTGAAGTTGTTGTAATGATGATAAATTTAGGTCTAATTCTTACCTTAATTAAAAGACCTCGTAACCGTGATTTGACCCAGCCTATCCAATCACCCAACTCATCTTCATTAGAAGTTGAAAGGCATATCTTTAGAAATTGTTGGTAAATCTTGGAGTAAGGATAGGGTTCAAAAAGGTTCTCCAATCGAATTGTGACTTCAAGAGATCCTGCACCAATACAAATTTCTTGAACTGAACTCATAAAAATTGATCTGTTTATAGTGTATACAAGTATACAACCTCAGAAAACATTAACGCAAATATTTGTATAATACCGTTATTTCTAGGCAGAACTAAAACATCCATTTTGCGTTAAAAGTAAAATGTAACCAAAAGTGCTATCAGGCCAGCCGACCTGTCCTACCATTTTGACCCGTAATGAAAAATGAGATGTTACCCGATCCACCCACACAGACCAGGCCCGGCCTGTTTTGCCACCTCTAAATACACAACCTGAGTATGACGATAACCTCTGCCAAATTCAGTTTGATCTTCATGAAAGTGCTGGTGGTGATATTTGAATGGCAATACTCATGTGGACTGCTAGGAAGCTGAATAGGCATTAACGATCGTGTTTCAGGGTGATGACGTGGCATCATCATCCTTGTTGTAGAAGTACTGGTGTGGGCCATGGCCATGAAGCAAATGTCTTAAAGAAGATTGAAACGAGACCAGCCAAGCTCACATTAGGATTCCTTAGACAAACAAAGGCTGTTAAAACCGCCAAATGGACACCCCCAAGAACCCAAATAACTGCAAAATGAATCACATCATACGACTATTAAAGAAGGAAATCATATATGTGAAAGTCAACGAGTGGAGGATTATCCTTACATTACCATACAGACCTCTCCTTTTGCCCATAATTTAACGCAACGCAGTAATTGCTGGAATATCTACAATACAATATGAATAGAACATCAGTTTATTAAAGTTCAAAATCGTGACTTTATTCAATGCTATGTATAAATCATTCCTACCTTAACATCTGGAACAAGCTGCAAGATACTATTATTTGCACGTACGCCAGATAAACTTTTCCAACTTGTTTCATCAATACCGTTTAGAACGAACGGGTTGAGTATGCAACATTCTGCATATCAAATTCATTTAAATGTGTGTATCATGTTTTTAAACCATTTCAATTAAACTAATTTCAAGAAGACGAAAAAGTTACCTCAGGGATAGTTGTTACTTGAGTTGAGCGTAAGGCAAGTCGATTGAATTCCTTCGAATTTAAATCTCATTAAGGGAACCTTTGCATCCTTAATACATGGATATCGACACTTCTACCCTTTTCGCAAGATGTCATGTAGAACGATGAAAAAGTCCTCCTGCACACATGCCAACATTATAGCACATTGTTATGTCGGTTTTCTAGATTTCTATTTTAGTGCATAGGAATAAAATGATGAAATATAAGATGACCCACTGTCAAAGAGGCAAACCAAGGGCCAACACACAGAGCATCAATATCGGATTCTGCATTATGTACCTAAACAGAATTGAAAACAAATCAGAGCCCAACATAACTTTAACCCATGAGAACCTTTTAGGCCGTTCAAAGACAACTCACAAGACCACACCAATATTCACGTTTGGCAGGTGACCTTCAAGGGGGTTGAAGGCAAAAAACAAGAGAAGTCGGTTTCAAACTTAAGCGTCTACTAGATGGCTCAAGATCTTCCCCTTGCGCACCACCCCAAAGGTTGAGTCCAACATATCTTGCTACAAAGAGAAATGAAAATCAAATAAAAAAGAAACTCACACCAAGACACGAGTAAGTTTCAGGGACATAAAAACTTTAATCTTCTTAAACAAATGATAGTTATTAAGTTTATGAAAATTTTAAATCAATTTATTATGATAGTTATAAAGTTTATGAAAATTTTAGACTAATTATTAAATGAAAGCAGTAGATTCAAAACACACGGCTTTCTAACGTTAAGATCATGGGTTTTAAAAGGAACGTTAAATTTAAAACGAAGACAATACGTGAAACGGAGTTTGTTTCAGTGATTATAAAAACTTTAATTCTTCTTAAGCAAATTAAACAAATGATGTTATTGCGTTTATGAAAATTTTAAACCATTTATTAAATGTAAGTAGTAGATTCAAAACATATAGTTTTTAATAGGTTTACTTGAGTGATTGAGCTTATAGTCGTTATTGGTCGTTATAAAAAATAGATTAAAAACTTAAAATTTAAAAATAAGTTGTAAAAAGTAGTAATTTTATGTGGGATGAAAATAGATTTTACGCAACTAAACTTCTTTGAAAACAAAGGAGAATTTGCGTTGTGACAATGTACACGTGTATGAGTGTGTATGGATACACGTTGGCATCTTATCGAGTCTTCTGGAAGATTCTTTAGAGAGGCTAAATCCAAGTTGGAATCTTCAAAGAAACTTCAAAATTCCATAACATAATAAGAGAAAGCTTAGCATTTAAGTTTAGCACTTGTTCAGTACATTAAGTTGTTTACAGTTGAGTTCAACTATCAATTTGAGACTGAGTTTCAAAGAGTCGAGTGAATTCGGATACGAATGTAACCTCTTATAGAACTAAAACTTAAGTATATAGAATATCTGTGGTTGGACGGAGAGAATAAACCAAACATATTTTTTCGCGAGGATTAAAACTTTATACAACTAAGAAAGAGTATGTCTACGAGAAACATTTTAGATACGTTCACAATAACTTAGATGAAAGTGATAATTATTAGATGTTATAAATTGACCTAAAGTCTAAACTGTCAGGTTTGTTAAATTATGAGTTAGTTGTAAAGTGTGGAATTCCAGTAATGTTACTAATAAATATTGATTAGAGAAGTAACTTTTGCATTGGTATTAGATTACGTGTGACGTGTTCCAGTAGTTTATTTCAAAATTAAAATAAGACAGTTTTCATTTTTGTACGTTTGGTGATAATCATAAACAAAGTTAAAGACAGTTACTGTCTTGTGTTGATTTGTATCTCTAATATCCATTTTTATTACGGTAGTTATACATTGTAATATTTATTTCATATTTTAATTAGAAGCATATAAAAACTTCTAATTATAGATAAATATGATATTGTTATATTTGTAACAACAAATGTAGTATATAAAAAGAATATTTGAAATTTTGTGGAATGCTGTTGCGAATTTTCATTTATATTATCACATATAATAACAATATATTTGAGTTTGAAAGTTATGTGAGTATTAATGTATTATCATTTTATCCGAACCTATATTAAACTTGGTTAGTTTACCTTAGAATATGTTGCTCCCACAATACCAAATTGGGCTCGTGTTGGGTTGAAGCATCTAGCATCTCGAGCTTGGATATAGGGTGTACAATAGAGAAGATCTACGTAAGAAGGCCCGGGAGACTAGGCCCTACCTTAGAATATGTTGCTCCCACAATACCAAATTGGGCTCGTGTTGGGTTGAAGCATATCTAGCATCTCGAGCTTGGATATAGGGTGTACAATAGAGAAGATCTACGTAAGAAGGCCCGGGAGACTAGGCCCAATGACACTTCAGCACTTAAGTTAGTAATTCATATAAGATAATTGAAGATATAACATGTTTAAAGCATATAAGTAAGTAGATGAGCAAGTATAAGAAATAAGAGAGAGATAAATGGGATAAGAGTTTAATGCTATGCAAGTTAATCCTTGCCACACATAGAAAAGCCTTAAATGTACTAACCATGTGTAAATTACCAGGTTCCAGTGTGATATAGGTAAGGATTCTTATACGAAAGAGTATGATAAGAAAGAAACTAGTTTTTTACAGAGAGAGAGAGAGAGAGAGAGAGAGAGAGAGAGAGAGAGAGAGATGAAATGCTAATGGAGAGAGAGAGATGAAATGCTAATGGTTGGTGTTTTCTATTGTAAATGAGATGTCTTTAATGAGTGGGAAATCCTTCTATTTATAGAGGATAAATCACCAAACCCTCATGTGTTTGGTTTGGTGTGGGCTTTGAGTCAGCCAATAAGTTATTTTGATTGGATCATGTGATTGATCCAATACGGGATATACATCATCAGAGTAGTAAGACCATTTGTTACGATGGGGGTTTTTCTAAGGGAAACATGTATTCTTAAAGCAAGACGTTAATAGATGATTAAGAAAAACAACGTTGATAGAAACACCCACTTAAACCAAGACTAGCGTTTTCAAAGTGACTTCAATTTAGCGTTGTTCACAAGCCAAACAAAGTCGAGCTAAGGTTGAACTAGGCTCGGCTAGGTATGTAAATTACTAGAATCGAGCTGGCCCACTTTGAAAACAAGCCAAGCCGAGCACCACTTCGTTTATAAACAATTCGATCCGAGCTTAGCTTCATTTATAAATGATTGTAGTTGAGCTGGCTCACAAGCCAATTTCAAGCGATTTTCTTTGAGTGAGATTCAACTCACGGATTATTTGAACATCCCTAAACTTTACTTCTAACACGTGGACACATATATGATTAGGTATTTTAATTAAAACTAAGATATAAACTAAAACTTATATTATATTGTTATTGCAAAGTGACGAGAAGATTAAACAACACCCACCTCTCACAAACAATCATACACACACAAGATTAAACATAAACAATCCAAGACAAAATCAAGCCAAGTTGGTTTTGTAAACATTGCAAGCCGAGTTGGTTCGATTTATAAACAAGCTGATTTCGAACAGACTTTTTCGAGCCTTTCTGAACGATATTCAAGATTCAAGCTATTTGAAGAGCCATACTTCAATTCAGCTGTGAACATGAACTTAGCCATCTTGGCCGTAGGATAAAACAACATACTTTTAATCAAAAGTAGTAATTTAGTAATGAAGTTATATGACCATATCCTCCCCACGCATATATACATCATTAATAAAGGAACATGTTAAGTGTCGGTAAATTTCATTTTCGTTTTATATACATCATCAATGAAGGCATATGTAAGTGTTAGTAAATTTTCGTTTTATCCTGTTCGTTTCAGTCAACCTATTTTAGCCATGCCCGTTTCAACCACTAAAAATATTCTTGAATCCGCAACCAGATTAACTGATTAACATCGCATTCAACAACTTAAATGTAGTGCAATGAAATTGACTAGAAAAGCTAAGCTAGACAAACGTACATGTCAATATTTCATTAAATAATGGGAATTCAAACACCATATACTATAAACAAAATATATAGGCAACCATGACACCATATCCAATCACTAGAACAAATCGCCTTAAACTTTATGGAAGCTGAAGAACAACACATCTCATGATAGTATCACTACCAGAAAACAATATGCATCCTCTTTGATTCTAGTCATTAGATTCTCATAATAATAACACGTTATCAGTAAAATAAAATAACATAAAATAAAAAAACTCCTGGACTAGCCAACACATGGTAACCGATGGTATCAAATAAAGATTAGATAAAACACAACTTATGCAGTCAAACGACCTACAAAAATATTAAAAAACATAACACCAAGTGAAAGCAAGATTCAAACTTATACTCGTGTTTATCTACAAGCCACCAATTCAACCAAACATTTCAATCAGAATATCTACAAAGAATTTGAGATCATCTATTCAATCACACAAAACAACCACTAATATGAAGGAGCATAGATACAGAGGTTGGAATTACAGAGTACAACCGCAGAAGACGAAGTAGCAGCCAAGCATAGACGCAAGCACAACAGCCTCCACCGCCATCACGACGTTCCACAGCAGATCGTCCACGATCCAATTCGCATCGATCCGGCGGAACCGGTGGGCGGACCATCCGGTGGTGATTTGCGAGAGGCTTTGTGAGGTCCAGCTCCAGCCGCTGGTCAAGTAGGAGGACACGATGTGGATTCCGATCATTCCGCCCAACTCAGGCAGCCTGAACATCGATCGCCGGAGACACATCGCCGGAGCCCACCATAAGCGGTGGCGTTATCACGTGATCTGAGTTTGATTGGGAATGAATGAATTCTTTAATAGGGTTTTGTGTGTGATTACGAGAATCCGGTATCAGGGAATTGGGGAATCGATTAATATTTTAGTCAGATATTTTCTTCTTTAATAAGGTTTTGTGCGTGATTACGTGTGTTAATTGCTTCTAATCTATTTTACTATACAACAATTGTAATTTAAAAAGTATATTATGTTTGTTTAAATATTATATGTTTACAAACTGGTATTTTTCAT
This sequence comes from Flaveria robusta, assembly GCA_025506415.1. Taxonomy (NCBI): domain Eukaryota; kingdom Viridiplantae; phylum Streptophyta; class Magnoliopsida; order Asterales; family Asteraceae; genus Flaveria; species Flaveria robusta. Next base: position 28,654,233 of record CM046474.1, on the reverse strand, counting down.
ATGGTTATATAGAATTCTTTAATTAGTGCATCACTCGAATGGGTAAAATATATGAATAGTAACGTGTTAAATATTGTCTTTTAAAATTATACTTTAACACTGTGCGAGAAACCATACATTATTTCATTCCGACCTGGATTACTCCTCTATAGTGTTGTAAGAAGAAAAGTTAAAGCTCTTTAATTCTTTTTCTAGATCTAAGACAAAATCTACATGTATCTTTTGTTAAAATGAATCATTATTAACTTATTTAATTATTATATAATGACAAAATACAACATCAAAATCTTTCCGAGTGGATAAAGATATGTTTTATTGTTTGGAACATGACAACAAAATGATTGTCTACATTGAACAAAAAGTAAAAGTATCATAGTTATATAAAAATCAATTATTTCATCCTTTAATGTCAAACTATCAATGAACTATTGAAATTTCGTCTGAGATGTGGATCCTAATTGGACTATGAGGAAGATGAGGTATGCTTTTTATGTGTTAAACTTTTGCTTAATTAGTAGATAGACGTGATTAAACTTCAATAATTTTGCTATAGTTTTTGTTAATTGTTATTCACCTGCAATTGATATAGATTTTTCTAGTAATTTTTTTTGAATTCCTGCGATCTTTAGTTTTATGGTTTTATAGTTCTTGATCATATCAAATTGATGCAAGCGTTTAATTATATGATTAAAATCTTGATAAATTGGTGTTATGTTGTTAAATTAATTTGTTTTTGTATTTTCAATCATTCAACAGAATTTGAAGTTCAATAAATTCTAGAGTCAGAAGGATTTTACAATTTTTGTTTTTCATTCTCAGCTAATCACCATCTAAAATTTTGTATATTACCTTCAAAATTATAGTTCAAACCAAACAGATTTAAATTTTATTGATATATTCAATCTACTTGTGATTACACTATGTCTGTGCTTATTTTAAATAAATTGAATTAGGAGATTGTTGCTAACCCTAAGACTTGGTTGTTGAATTGTTTTGAACTAAGCCTTTCGTATTGGGCGGGTTGGGCAAGTAGCTAAGTAGTGTTTGAGTGATGGGTCAAAGAATTTGAGTTAAATGGATACGAAGGTACTTCAATGGTGCAAAGGATGTTAAGTTGGTATTTGCTGATGATTTTGGCGATGATGTGATTCTTGATTATATAAATGTGATTTTTTTAAAGATCTCGACAAAGGGAAATTGATTTGTGGTCATGCGTTTCAAATTGTAGGAAGTCTTGTGAATTGGAAAATATCATTACAACATATTTGTGTTTTATCTACAACTAAAGCTGTGTATATCGTTTTAGCTGAAGCAGTTAAAGAAACTATATGTCTTAAAGGTTTTGTGACGAAACTTGAGGTTAAGATCAAAGATGCAATGGTTTTGTGTGATAGTTGATATGCATACATCTGCCATAGAGTCAAATGTATCATAAAGAGACTAAAGATTAATGTGAGACGACATTTTACTAGGATGTTATTTATTCAAAGATGGTAAATATTGATGATGATGTTGTTGGTATGCTAAAAAAGCCTTACGAGGTCCTATGTTTCTTTGGTTTTTAAATGCGCTCAACTGTTGTTTAATAAATTGAGTTTTGACTTGCCAATAAGGTGGAGATTATTGAATGGGGTTGCTAAAAGTAAAACATAAAAGTAACCAAAGTTCACAATCAATACCAATGATAATCGGTAGCATAACTGTATCAGCAATAAAGTTGGTTGTCGAGAAGGCTATAATTGGTAGCTAAGCAACTATAGTTGTGAGTAGAAACTGATTATCTGTAGCAACTAGTAAAGAGTTAGTAATGATGGAAGTCAATGCCGACAGGAGTTATAACTACTGGTGGGAACAAATTAGTGCTATCAAGTACCAAAAGTGTGTATTATATTATATATATATATGTTATAGTTTGTTATAGAAGCTTTGTAAGTGGTGAGTAGAGAATGACTTTAGAACTTTAGGGGGCGTTTGGTTGGAAGGAATGAAATGGAATGGAATGGAATTGAGAAACTAGTATAATTTTCAAGTAAAATTGTGTTTGAGTGAGCAATTAAAAGTAAACCCAAGGGAATGTTTCACCTCAAATTCCCTTGGTTGTGGGATTTCAAAATCCTTCCACCTAGAGAGGGAATTTGAAATCCCACAACCAAGGGAATTTGAGATGAAACATTCTCTTGGGTTATACATTTCATTACCCACTTAAACATAATTTTATTTGAAAATTATACTATTTTCTCAATTCCATTCTATTCCTTTCCATTCCTTCCAACCAAACGCCCCCTTAGTGTTAGCTATTATCTTCATTGTAATTGGTTTACATTCACTATTTTAGAAACCTGTAACAGCATATGATACTTAAATATTTCTCATTTGAAGTTCCGGTGAATCTTATGAGATTTGTCTAATGAAATTTGGGGGTTTTCATAACGTCATCAAAATGTTAAAACAAAATTAAGAGGAACTGATGTCTTAGAAGAGATTAAATTTGGCTCTTGAAATTTAAATACTTCAAATCAAAATCCAATTTAACAACTTTCAAACCCACAAGTCTCACTTATCAAACAATCAACAAAAACCTAGAGGACAAATGTGATTTAGATGAACAGAGATGTCATGAAAATCTTCTTGTAACATCTTGTTGAAAGCATTGTGCAAGAACAATCGATTGATGGTGCACACAAGGTGCTTGTAGAAATGTCAATGACAAGATGCTCACGAAACAAAGTTACACAATCAATGTTTCTTTCATGCATCAACTTGATAACATGAAAATGTAAGAAACATGTATATGAAGTTTACAACAAAATGACCCTTGAGGCTGTTTTACCGAAGTGTTGTCACCTACAACACTCTAATAAACAATTAGGAATTTGCAGAATTTTGTGTTTTTTGACTAATTGGACAACAAACACCTAGCTTTTGATGGGGTCTAAGAAAGTCAACAACTTTAGTGTCGTGTTTGACCTCATGCTCGAGAAGGAAAAAGCACCATCGGGCTTGATTTACCATATGCAACACGATTATTAACATGTATAGTGGTAACAATATGGTTAATGCAAAGATGGTGGTTAAGGGTGAAACAATATGTGATTAGTTTCAAAAACTATGTGGTTAATGTAGTAACAAATATGCTTAACTTTGATTTCATAAATAGACTATATCAAAATACATATTCATTATGCATCTCACTTGCATAGTTTAAGATCTTGTTTAATCTTATTATAAAATTAATAATTATAAAAATGAGTCTTTTCTGTACTCATTTTAGAGTTTCTAGTTTACACACTTGGTGAACCGATAAGATGATTTTATGATCAAGGCATATAGCCTCCATGACCACCACCTTCGCCGGCACCACTACCACCTCCATATCCACCTTCATGACTAGAAACACCACCACCACCACCACCTCCACCTCCAGAACCACCACCACCTCCGCCTCCAGCACCATGTGTCCCTCCGACACCTCCTCCAGCTCCACCTCCACTACCATATCCACTTCCACCAGCTCCCCCAGCACCAGATCCTCCACCACCACCACCACCATGTCCACCTCCTCCACCAGCTCCACCAGCACCACCATATCCTCCACCACTACCACCTCCTTCCCCTCCACCATAACCTCCACCATGGCTCCCCCTCCTCCACCGCTTCCACCCCCTCCACCTCCGCCACTACCACCACCACCTCCTCCTGCAGCTCCACCACCATATCCTGATCCACCTCCCTTACCACCTCCTTCCCCTCCACCATATCCTCCATCATGGGCACCTCCCCCTCCGCCACTTCCACCTCCACCACCTCCTCCAGCACCACCACCACCTCCGCCTCCAGCAGCTCCACCACCATATCCTGATCCACCACACCTCACCAGCTCCACTTCCAGATCCAGCTCCTTCATAACCACCACCTCCACCTCCACCACTACCTCCTCCTCCGCCGCCACCGCCAGCTAAACCACCTTCATAACCACCATGAGTGTAACTCTCCTCAAGTGTGAAGAGAGCTCTCGTAGCGGCACTAATGCCCAAACCTAACAACACCAAGAAAACTAAACTTGGGAGTTTGTAAGTAGCCATTGGAGATGAAGAATGTTGTGTGATATTTGCATGGAAGTGCATGATATTTATAGAGTTTATAAAAGGTCATCTAAGTGGCTAATGTGGTCCAATACACCACTCTGATGATGAATTTGTTAAATTAGTGGGTTCTTTTGCTGTTTCCCACACTTGATCATTTTATGTTTTTATCAATTATGAATATGAATTATCCCATTCAAATCAAAAACTTATTTTTAAAATAATATTAAATATCATATTAGATTTCATGTGACCTATACTAAAATGATGAGTAAGATGTTAACATTATAAAGAGGACCTACAACAGCATATCAATCCTTTTAACATTCCTTAAAAATATAAATTGCTTCTGAAGTCGGTAACATTATATTTTCTCGTGATTTAAGGATTGTTTCTAAAATAAAGAATCATTTCTACTTCATGTAATTTACATTTTAATATATTAAATTCTTTGTACATTAAAATAAGAAACTAAAACTAGTGTTTGCTTGTTCGGTCCAATCCAACCGAGCCCATAACAAGTTACACCAACTGAGCCCATTTTAATCTGTTAGTCTAACAGTGTTTGGTATGAATTACTTACGATTACGATGAACATTGGAACGACTGATAAGGTTAATAATTTATGATTTGAGGTCACGAGTTCTAGTCATGTAAACAACATTTTGTAGAAAATATCACGTAAGATTACATGCATAAAATCAATAATCATCCAGCCTCTCTCTAAACCCTACGTAAACAAGATCTGAATTTTTGTGACAGCTTACCGACAATAGTCCAGTTAACTAATTAAATTATTGTGTTTTCTATAGAAATTGAGAATTTTAGTGATAGAAAATAATTAATACACACATATCTTTACTAAAATTTTCATGTAGCACATCAGCCAATTATCATTGTAAAGTAATAAAATATAACTCAAGAGATGTAAATGAGTCAAGCAGGGCCCAATCTCAAATTATTTAATTTAGGAGAGTTTGAGTTTGAGCTCAACTTGTTTCAAAATCTATATATAAAGCTCCAATGCTACCTATTTATAGCTTTTCAAGTTGAGCTTAAATTTGATCTCACTAATTTTTTTTTATATAAGAGGTTAGAACCCATGTAATACACGGATTGAAATTATAAAACAATATAATTCATAAATGTATAATATTTTGTATGATTAAGTTATTTACTACTATAACAAATGACCCATGTAAAATTAATACTAGTTGTACTAAAATCACACTAACCTAAAATATATAATATATCAATACAAGTTTTTTTTCTTTTTAATTTATTTAAATTGAATCTTATTTGGCTATAAAAGTATGTATAATTAAAATAATATAATAACACAATATAGTTGGTAATGTATAAAAAACTAAATTTAAAACAAAATAAATTATTATTATTATTTTAGTTTTTTAAATATAAAACTTGATTAAAATAATATACTAGTTTAGACAGGAAATTTTTTAAAAACTAACATAAAAGTGTCATGTGACATCACAGTTACGTTACTCATTTGTTATATACTATAGAATATGGATTATATGCACATTACTTATATTAATATATAGTGTTTGTGAGAAAAAATACATATTATTTTTATTGTTACCTTTTCAGAGTTTTATAAATTGTTATGTAGTTGTATATTTATTATGTATAATAAAAATTATATATTTGCATTATAATTGGCTCGTTTAGGCTAGTTAGTCTAGTCAAACTTAGTATGTGAACTTCAGTCTCAAGTTCGTTTATTGAATAAGCTACGATTTAGCCTAGCTTGTTTAGTTCATATTGATTAGAGTTTCTAGCAAACCGATCTCAAGTAGTTCATGAACTAGCTTGTCTAGATCATGACATTTACCCCTCTAAACAGACTTAGAAATTGATTAATTATAACACTAAACACAGTGAATTAGAAAAAGAAGTATAAGAGAAAGATATAAAATTTTGTATATCCATAAAAAGCAAGAATTGACATCCATTTGTTGGATGGCACCACGGCACGCCTCACATGGAAGAAGAACCAAGTGTATACATCAAAAAAGCGTATTTTTATACCAGAAAATAAGCAAATAATGAAACACAAAGCAACATCAATGCTCTATCATAATTCTAATTGCTTACAAATTAATTACTAATAATAAAATCATCCTAAATAGAGTTGTTAAAAAAAAACGTTGAGTGAGCAAACTCAACATCAAAACGGGCTCTAGTTATAATAGCTTATAACAATACAAGAAGAGCTAGCTTGACTCATAATCTTTACGAAACTTGTTTCGGCTCATACTCAACTCAAGTTGGCACCTGGCTCAGTTAGTTGATATGATATTTTGAATTTTGATGATTTTTTATAATGTTTCAAATAACAAATAACAAGTTACGAAGAATCTCAAATCATAAGTATGAAATAAGAGAACACTAAATCACCGATACAAAAGGGAAATCAAAGACGTAAAATATATTCAAGCTGAGTTACCTTCAACTCCAATGTTTATATGCGTCAACTAGCTTAAGCCAAATAAACTAATTACGATCAAATTACTAACAAGAAGTTAGTTGAAGAACGATAATCCTAAATCCAGTAGCAATACTATTTTGTGCATTTATGTAGATCACTTTAATGAAACCCTCAATACCTTTTCTCACATGACTTTAGAACAATAACAAACATATCTAGTAAAATCTCACTTCAACAGTAGGGTCTGGGATACAAACATAACCGTATTCCTATCCTATAAGATAAACACTGTTCTCATAGAGAACCCGACACAGATACGACCTTAGAACAACAAGCTATGCTTTTTCAAACTTGCCCACTGGTCTAAAAGCTGTAAAGCATTTGATGATTCATAGTCTCCTGCTCTTTTAGGTGTGAAAATAGAAGTAGAAAAGATCAGTTTATTGAGCTTTTAGATGGTACACAGATCTTAATTAGCCTGCAATAACAGCAGTGTCCCATTAGAGAAAGAGAGTGGACTGAGGGCTCTACCAGAAGCAGCAGTCAACAACAAATATAGAAGTCATTGTGGGTGATCACATGCACATGAACCAAGCTTAGTGGACCATATCTTTATTATTTCATTCAATCTAATCATCATGTCACTTCATAACCTCCATGTAACTTGCATTATACTTCCTATGGGACCTATTTAAGTATACCCCATTGGTGCTTATTAATGTGTTGCATCCACACATAACTGATATTAATTTTGATTTTATCACCATCCCAAGATTAATTTTACCTCCAAAACAATGTGTGGTTTGATAATAATGATCTTTATGATTGTGACACATTCAATGAATCGCACATGGTTGACATGAGAAATGTTTCATCTCAAATATGACTGACTATTTTGATTGCATTGATTGTGGATAAGAGAAAATTATTTATGATAAACTTGGACATCCATTTTGGGCCTTTTTTATGACCTGATAGGTTATATTGGGTTAACTAATATTCTTAAGCGGGCCAGAATGGACAATTTCAAAAGTATGAAGAAAAGAAATGGTTAGAATGGTTTGTAAATTCTTTATTGTAAATTTGTTGTTCTTGATGAGTTCTTAGTCTTTGTCCGATTCTATTACAGGAATTGTATTGAAGTAGTGGTTTTCTTGTCATGTTTTGATTATTTTGATGTCGATTGCTTAGGTTTTAAGCAAATTGGCCAGCAATAGACTTCAAAAGTCACCAATAATTTTCAAAACTTTATCAATGATGATTTGATTGTGAATCTTGAATGTTATCTTCTTTAGGGTTTGTGCCATTATATCAATTCCAGTTGCACCATTTTTGCACTTTGGGTTTGATCTACTTCGCTTGCAACACCCTTGACGACAAATGCAGACCTAGGTGATACCAACCCCCATGACCCCAAAGAATTTTTGACACCGACTAAACAATAAACCTATGGCGCCGACATCCATGAAGCTTTACAAATATAAACCTATTATAACTAAGTAAGATATATTTTTAAAGATTCATTTGAACCCATTAACTTTTTAATCGGCAAGCCCATTGTGTTATTAATTCTTCTAAATCCAATTTCTCATCAATAACTAATTCTAAAAAATTAAACCTCTACTCCATTACAATTTACAATATTAGTGACAGCTAAAGGGAATTCAATTACAATTTACAATATTACAGTGACAATATTAGTGACATCTAAAGGGACAACTTGTTCGACCACGTACAGATCCGATTCTAATCAGTTTGATCGCAGTCCTAAGCCCAAACTACCTAGCTTTTGTTGGAATCTTGCTATCAAAGCCACGCACCACTTGTTGTCCCTTTGTCCACGGTTACACCCTCTCTCAAATCCCATTTCAAACAATCGCAAATCCTTAATTTAGCTATCGATGATTGACGTATCTTTCTTATATGTTTAGAATTAATTTGCTTTTATCTTTTTGTTATGTAACCCGACCCAAACCAAAGAAAAAAAATTTAAAATTTAAAATATACTACTGAACCTCAAAAATTTCCGAACCCCATGAAAATTCTGAATCCGCCTATCTTTATTCAGTGATGTGGTGAAAACCATCAACCTCAAACCATGGCGATGCTATGGGGTTTTCAAATCCCTACTCCACGAAGAAGTGTTTGTCATCCACTTCCACAAAATATATATCTTTGTCGTGGATTTGGCATTCTCCTGCTATTAAATCGAATTGAGAATTGACATACCTCAAAAGCCCATATACACTTCTATATAATTTGCGCTTTGTTAGTATAAGTTTTCATCTAATACTAGATCTTTGTGGAACTGACGCTATATGTGTGTATGTTTGTATATGTTTTATGTTTACACTTTTTAGGTTATATACATAAATAAATAGTCAAACACATTTGTTCATATATAGTTTTTTTTTTTTTGAATTTTAGAAGAAACTAGAATTAAGTCCTCGTGTTGCGGCGGGGGCGTTAAACCGTGCCCAATAGCATCAATGTCACACCACCACCAGCGACCACCAACACTGAAGTTGCGGTGTATTAATGCGAAGAAATTAGAACGACACATAAAACATAGAAAAGTTTAACTAGCTGATTTAGGACCCGCATGTTGCGATGAACTTGTCAAACGGGTAAAGTTAGACGTAAAAAAGTTGAACCACATGCACGTTGCATCGTGTTAAGTCACAAAATTTGGAACGAAGTGTAAAACAAAACGTAAAAATGTTGAACCACACATACATGTTGCGCCTTGGTAACTTGCAAAACTTAGAACAAAACATAAGACATAAATTATGAAAGATTAGAAGTATAGAGAATTAAAGTTGAAAGTAAAAAAGTTGTAAGTTCAAATTGCAAAAGATGAAAAGTTTTGGAATAAAAGTAATAACTCAATTTTTGTGAGGTTACATTGCAAAAATGAAAAGTCTTGGGTTAAAAGTAAAAAAATATTTTTCTTATAAAACACTCTAAGCATAAGATACAACACCTTATGCATAAAAGATGATAATTAGTATATTAAAAGTGAGTTAATAACAACTATCACATTTAGACCGTTTACTTTTATTTCTAAAGTTGGAAAAATAAAAGGTTAAATTTTTTCCCCATTTTTTGTAATAATTTTAATATTCTGTCTAGATCTCTCTCCTAGACACAAACATTGGTCATAAAAATATAAAGTTAGATACATCAAGATGTCCTACGCCTACATATGATTGTAACTTTCATAATCTTTTTTCCTAAATACGTATTCTAAAGGAATCCTCCATCCCCACACAACATTTTGAAAGGAATCTAACTGTTTTTAATAAAGATTGAAAAATTCCAGTCCCAAAGGCATCTCCTTGGAAAAATATAAAAATATTGTGTTATTTAGGACAATTATATATATATATATATATATATATATATATATTATATATAGGAGATGGTTCAAATGAAAACCATAAGAAATTGTGTAAACCAATAAACCAAATCTTCACCTTTATGTATTAAAATCAATGGCTCAGATTTTTTGAATAAAAAAATTAAAAATTTGTACTTTTGTGGGACCATGTTTGAAAAAGTCAAACAAATCTGAGCCATTGATCTTAAACATTAAAGGTGGAAATTTGGTTTATTGATTTACACAATTTCATTTGGTTTACAAAAGAACTCATCCCTATATATATATATATATATATATATATATTAAAGTTTTAAGGATATATATTATAATAATTGCATATATGTATAAAGCAGACAGAAGTGATGTCTCAACTATCAAAGTTTTAGGGCAATTAATGTTGTAATATTTGCCAAAAGAGTGATAAACTTCAAGAGGTCAGGTGCATGTAACACACATAACTTTAGAAATTTCCTTGGGCATGCATGTGGCCAAAGATATTGCCCCCATATAATATCAATATAGAATCATGCACCCCTTTGAATATAGTAAATTAAAGGTTTAGATTACTTTTAGAAATCAAATGATATTGATCAAACCATCTTAAACTATAAGCTGTTTTCATAACAATTTAAGATGCATAATAACAGCATCAATTTTTCTTAGTTATGTAAACAAACTTTGTTATATACATTTAAGTCATCGATGTGTGACGTGCATTTAATTCACCAGTAATTCACCTGACGTGCTTAGTCCTCCTCCTCCAACTCCCACCCTCGCAACGCCCTAACTTTGTTGCTAGAACAATAGTCGTTATACCTTGCACTGCCTTAACTCTGATTTAGTTTCTACTCATAAAACAAGTTTCCACTTTGTTCTAACTTGATATCATTAATTTTATTGGTTTTAAGTGATGTTTGGGTGTTTTTGGTGATTGTTTTTAGTGTTTGTAGTGATGAGAAAATTATGAGGTTACAAAAAGTAAGCACCACACATTTAAATCAATAAATTAAACCAATCCCTATATGATTAAGACATAGTCATGTTAGGTAAGCAATTGCATCAACACAAAAAGCTCCAACAAGATCACATTAAACATCTATAGTTTTTAAGATCATTTAAATAAACATCATACTCATAAAATAATACATGGTTAAAAAATATTAGCCACATGCTATACCTAATCTGTTCCATTAAATTATAGCATACTCGATGATCCTAGCATGTTACAAAAATCTCTTTACCACTTGTTAATATAAAATAACTAAAAGACATATACTCCAAAGTACTATAATAAAATATTGTGTAAAACAGTTGGTCCAACGAATTTTATCTGACATATAACGACTTCCCTCATTTAGCTCAAGAAACGATGGCTTTGTTGGTGTTTTAGCTGCCTTTTAGACTTCGATTACTTGTACCACGTGCTTTCAACTTTGATGGGCTCTAAGGATGCTCTCTAAACAAATAAGATAAAAGATAAAACATACCTATACTGGTATGATAATCAATAATATCATATAAACGTAGTTTTATATCGTCTGTTAGTCAATAATATCAAATAGAACAAAACGTGTATATGTTACAACAATTTATAAACCAACAAGACCAGATGAAATGTAGGTACGTTACATTAGTTATGTAAACCAATAAGATCAATAACAAGCAGCTTTCATCAATCTAATGAATTTGAACACATAAAAAATGTATACGTAAATTTAAGTAAATGTTTAGAACTAAATTCATGTTAAATTAGAATAAGAAAAATCAAATAAGAAGTATACAACAGTAGAAACCTGTTCTTGGAGAGAAATTAGAGAAACTTAACATATTTCATTAACTTTGTAATTTGTTTAACTAAAAACAAAATCACTATGCAACAGCAACAGATCTAGGGGGTTTTGAATGACGAAAACCTTTGATCGGACTCGGAAAATGCCACCCCTTCTGCTTCGTCGTCGCCGGAGCAAAACCGTTTCCGGCACCGACGGCCACCGATCTAGACCGCATCATCACCGGATTATCATCCACAGTAGTCAAATCATCACTCTTATTATTATTCAACTCATCATCAACTCCATCACCATGCGCATCGCATTTCTTACTCTTATTCACCGTAAACACGACCAGAAGTTAATCTTACTCCGGCTAACCTTCTGCAGCGACTCCTTATTGTCCTCCGTAACCACCGCAGCATCAAATCCACCGCCACCGCCTCCGGTTCCAACGTACCTAGATCTCGATCGGAGAAACGATACGGCAACGGATCTCGACTTACGCAACGTCGGATCGGCTTCGAGATTGTTCGATAACCGACCTGAATCGACCGTACCGTTGCCGGAATCTCGACGACTACCGCCGCGTGAGAACGAGAAGAGAGAAAACGAAGAGGAAGACGTTGAGGACGACGACGACGAGTCCACCGGCGCCGGACAACAAGCACAGGGCCGATCGCCGGCGCAATCGGGGCAAAGTGTAACGAGACGTTCACGGAGGCATTTAGCGCAGATTCCAGTGCTCCTTCGTCGCTTTGATGGATGCTTAGGGCACTTCCATGCTTGTTCTTCATCCATGTAAAACGCCATGATTGAATTGAATGCTTCAATTGTTGAAATTCAGCTGTTGTATGAGTGTCTTCTAGGGTTTCTGATGGTGTTGATTTTGTTATTATCTCTGTAGAAATTGTGCTGGTGGTTTGATGGAAGAGAGGTGCTTAAAAAGGAAAATGGAGGGAGAGTTAACCGTGGTTAGTGGTTATGGTGAACTATGGTTGACACGGTTGGGTTATCTTTAGCGACGGTTGGTGGACCAAATGAGCGTGTTAACTGATATTTGTTACTTATAAACTATTCGCATTTCTCCAAAATAATTAGGGTTACTTTTGTGTAGTTGTTAATAAGTGATAACTACTACATATATAGACTCCTTATTGTCCTCCGTAACCACCGCAGCATCAAATCCACCGCCACCGCCTCCGGTTCCAACGTACCTAGATCTCGATCGGAGAAACGATACGGCAACGGATCTCGACTTACGCAACGTCGGATCGGCTTCGAGATTGTTCGATAACCGACCTGAATCGACCGTACCGTTGCCGGAATCTCGACGACTACCGCCGCGTGAGAACGAGAAGAGAGAAAACGAAGAGGAAGACGTTGAGGACGACGACGACGAGTCCACCGGCGCCGGACAACAAGCACAGGCCGATCGCCGGCGCAATCGGGGCAAAGTGTAACGAGACGTTCACGGAGGCATTTAGCGCAGATTCCAGTGCTCCTTCGTCGCTTTGATGGATGCTTAGGGCACTTCCATGCTTGTTCTTCATCCATGTAAAACGCCATGATTGAATTGAATGCTTCAATTGTTGAAATTCAGCTGTTGTATGAGTGTCTTCTAGGGTTTCTGATGGTGTTGATTTTGTTATTATCTCTGTAGAAATTGTGCTGGTGGTTTGTTGGAAGAGAGGTGCTTAAAAAGGAAAATGGAGGGAGAGTTAACCGTGGTTAGTGGTTATGGTGAACCATGGTTGACACGGTTGGGTTATCTTTTAGCGACGGTTGGTGGACCAAAGGAGCGTGTTAAGTGTTATGATATTTGTTACTTATAAACTATTCGCATTTCTCCAAAATATTAGGGTTACTTTTGTTTAGTTGTTAATAAGTGATAACTACTACATATTTATATTTTAAGTTTATATTTTAAGTTACACGAGTAACTCAAGTATTTCTGACAACTCAAGCTTAAAATTAAAATAAAACTACTATAAACATGTGTCTATGGATTGTTTAAAGAGGGTAGGCCATATATGGTCTAATGTCGGCATTTGACACTTGTTGTCTCAGAGTCATCTTGATGGTTAAGTGGCATATCTTACAACCAGAAGGTTTGAGGTTTAGATTTGAAGGGTATAGATTGTAGTGCATTTATTCTAAAAATTCATAACATTATGATAGCACTTATGACACGAGTAACTCAGGTCTTTTTAAATGTTGGAACTTAAAATTGAAAGATAAAATTACTATAGCATGTGTTTATCGAACTGTTTTAAGAGGGTAGGCCATATATATGGTCTAATGTCGGCATCTGACACTTGCTATCTCAAGGGGCATTTTGATGGTTAAGTGGCGTGCCTCACTACTAAAGATTTAAGATTCAAATTTGAAGGGTATAAGTTGTAGTGTATTTACCCTAGAAATTCTAGGAAATAATATGTTTAAGGACAAAAAAAATTGACGCTTGCTCATCTGAGTGTCGGATAGCACACAGGTTTGGATGTAGCTATGCGTGTTGTCGGTCCGTTTTGATATAATTGAAACTTCGAAAAGAAAGTTGAATGGACATTACTAAATTGTGGTAGGGGGCCATTAATCTTACATATCCGTTACTCGTATATTTGGCCTCTTGTATCAAACATGTCCCTCCTTTCTTAATCAATGTTGTAATAGATAAACATAATGGGTTGCCAATATTAAAAATGGACATATAAGATATAATCTTGTATTCGGCATTGTAATGTATTTAAGGACTGCAATTTAGATCATTTAATTTTGTAGTTGCAATTGGATTTGTTGTCCAATATGACGAGGGTTAGTGGTTAGAAGTTTATATCTTTAAGATTTGGATTCAAACTTGACTCAAGTGAGTTCTTTTATAGCAGTGAGTTCTTAATGATATTTTTGAATGAGTTAGACTTCATACGTTAAAATCAGTATAAACGGTTGACATCTCATTACTCACTTAGGTATAGGGTAGTTTAAAAATTAGTTTTATATTCTTAAAATATAATTTGAGATTTACTAAATTTATATATCTAAAGGAAAAATCAAGTGTTACGGCATTGTAGTTTACCACTCTTCCAAAATTATCTAGCTGATAATAATTAAATAAATTTCACAGTGGTCAAATTTAGTCAAACAAAATAAGCAGCCACAGTTCCATACACAAGAACTAATTTATTATGTATTTGAAACACTAGCAAGTTTTATCAATTCCAACTAACTCTAACAACTCAATATTTTCACCAAACACTAAACGATTAATCCTAGTTAGTTAATGCCATCAATGTGACTAATGCCATCCATTTTGGATCGTGGGACTTGAAGAAGTAATTTCTTAATTACATCTCACTAACGGGCTCTAGTTTTGAAACAACCATCTCCGACAAAAAAACTCACCCGGGATGACACCCACGATTTTGCCATCTCTCAAGCTATGGCTCTGAAGTTTTAAAAAACTTTTTTCCTACAATTTAATCTCAACAATTGATTAAAGACTGATGACTGAGATTTATTATTACATTTTTTAAATTTATTATCATTTTTAATTTGAACAGTTTCCTAATTTATATTTTTATATTTTAAAAGTTGTGTATGTTTTATATTTTTATATTTTAATAAGCCTAATGTAATCTTTTTGAAGCAACTATCAAAAGGTTACATTTTGATTATCTAAAAAAATGCTTTAAATCTAATGTAATTTCATTTAATGCAACTTTTAGCAAATAATTGTTTTAAGCTAATACAATTTTTATAAGGACTAATGTAATCTTTTAATGTCTAATGCAATATATTACAAGAGTTGCATTAATTTCATTTGTTGTAATGTATTAAGCTCTAACTTGGATCGTTTTTGACTCGACGAGTAGGCTTGATATAGAAGAGTTAATGGTTGCATAAAACTTCTGATGATAGTCTCTTAAAGGTTTTGTTTATCACTAGATTCTCAATTTTGTTGTTAGATTTGATTTTGTGGTGATATGAAAACAGACGTTAATTACATTTCATGTGAATCCTATGTGTAAATAGTTGTCATGTGGATGAATATTTGATAAAGATAATTATATATGATTGTAATATTTTTAAGGCAAATTAATTTGAATAATGATCTATTCACTAAAACAAAATAAAGCTAATGCAACTCTAATAATATGTTGCATTTGGTCTTGAAAAATTGCAATAGGCCTTAATAATATTGCATTAGACTAAACAATTTTTTTTTTTCAAAGGTTGAATTATATTAAGTTGCATTAGATCTAAAACAACTTTTATTAGTTAATGTAACCCTTTTATTAGCAAATGCAATTTTTTTTAGCTAATGCAACTTTTTTTGAAAAATTACCTAAAAAAGGTTGCATTAAAATTATTTTTAGTAATGATTGACCAATAATAAAATACTACCAGTTTGATCAATAATAATTATAACTTTGATTTTTGTTGCCAATGATAATCATAGTAACATGATTATCATTTATTTACACTTATTTTTCATTTCATTTCGTTGTATGTTTTTCTATTACATTCACAATCATCATCGTGGACAATTTAAGTGAAAATCAAGTGTAAGCCAATAAACAATTATGATAATAGGATTGTCATTGATAATAAAAATAAAAATTAGAATATTATTAGTCAAACTGATACCTTAAATTATTACTTGTCCTAAATGCTTACAAACATTTTAGTGATAATATTGTCTTCCAAGAAATATATTTATTTTACTCTTACACAGTTACACTTTCGTTTGTTAGAAGGAAAATACTTTCTTACAATTCATATTCTCATATATATAACATAAATATGGTCAAATAATATTGTTGACTAGAATTCAGCTGTAGTAGTTAGAAACCCGTTGTTTAATGTCAAAATAAGCCTCTTGCAATATTTTAATTGTAATCCTTGATAAACTCATGTGACTATAACGTGTTCTTTCTATATTTCAATATAAAATATGCCATACAAAATAAATAATACATTATAGTAATTTGTCAGCTATAACGTGTTCTTTTTCTATTCAATATAAAATACAAACATATACTCATTCCAAATCTTTTTTAGTCATCAAATTTGGCCTTTCACAAAGTTGCCATTTTGAATATGTTTTTATCTTATAAAAAACTAAGTTTACATTAAACAAATGTTTAGAAAATAAAAATAAACATAGAACGTGCTTTTAGAAAATATTTAACGCTCCAATCATATCTAGAAATCTACAATAAAAAAAACATGGTTAGCCAAAGTCGCATCATTTCGTTTTATAAAATATTTTGTTATTTTGTTTTTGTTCAATTAAATATTAGTATAAACTCATATCAATTTCAAGAATAAAGTCTCATCAAGTATATTAACGCAAACAAATAATTAAATATAAATAAATAGTTTGAGAAAGTTAGTCAATAACAAACCCAATAAACGCACACAAATATAGGGTAGCCCCTTGTTTTGTCCTTCTAGAATCGGTGATATCAAAAGTACTCGTGCTTCATGTAATATATTCACATATTCCTTCGTAAACTATATTTCATGTGCTACACAATGACGGAACTTGAACACCTCATAAGTGGGGTGGAGGCCGAAACTAAAATTTTTTATGGGGGCGAACTTGATATATAAAAAATTACACTAACGTGCCAAATACTATCGGACAAAATTTTCCTTCGCGTATGGTGCTATAATATAATTTTGTAATACTAATTAAAAATTTTCATAAATATTATAGCTATTTATTTTTTATCAGATTATGTTTTATTTCTTCTTAGTTTTAACTAGCAAGCTTCCATCCGCACGATGCCATGATGCTGCGAAGATGTGCGGACAATCAGTGGCTGCCAAGGGTGTGGTGGTGGTTCACGATCAATGATGGGCAGAAGGCAGTGACTAGTGGCGTTTGGCGGACACAACAATAGTCTAGTGGCTTTGGCCATTCGGATTCAAACCAAATTTATGGAAATCTAGAGATCGATTTACTCGATCTAGGTGAGTTATATGCCCTTTTAAATGTTTTAAGGGGCCGTTTGGTTCGCATAATGTTTTGCAACGTAATTGGAATTGGAATTGGAATTGAAATGTTATTGAAGTTGACAACGTGTTTGGTTGGTCAATTTTGAGTGAAATTGGAATTTAATTTTGAACATTCCATTAGATTGTTAAACATTCCATATGTAAGTGAAGTAATGTGAATTCCAATGAACGAAGAAATTTTCAATTCTATCCGTTGACCAACCAAACATAATTTTGGATGGTAAAATTTCCAATTCCAAATTCAATTTCTGAGATTTCTGTGAACCAAACGTCCCTAAAGGTTTTTGGCTAATTCACATTTGTGTTTGTGCATTGGTTTTAAAAGTTTAAAGTGTGTTGTGTGGGTGATTTGTTTAAAACCAAAATGTGATTAATGGTGGGTTTCGGGACTGTTTTTGGGATTTGATTGGGGTAGAGATGATTTAATGACCTTGATAATGTGTGTTAGTGTGATCATTATGTGGGTAAAAGAGGTGTTTTAGTTAGTCATGCAAATATCGATAAATTGTGTGTTTTATTGCGTGAGGTGGGTGTAGATTGGTTAACATTGTTTAATCGATTTGTTTTTTTAGTGGTGAATATTTTGTGTTGGATTGTGGTATTGATTGTTGTATGTAGTAGTTATGTGCCCTTGGTGGTATAAATAAGTATATGTGAATGAGCTGAGTGCTACATGAATATTCATGTAAGATGACTTATGTGGATGAGGTATGAGGTCATGTGAATACGTTAATATAATCAAGTCTATGTTAGTAACATTGCATGAGTGAATTCTTAGGACTTCACTCATAATACTAAGTCTATATAAACGTGCATATGGGAGTTTATTAATTATTACCATGAGATTTAGGGTGGGGTATGTGTGATTAAGGTGTGGATTAACTACTAAACAATAAGTAATATGTTTTTAAAACACATTGAGTGAATGTTTTTAAATTTAAAAATGAGGATGAAAGGTGTGCTTCCATGTTTTTAACAAGTGATTAATTAAGTGTTCTGAATTATTTTATCTGAAAGAGAATATGTATTGGCTAAGTGTGTTAAATTAGTGTGAGAACAATAAGAAATTATGTAACATGACAAAATTGTGTGAAGTCCATTTCGATGACAAAAAAAACATGGGCCATATGTTGATAGTGTGTTAGGCACAAATAAATTTTAATTTATGTGTTGCTAACACCTACGTGAGGAAAGTGTAATTAAGTGTTAGTTTTGAGAGTGTAAAATAACACAAGGAGTGAAAGTATAAGTTATAAGTGTGCGTGTGTAGTGTGAGTGTGTATGTTTGTGTGCGCACGCATTATGTGATGTGTTTCATTATCTATTGATTGCGGGGCGGGTTGTGGATGTGAAATCTTAAATAAATATTTAATAAGTGGTATAAAGTTAAATAATACTTTTGTTAAGAAGGTGCTTTTTTTATTAACTATAGGGTCACCTAACTTGTTTGTACGTATTTCAGGGTGAATCTAGGTGAGCGGTGATATGATATCTATGGACGTAACAAAGACAATAGACATCCTAGAATAATATCTATATATATATATATATATATATATATATATATATATCTTATTATATTTTTTTAAATAGATGTAAAGGAAAAGTAAAAAAAAAACACAATAAAAAAAAAATAGTATTATATTTAATGAATAAATATATAAAATTAACCCCGCGCGTTGCGGCGCGTTTGTGAACATCGTTACGCACTTTAGGGCGATTACATTGACGTGGTTAGGTATATAAAAAAACGTATGTAGCTGTGATGGAAAAAATATTATGATTCGTATGTTACAACGTATTCATGTCCCAACAAAAAACGTCGAAACTTGGCAAACCCGTATGCTGAAGAAAGAGTGATAATACACGTAACTTAAATTTTTAAAAAGTATTTGATTTGTGTTATCAAATCATAATTAAAGTCAAACTTACCTTTTCTTTTAAAATAACATGGTTAAGAACACGTATCACGTATGCGAACTTCGTTACCCATGTTGCAAAAAACGTATGACGATGTGTAGCTTGATTCTGGAGATCGTGACATAGATTATAAAAGAAGTATTATGTCTTGCACATTGACACGTAACAAACTTAACATTGAAACGACACCCGTTAGAAAGTAATAACAAATTAAATAATCATTTCTGGAAAAAAAAAAAAAAAACTTATTTATAAAAGAAAAAAAGAAAGAAAAGGGTGATTTATAAAAAGAAAAAAAAGCAAAAGAAAAAAAACAACAAAAGAAATAAAACTTAAAAAGAAAGCGAAAATGAGAGGTTGAAGACTCAAACCCAGGTGCACAGCGTAGGAGGGGGATGCACTAAACCACCCTGGCAACAAAGACTTTTATGAATCATGTCAATAGTTTATTATTTATAGTAATTTAAAATCTGATAAATTCAAAAAAAAAAAAAAACAATTACAAAACCACAACGAATAATAATCTGACACGTGGCAAGGCCGGTGGCAACCCCAACACCTTCTTTTAAGTATAAGTATATAATATGAGGAATGAAAATAGAATATGTAAAAAATTTATATCATTGTAATTTTTATAAAAGGAAGTGCCGCAATTAATTGAATCCATAAAATACAATATTTTAAATTGCATGAAAATCCATTTCCTCTTTAACAAAGAGCACAGCCCAATAACATGTTGGGTTTATTTACTTTATCATCTATCTTTCTAAATATGGACCAATAGCCCAAACTAGCAATCTTTTATGAATCATTATTTATTTTGGTATTTTGGTTTGATAGCACTTACACTTTTTTGCTTTATCTATTTTCTTCTAATAAGCAAAGACATGTGATAAACGTAACTTGTTTTATCACTTTTACTTGTTGAACTCTTAAATTTGTCAAACCAGATATATTCAAGGAAAGTTTCAAATAAAAATCATTTTAAAAATAAAATATAAGTAATATAAACCATCAATCTTTTTAATTAATAGTTTAGATCAAATTATAAAAAAGGTTTGTTGAAGGGTTATTTTAGAATAACCATTTTTGTTGACTTTTATGCAAGTTCCCCCTATTTTTTAGATGTACATAATTTTTATGTACGACATTATTTTTTATAAAAAAATTACATCATAAAAACAAGTGTTTCTTATCTTTAAAATGAGTACAGTATTGTATATAAAGATAAAAAAAGTTATGTTTTTAAACTCATATCTCGTTATTATGTTTACACATTTCATTGTGTCTTTTCGTTTTATTGTATTTTTCTAAACACTATTATGTTTTTCTGAAATGATAAATTTAAATAAATTATAATGATGAAATAACATTGTTGTGTATCTTTAATATATAAACACAATAATTAATTAACAACAAATTAATCTAATACATTAAAAACAATGACAAATAACATAATGTTTTATTGTGTTATTGTGTTATCTCTAAATACTATTAGTTTTAAAAAAACACATTAATGAAATAATATAATTGTGTACTATTAATTGTAAAACAAAATGATAGTTTGTAACAACTTCAAATATTACTTAGAATTTTTTTAAAGATTAAATAATATACTATTTGTTTTCTATATGTTCTATACAAGTAAACCAGTACAAGTAATCGAGCTGATATCATCACCTAATATTATACCCGTCTTGAATCCACAAAAAATCTTAAAATCATTTTCGTACCCGAATACTCGTCCCAATTTATAGGGTTTCATGTTTTGGGTTCGGGTTCATTTCCCTCGTTTCTCTAAGGCAACTAAAGAGGGCGGTGGTTACTGGTTAGAAACGGTTTGAAAATATGAATCAGCTTAGTTATGGGCTAGATGTTTTGTGGCTAAACTATGGCTCAAGTGCTCAACCAGGGCTCCACAAACTGGACCCATGGTTCATGTTGGCGTGGTCTGTACCCCTATTGATGTGACATGTGAGCGTGTAAAAGGAACCAGTGAAGACTTGAAGAAAAGGGAGGAGACTAAATGGGTCATGAAATGTGCGTGTCGTGGTGGTGGCGTGTTGGTTTTCATCCATAAACATCCATAAATCATTCATCTTTTTCCAAACCCAACCAAAAACTAACACAAAAAGAACCATAAAAGAATGTTGAAATTACATTCGGATTAGGTTGGGTTGATTTAATTAGTTACAACTTTTCTAAAAGTGGTTTCTTTCGATTTTATAAATAGTTAGTGAGTTTATTTTTCCAAAAGTGTGTAGTTGAAAACATATTTATCACAATGAGCGATTTGAAAAATATTTATTAAAATTGGTGTTTATTTAAATTTTGAATTGAAATAATAATCTAATTTATGTTAAAAAAACTGTTAGTATGACAGAATGCATTCTAAGATAATAAATAAAAGTTAGAGTAAAAAAGATGTGATAATCTTTACAATTCTCTCTTGCTTTAGTAGAGATCACACTCATACTCACAAACAACTCCTCTAATGATTAATAAATATATTACAATTTAGGCTTATTTAGCTCACAAGCAACTTTTTCTCTTAATTACTAACATATCGTTTTATTTTTGTTTCGAAAAATGTTTAACGATTAAGAGATCAGCAATCATAAGAAATGTTAAATGTATATGAAAGTTAACCAAATATGTTGTTTCAAGCGTGGGTAGAAGGGTTGCTTAAATAAGAAAACAAGTTAACTTTAAAAAGTGTGTTTAGGGGCACACAAGTGGATCATTTGTGACTTGAGATAAACTTGACTTTAAATGGCTTTCAACTTCACCGGAACCAACTCACAAATCACAGCCACAATTGCAGCTCATAGGGCATCCAGTCATGGCTCAGTTCTTGTCTCACCCATGACCTACCAAGCCGTGGGTCAAGTGGGTTCTTAGGCTAGATTTCGCTTTTGGTTCAAGTGTTGATTTGTAATAAATACTAGTGCAATAATAGAATAGATCTGGTGGCACTTGCATTTAAATAATTGTGTCATTGACATGTATGCATGGTTCTTAATTCTAAAGTAGGATTAATGATAGAATAGATTGGTGGTACTTGCATTTGAAATAATAATGTCATTGACATGTATGCATGGTTCTTAATTCTTAATTATATAACGAGTCAATTTATAATTAAATAGTTGAAATATATTGAATATCCCACACCATAGGGATTGTAAGCCAAAGAGACATTAAGAACTAGGATTTTCACATAACATTTGAGTTGGTTAAAGTGAAAGCATATCTCATTTGTCGTATATGTGTTTGATAAGATATCACATAGGTATCATTTTACATTTGGTGTTTAAATAATAATAATTTTCAAGTATGATATGTGAATTACATTTGGTGTTATGTAGCTAGAGATGCTAATCAGACGGATTTAGGATGGCAAAGAGGCTCACACAAATGTTATAACAAAGTCATGGCATATTTGATTAAATATTGAGTAAGATATTTGAATTAGAAATAAAAAAGGATCTGCTTATAATGTGAGGATCACGACCTATGTGAAGGAAAAACACATAGTCCAGTAAAATCTAAAAAAAGAAATTTTGGAAAAAAGTAATCACACGACCATACACATTATATCATGTAGTTATATGTCCCAAACGTAAAACCATAATATATTGATAATAAGCTACATAGACATGTAAATCCAACGCATCATGTACTTCTCGTTGGTTTTAGGGACACATAGTTGTATGCTGCCACATTATAAAAAAGTTTATATATCATGTCAACATGTTGCAGTGTACATAATCATGTGATGTCATGTTTGTTAAATGTGAAACTTTGGGTAACATGGATGTGTAGAAAGACCTAAGTAGCCATGTGGAGTCACAATGCGAAAATTCAAAATTTTCCACGACAAGTTACACACTGATGTAACCTTAGGTCAAGTACCCGTGTGTTTTGGTCAGGTTCAGAAAGTCTCACTTTTAATTTTGACTTGACTTTGAGTCTTAACCCTATATATACTCTCCAATTTATTTTCATGTAACACACCCAAGAAAATAAATAAAGAGTAAGAGTGTTGGGATGGATCGAATTAAACGTTTAAGCTTGCTTTTTTTTAAGTGTATTCTTAATTCCTTTTGGATCATGTTGTGAGAACACAAGTAACTCCATAAATCTTCTTGTGTGTTATTTTTGAAATTTTTAGAGCACTTTTGGAAAGTTCAGATATTTCTATACTAATAAATAAAAATCTTAATCGACACGTGTCACTCTCTCATGCATCCTCAATATTTTTTCCCGCCTTTATCTCATATTAATTATACAAATTGTCCTTAATTGTTTTTATATATTTTTTTTATCTCTCTTCTATTAAATGATTTCTATAATTGTTTTTATAAAGTATTTTATTATTTTAAAATAAATATATGTTATAAACTATATAATTTTTTAAATGTAATATGAAAATCTCTATTACTAAGAATATAAACTTAAATGTATACAACCCGTGTTCTACACGGGATTTATATCCTAGTGGAATATTATCGTAAAACGATAAACTATGGAATTATTTATGCATGAATAAAAGGATAATATGTGATTCATTTTATATTTGTATTGAGTTTTATCACTAGGGTACAACCAAATGTGTGTTTGCTTATGATACTTGATTGAAGTATAATAGATGTTCACCATTCATGTGAAACATGAATTGAAGTGTGCACTTATGAGATCAAAGTAATTATATTAAATATAAAAAGCAACTTCACTGCTACAGTGAAGTTTGCTTTTAATATTTTGGCCACAAAAATTTACAAAATGTATATATAAGTTTGTGTTTTTATATATTGACCACATATTTTTATAAATTTATTTAAAACCCAAATTCTAATTAGGATTAACAACAAAGTTTTATATTTTTGCTTTTTGACACAAAAATTTATTTTTTTTTGTTTTTGGGTTCAAACATTAGTATCGGTATTCGATATTATCGGAACCAGTATCGGTATACGCTTTTGTGGTTTCCGATAAGCCGACCCGACAACGAAGTAAGTCACGGTAGCGTAAGACAAAGGAAAACAACCAAACTTCGTTACGCGTAACACAGGTGAAGTTTGCTTTTTGACCACAAACGTTTATTTTTTTGTGTTTTTGACGTCAAACATTAGTATCGGTATTCGGTATTTAATCGAACTGGTATCGGTATACGCTTTTGTGGTTTCCGATGAGCCAACCCGACAACGAAGAAAGTCACGGTCGCGTAAGACAGGGAAAAACAACCAAACTCCCGCGCGCGTAGCGCGGGTTAAAACACTAGTTACCTAAGAAAACTTAAATAAGTGATGTTAACGTAATAAATGTAGCCGTAACTCGGTAACTATTTTGTAACATGTTAACAAATGTGTTATGTATAATACATGTAAAATAAATTGATTATTTTCTTTAAAAATCATAAATATTTATATATTACCATAAGAATTTTTTTCGCTACACACTTGTTTGTAATAAATATTACACAAATTATGTCTAAATGAATATGAGTTAATTTAATAAATATGTGGCTGACTATAATAGGACTTTAATGGGGCCTTTTTAACTCAAATTGTAAAAACTCATGGTTGTTTGATATTTTTATTAATAAATCTATAATCATTTTAAAAGTAGTAAAAAGTATGATCCGCATCACGTTTTCAATGTTTATATCATTCTGTACAAGTGATTAAAGCATCTTTGTAAAAGCCATTGCTTATTAGAGCTTTACTTATTAAATTACATATATTCTACACTCCTTTCTGAAATTACAATTTGATCTGTTAATTTTATATGGACCTATCGCTTGAAACCTTATGCTTTTTTATTTATTCTTTTTTTCTTTTCTTTTTTTTTTTAATTTTTGTTCGTCATATAAGAATTTTAGATTTGCTGTTGCAAATTGCTGCGTTTCGACGTGCCCTTTACCTTTTGATGTTTAAAAATGCCGCAACAATTTCATATGATCCTTAACACATGTTTTACCATATTAATGTCATAGCACAGAACCCGCAACCGCCACACCTCATTCAATTTTAAATTGGGTGTGGTTATTGAAACTCTCTCCAATTATAAATCAACACCCCGGATATATATACGTGTCGTTATCATACGCGACGTATAAGGGGTGTTGTATAGCCTTATACGGGTCGTATTTCTAACAGCCTCCTGAATTTTTTCTCGTAGTCAGTGTCGAAATTTGCTATATGCGTCGTATAGCTCTATATGTGTCGTATAGGGGGTCGTATATGACTATATTAGACATATAGCTTTCTGATATCCCCCCTGAATTTTCTTCGTTTTCAGCATATTCGACCCTATACGTCCCGTGTGGTGCTATACGAGACATACATAAAATGTCGATTTATAATGTGAGGTATCTATATATTAGCATCCTTTAAATTTTGTTATCTAAAGTTATAAATAAAAAAGTTCTCTTTTAGGCTGGTGAGAATCAAAAGACGTACATGTAATTATTCACATTGATTATTTCACTTAAATTTAATATCATATCTTTCATTTTAAATAAACAAGAATCATTATATAAACAACTAGCTTAATAACCCGTGTATTACACCGGTTGAATACATAAAATATTAAATAAAATAAAATTTTGTTAATTATAAAATGATATTTTAAGATAAAATACGATTGAAATTATATGTAAGGACTATAGGTAATAAAATAATGATATCAAGTTTTTAAACTTTTTTTGTTTAAAAAAACTAAATATTTTGTTTCAAACAAAAGGTTTTATAAAATTTATTATAATTATTTTTTATTTATAAAAATTTTACATTTTAAAAATATTGATTTTTAAAATATTTTATATTTTTAAAAAATTTTGATGTTTTTGAAAAGAAGATTACTTTATAAAATTTTATTTTTTTATAAATAATATTGTTTAAAAGATTTATTTCTTAATTTATCAAAAAATATTTTTAGTCTATAAATTAATTAAATAATATTATTCGTAATTATAGTAACTATTAAGTAGAAGAGAGAGGCGAAAAAATTATGGTGAGGATGAATATGATGTTGCCACGTGTCTCCATTAGTTACTTTTTTATTATAATATAAAAATTACTACACTAAAATATGAGCGTATAAGAGTCAACCTCCATTCTCTTTCACCACCATCATCTTCTACATTCATCGTCTCTCCCACTTCCTAAACTGGCGATTCACCCTCAAGAAACCACCATTCTTCGTGAAATCAAGCATAAGAACCGCAGAATCATGGTAAGTTGGTAACTTTCAATTTGTAATTTGATTTTGACTTTCATCTGTTGGAATTTCAATTCGAATCGATGATAATGTAGGGTGCGGGAGCCCCTGTTGCAGAAGAAACCAAATGGCCCCCATGGTTAAAACCTCTGCTTCGTGAATCCTTCTTTGTTCAGTGCAAATTACACGCAAATTCGCACAAATCCGAATGTAATATGTACTGTTTGGATTGTATTAACGGGCCTCTGTGTTCTCTCTGTCTCAATCACCATATTGATCACCGTTCAATTCAGGTACCTCTTCTTCTTGTTATTGTTCGAATTTTCTTATTAATATCACAAATGGGGATGAAAGTTTTGATTTTTTCGATCAATTGGCAGATAAGGAGGTCTTCATATCATGATGTGATAAGGGTATCGGAGATTCAAAAGTTTTTAGACATTAGTTCAGTACAGACTTATGTTATTAACAGTGCAAAGGTTGTGTTCTTGAATGAACGACCGCAGCCGAAGCCGGGGAAAGGTGTTACGAACACCTGTGAAGTTTGTGATCGTGGGCTTCTTGATTCATTTCGATTTTGCTCACTTGGGTGCAAGGTAATTTCATATAATTCTTGAAATAATGATTGAATTTCGTGATTGAAATGGTGTTAATTTGAACCATTGAATTGGGTTTTTGTGGGTTCTTGATGAAGATGATCACAAATTTGACTTTTTGATGAGTGGGGATGGGATCAAATCAAAAACCCAAATGGGAATCTTGATCTTTTTCATATGTATTATTGAGTTGCTGATTGAATTTGGTGGATTTTTTGATCAGATTGTGGGGACATCCGTGAATTTCAAGAGGAATATGAAGATCTCGCCGGAGAAAAAGCATTTGATAATGGCGGTGTCGGATTCCGACGACTCGTACGGTGGCGGCGGCCATCTCCTGCGGCGGAGCAACCACATTAATGCTGGAGTTCAGAGCTTCACACCATCGACGCCACCGCCGACCGCGGCTAACTTCCGTACAGCCAAGAGGAGAAAGGGTATACCCCATAGAGCACCAATGGGAGGAGTGACTATAGAATGTTAAGTGAAACATTATGGTGGAGTTAATGTACTAGCTGTTGGGAAAGTGTCAGATGATCGACTTTAGCTGTTATAAAAAAATGTTAAGCTGATCAGACGACTAGCCCCTCAAGTTTTACTTAACTCCTTAATGGTCCCTCTAGTTCCAAATTCATCTCAAATCCATCCCTTACACTTTTGCAAACACTAGTGCATTTTAGTATTTTTACCTTTAAAATCCTGTGTGTAGATGGTGGAACTCTTCCATTTGTACAAAGAAGCGCCTTGGTAGGATATAGTTAAGGAACAAGCTCTCTTGGAAAAGAAGGGTGAAATGGGGAAACCATAAGAATAAGGTTTAAAAGTGTTAAGTATTTTGTTTATAGATTAAGGTTGGTGAAAAATGTAATTATGGTTTTGTGGTATGGTTTAGAATGTGTGAATAATGCCAATATACTTTTATAAAATATGAAAAAGTGTGATGTCTGTAATTGATTTGGAAATGTGTGTTATTGGGTGGTTTGTGGTGCTTAATCTTGATGGAACATCATGGTATCTTGACATATTTAATTCATATCAATAAATGATTCTATCATATTTTAAGTTACCAAAATATTATTTTAAAAATTATAAGAAAAATGCTTAGATCATTAATTTTTATTTAAAATTTGTAATTATTCAATTAAAAATTGCTTTAGGTATCTAATTACCACTTGAATTCGTTTACTTAACATGGTTTAGTCTTTTTGGGTGATATATTAAATCTAAAAATAAAACTCACTAAGTATTTAAAAATCATTTGATACGTTGGTGACTACACTAGATGTGAAATTATTAGAGCAATAACATTTTAACTACTAGAAAGGTATATTAATCATTAAATAAATTACCTCTAAATTTGTAATGTATGTAGTAGTTGATTCATATATTTACCGGTAAATAAAATGTTTCATAATGGGTCACTTCTCATTTGAAATCACACTGCATGTATACTCATTTTCGATTGATTAATAAATAGCATAATGATAAACATGGAAGAACTATCAAAGAAAGGTCTCATAGAAGTGGGGAGTGACACTTTTTTCCATGTGTAACTTTTACTCTGGCAACATGTTGATTGGCTACTTTCTATGACTCCAACACCATATAACCTTTGTACCTCTTCCCTTCTTCCCATTATTGTTCTAAAATCTTTGTATTATAAGTTGAGAATATAATTGCATCCACCATGAAGATAGTGACAAGTAGCATTTTCATTCAAAGTTATTTGAAATAAATCCAAGATTAAAACATGTAAATAGATCATCTAATAACCTAAGGTCACTTTTTACACATCGAGTATAATTCAAAGGATCAAAAGATAATATATTTTTCAATTAATTGGCAAGACATGGAGATATTCTCTTACCTCCTTTGCACTTGCTTTTCAATTTCCACCTCAAACCAAATATAATACTCACAAGTTGCCATGCTTTAAGTGGGTTTTGGGTCCCATTTCATAATCAACAAGACTAGCCCCATGATGTCATTGCTAACCCTTATCTTTGATAATTATTGTTAATTATAAGTTAAAAAAGAAATCCACATTTCATGCCACTCTTTAATGTAGTATACTAGTATGTAAGTATAGGGTGATTTTTTTTAAACGAATGGTATAAGAATCATGACACCCAAATAAAACATGTATATATCGTTTTAATGAAAATGATAAGATTGAAAACAATTATTTATTTATTCCTACTCACTCTATTTTAATATTACGTTATCTCTTCTGAATTCATTTAAAAGAAGTATAACAATGTGCACATGTTTGTATTCATAATATTTAATAATGATATTAATAACTAATAATATTTTTTATACTTTTCAAAATTAAAAAGCAGATTTTTAAGAAGTTATAAACCTTATCTTTTTTATTAAAAATGTTATTCTAAAAAAATAGTTTTTGAAAACCAAATTGTTAAAAAAGTAAAAATAAGTAATATTATTATTTTATTATTTAAATTAGTTAATTATACATAATTTCAATCATATTTTTTTTCAAAGTATCATTTTATAGTTTCCAAAACTTCATTACTGACTATATATTTTTTTCCAACTCATGTCTAATACATTATAGAAGGTACTAGTTTAATTTTATTGAAAACTATCAATACTACATAATCTTTTTACTCTAATATAATAATAATTAAATGAGATATGTGACAGCATCATATTCCTACTCATCAAAATATTTTCGTTTGTCTCTCATATTAAATATTTACATCAATTACTGATGATATTATTTAATTAATTTTAAATCTAAAATAGACAAATAGTTTTATAAATTAATTAAGAAAGAGATCTTTATGTTAATATTATTTCTAAAGAAACAATTTTTTATAAAATAAATTTCTTTTTTGTAAAAGATCAAATTTTATTTAAAATACAAATTATTTTAAATTAGTGTTTTAGAAAATAAATATTTTATAAATCAATATAATTAAAATTAAGAGTTATAATAAAAAAACTTTTAAAAATACTATCTTTTAACGATTTGTTTTATAACATAATGTTGAATCTTTTTTTAGAAAAATAAAAAAAGTTTAAAAAGTTGATATCTTATCTTAAAATATAAGTTTATAATTAATAAATTTTTATTGTATTAAATATTTTATATATGCAACCCGTGTAATACACGATTACTAAAGCTAGTTTTAAATAAATCTTAAATATATTAAAATTTCCTTGTGGATTTTGTTTTATAAATGACGCAAGTGTTAATACGGTTTTTACAATTCTTAACTTGCTATAAGTATTGTTAGGGCTGGAGCTGAGAAGGGCGGGAGGGGCTATTGTCCTGAGTCCAATCTCCCGAGAGACCCAAAAATTTTAAAATCTTTTTTATATATTATATATTTATATTATTTTTAATCATATTCAGAATTGGGATAAATCATTTAAATTAAATCCGTATTAAATTAAGCACATTTGATACACATTTTAAAACTATAACTTTGTTATGATTTTTGCTATAAATTTTTTTTGCCCTTGTAATGAATTTTATAATTTTTTTTGTTTTAAGTAGCTTGCCCCGGACCCTAAAATCCTCAGCTCCGGCCCTTATTATTGTTTTTGATATATATCTTTGTAATCAAAAGTTTATTTAATTTAATATAAGGAATTCATGAAATTGTAAAATGATTCTTAAAACAAATATTTTGAATGGGTGTCGATTGGGATGGAGCGACTTTAATCCTTTTCTATTAATATTTTTTTCTGTTAACGACACGACAACGTTGTTTTTTATGTATCCAATTATGAAACGATAATAACGAATGTGTTTGATAATAAATATATGATGTTATCTTTTGACAACTCGATCGCATAATATCTCCTTTTGGGGTTCTCAAATCATTATCATTAAAATACTTTTAGTTCTGTAATCTCTTTGTCGAGTTTAAAATACATAACTAATGACGATTATAAAAATTAAACAATCATTATAAATGTAAATTGAGTCATAAATCATCATAACTTATTAATTTTTGCAAACATAAATATTTAATTACATTCTAGACACTTAAGACACAAAAATACTTTCCTCATTTACACGAAATAAAATTGTTCAACCCAAGTTAGTATATTAAACCCACTAAACATTTTTAAAACATTGTATGTGTTAAATTAACGGTAAATTTTAGTTTCTAATATAATAATCACATATATGGATGCTTATATAGGGGATTTTTCATTAACGTGTGTGTGATGTAAACTTTTTTTTATTGCGACACAACACTTCATCAGTTACGCATAAATTTATACCATGGTTATTGGTTTTTTTCCTTGTACATGCATTTTAAAAAAGTCACTAGTATGATAATTAGCTACACAAACCTCTAGTATGGAAGATGATAAAATACAATGATTGTTTATTGTATGAACCCTTTTCCGTAGCATTAGATCATTATGAAACACAGTGGTTAAGAAAAATAGTGATCGAAATCAAACATGGAAATACGTTTGGTCAAGATGGAGTTGAAATTTTTAGACATTGTTATTAAGTTAATTTTTTTAACGCCGATCTTGAATAACGATAGCATCTTAATTTGCACTAAATAAAGCCGTAAGTTATGTGATGGGCCCTCTCTTCGTTTATTTTGAAATACATCTTCTTGTAAGAGCAAAAGATTGACTATTTAACATAAGTTTTTCTTAGTTTACAAATTAAAACATCTGTTACTTCTAATTAATTGTTTTAATTAGTTGGAAAATTAAAATTTAATAATTCAATTGTTTTAATTAGTTAGAAAATTGAATTTTAATAATTCAAATTATTTGTTGTTGGCCTATATCAATCCCAACTAATAATTTGACCAGTATTAATTCTAACTTCCGATTTTGTTACTAATATTAATCTCAGTCTAACTGTTTGTTAGCTCTGTTAGTTTTTTTATGACATATCATGTGATGTGGCTCGTGACATGACGTATAACATAGTTATAATTGATAATATAAATATAAATCTCAATTCTTTTTTATAAAAGAACATTTTCGAAGTTATTTAACGTGGCATTTTTGTCGCTAGTTGAATAGCTTGAAGACAAAAGCATGCAAAAACTTAGTGATATATTTATATATTTTTTTATTTTAATCATATAATAAGTTATGTCACATGCTACATCACGAGCAAGTCATGTGTCATGTTATAAAAAACTAACAGAGTAAAGAATAGTTAGACCGTAACTGTTATTGGTAACAAAATTGAAAGTTGATATTAATATTTGTCAAATTATTAGTTAGGATAAATACCGGTCAACAGTCGATATTTTAGATTATTAAAATCTAATTGTTCTCAATTGTTTGGTTTTGTTTTTAAAATATTCTTAATCAACATTAACAATAATTTAAAAACTTAACTTATACACCAATACAAAACTATCTTTCGTAACGGATTTGATTATACAAATTAACTAAAAGTTAACGAAATTACTTCCTTACATATTTTTGATAAAAATACTATATTAAATAAACAAAACTAAATTAACTAAACAACCATAATTTTAATAGTGTTATACAAACATTCATTTTTATTATTGATACACCCTATTATCTCTATTTCTTTTTGTGTATTTATATATATGTATATAGAAAGATAAAAAGAACAAAATTAAATATAATATATCAGTAACATAACTCAAAAAAAATCTGCTATAACTTTCAATATAATTATTCTTACAATTCTTTTTCACCTGACGCATATTATTTTTGTTTTACACGTATTTTGCTGTTATAATCAACCTATCATGATATTCTTTTGAGGACTTTCCTCTAGTTAGAGCATTCGGAATTCATTTCTTATTCATATAATTACATTAAAAACATTTATTATTATTTTTTTTAATTAAATAATATTTTTTCATACTTTAATTATTACTTTTTCTCTCTCATCTACTCACAATCATTTTTAAAATATTAAAATATTTATGGGGGTTGTATCGTGATTCTCCAAATATGGGGAATCATGGTACAACCCCCATAAATTTTATTCTCCTTCACTCACAACCACTCACAATCATCCCTTATAACACGGGGCACCCACTCACATAAAAATAGGGTACGAGCTGTGAATGCTCTTACAACTTTTATATGTATCAAATCATATAATTATTAAAAATGTAATCTTTTTTCGGTAGAGATTTTGTTTTTTAATCGAGAGGCTTTGGATCTAAACACAAACATAAGGTATGTTAGGATGAAATAGTTTAGGAATATATAAATCTTTTTACTCTAATAAAAAGGTAACTAGGGGTGATACTTGGCACCATCATATTCTCCTTCATCAAAAATTTTCCGTCTCTCTCTTCTATTAAATAACTGCAATTTCTAATAATTTTATTTATTTATTTTAGATTAAAATAGTTTTAAATAATTTAAGAAAGAAATTTTTTTATTAATTTTATTTCTAAAAAAATGAACTTTTATAAAAAGAAATTATTGTAAAACATCAAAAAAATTTAAATAGATTGTTTTAAAATAAAATATTTAATTTATTTATTGTAAAAAAATTTAAAAAGTTGATATCATTGTTTATTACTTATACGTAATTTTAATCGTATCTTTTATTAGAATATTATTTTATAACTAATAAAATTTTATTTTATTTAATATTTTATTTATTTAAACCGTGTAAGAGACTGATGTAATAAAGCTAATAACATATATTTGCTATTAAATATAAATAAAAAATGTAGTTATAAGTTGTGAAATATAATATTCAAAGTATCATCTACGGTCACAATACAATAGGAAACCAACCCCACAATAACAAATCTTCTTTTTTTCCTTCGTTATCCACTGCACCAGAGATGCAAAATCTTCTTCGTAATCCCAAGATTTATGCTTGCAGACAAAAATGGCGACACTTGAATCACTACCACTTTCATTCATCCGTCTCTCATATTCTTCAAATCCGCCATCAATAGCTTCTGCAAGATCAAAGCTTTCGACTCCCAACAGATCTTATCCCCTTCGTCTTTCAATTTCAAGAAAGCTACAAGCATCCTCATCATCATCA
Organism: Flaveria robusta; assembly: GCA_025506415.1. NCBI lineage: Eukaryota > Viridiplantae > Streptophyta > Magnoliopsida > Asterales > Asteraceae > Flaveria > Flaveria robusta. The sequence goes on along the minus strand of CM046474.1, from coordinate 28,619,772 downwards.
TCATCACCATCAGCAGCACTTCAAGAGGATGTTTCTTTAGAACAAAATGAGAAATCGGAGAATACCCAGAAAGAAATTCGACCAAATAGGGTCTTTGTTCTTAATCTTCCATGGTCGTACTCTGTTGACGATCTCAAGAATCTTTTTGGTCAATGTGGAACTGTAGAAGATGCAGAGGTTTAACTATATATCAATTTCTTGTGTCTTGTTAGACATAGTGTATTTCTAGTTTCTACTCACCAAAATTGAAGCAATTAAAGCTAAAATATCATCAATTTCTACTGATGCTGCTGATTTTAGCTGCAAATGAAGAAAAATTAGGGTTCTTTTTAGCTATTTTAATGCTTGGTTTTGGGTTGATCTTGTTTGGATTATTGCTTTTGGTGACAGATAATAACGAGGAAAAAAGATGGGAAGAGCAGAGGTTATGCATTTGTTAAAATGGCTTCTACAGAAGAGGCACTTTCTGTAATCGAAAAATTCGATTCTCATGTATGTCACTAATTGTACATTGTGTTCTTATATGTCCCTAAACATACAACTAAAAGCATATGTATCGTGTATGACATGATCAACACACTAGTCATTAAGTTTTGTGACTCTTTAATCAAATTCTGCAGTTACTTGATGACCAAATTATTTGGCTTCTTAAGTTTAGTGACCAAATTAACTAACACAAACAGCTTATTGTTCTGATAAATGTTGGAGTTACATGATATTAAGGAACATAATACCACTTTCATTAGCTTTTGGAGTTTTGGTAGTTTCCTAAGGCCATATATATTAGAAGTGATTGTGTGTTTGGTGCAGGAATTAATGGGTAGGATTATTCGGGTAGAATTTGCGAAAGAAAACAAGAAACCATCACCACCACGGTCTAGTGGGGAGAAACGCTATAAGCTTTATGTGTCGAATCTTGCATGGAGAGTAAGAAGTAATCATCTAAGAGACTTGTTTGGTGCTGAATTTAATCCAGTATCTACCAGGGTTGTTTTTGAAAACCAAGGAGGCAGATCTGCAGGATACGGGTTTGTTAGTTTTGCAACTAAAGAAGAAGCAGAATCTGCAATATCTGCGTTCAACGGGAAGGTAACTTCTTGCAGATATGATCATTAAGTTGGTATTTTTAGCTTGAAATGTCTCAAGAAACATAGATTCACAGTTTTTAATAATTCTGTTCGTTTTATAATGCAGGAGTTGTTAGGGAGGCCGATTACCTTGGCGTTTAGTGAAAGAAATGCAGATAAAACCGAAACTGAGGAAGATGTTACTTCTACAGAGCAACCTGTTGAATCATAGCTGGTAAAAATGCATGTTTCTGTTATACCAGTTTTCAGTAGTTAAAGATCAAATGGAAGAAGACGGGTTTTTCATCGGTAATAAACTTTGATTTGTTTTATTCTTTTCACAAATGGGCATACTGTAAGTAACTTCAAATTGTAATGCAGATTGGCCTTATAGTTTATTACATTCAATCATACATCATGTTTCAGTTAGAACACAACAGCTTTCGAGCTACAAACCCGCAATCAATGCCAATGGCTTGTACAGAAATAAATTAAAGACTAAATGACCTTCGTGTCTATGATAAATCTAGAACACATTGTACAGAAAACTTGCAGGAAATATGACTAACACTACAAAAAGCACAAATCTGATAAGTAAAGTGCACAAGACAGACGTATGTTACCTCCAAATCAAATTTAATCAGCTTTCATGTCTCAGTTAACAAAGAAAACTATTGATTTTGATGGTATATCGAGAATCTAAAGACGTAATGAGAGACTTAATGAAAGATTTAATTCCTGAGTCAAGAAAGATTACAGAGAACTAGAGAAGATCACTCGCATAAGCGATAGAAAGCAATGAACTTTGAAGGCTCGTATGTTTGTAGGACGTGTTATTGATCTTCAAGTATTGTAATGGGCCTCTCACTAAGTATCTGTAACCATGTATGTAGGAGCAGAATCGACGTTCAACAACAAAAAAAAAAAAAAAAAAAAAAAAAAAAAAAAAAAAAAAATCTAATATAAAATAATATTTTTCAAGTCACAAGATATGATTAGCTTACCTATATGTGATGCTTGACTTAACTCTCGATTTATGCAGGTCCGAGAAGGGGCCGGATTGATGTACGTAGTCGTACTTTGTACTTTGTTCAAGATCACAAAGCAATGACCTTATGAGTTATTCTAAGATCAGCCCTCGTAGCATAAGATTAGCTGATGTTTTATAATTTAGTGTTGGTTTATTAGAATCATATAAACGAAATCAAACTCTTAAATGAGCAGGTCGAAGTGGAGCCCTAAAAACATAAATCCATTACAATAGACCTTATAAATCATCTTACATTATACTCAAGTGAAACATGACAAAAAGCAAGAAAAACACTATTTCATCCTTAAGTTCTCTGAACTACCTACAAACACAAACTTTCTATACTATGTAACAAACAAAATTTCCTGCATCAAAACTACACACATACGATATCCTCCAACCATTTCTACGTTGGTGAATCGATATGAACAGATCGCGAATTAGTTGGTTGCACTTTCTGTATCTCGCTAGAGGTCGATACCTCGCCAAATCCAGTATTTCTGGATGAAGTTCTCGTGTCAATATCTCCAAACTCGGTACAACTTCGTGTCAAGTTATGCCCGTGAATGAGTTTCACGCGTATGTCATCTGGCAATCTTAAGGTAAACCGATCTTGATCTTCATTCACCTTACTGTTTTTAGAAATTGAATGGCCCGTTGAGTTGTTTCTCGAGAATCTTTCTTTACTCTTATCTTCTTGATGATCTGATCTATGATCTTGTCGGTCTATATCTGTCGTCACATGCTTCCCCTTGCCGCTTTCTTCTTTGGTATGATCAGCATTGTTGTTCCCCTCGTTAGATTCATCGCGTATGTTGATACTAAATGTATCCTCAAGCACCTCATTTTCTTGAATCTCATGCATGGGTGTGCTGCTAGTTTGGGGAAAAGGAGACTTTTCGGGCGAGTTGATCGGCGTCTCGAGGCTACGACGGCAAAAGGGGCATGTTTTATGCGACTCGAGCCATAGGTCAATGCACTCTTGATGGAACACATGGTAACACTTTGTTATAAGGCGAAGGACGTTATCGTCCTCAAACTCACACAAACATATCGCACATTCTAACCCATACGTCTCACGACGAAAATCTTTAACATTCGAGTAGATAAACGTGGGGAAGGTGCTTATAACCGAAGGGTCAAGCCCCGTTTGACAATTTGTGGTTAGACCCGGTATGTGGGTCCCGGGGTGGTTACGACGCGAATTCCATGTGTGAAATATGTTTTGCATGAAACATCTGCAAAAGTATATCATGAAGAATCCTATAAAAAAGAGGACAAGGATAACAGTTGTTAAAACAATGGTGACATGAGGGGAGGAGTGCGGTTCCGTTGGCGGTGGGATGGTGGCGGGTTCCGTCGTCATTGGCCGCGTGACGAGGCGGCTGTTGGGTGGCCGGAGATCCGAAATCCCGGCCGGTGGCGGTTTCAGGATGAGGGAAAGATGGTGATCTAAGGAGTGAAATTGGGTGGTAAGATGGTATGAGATTGTGTGTTTGCATGTTGCATAGTTTGAGGGACAAAATGAAGGATAAAGAAAAGGGGATGAGAGTGAGAAGCTCAAATATATTTGGTAAGAGGGTGATGTGGGGTTGGTTTCACCTTTGATTATAGGGTGCATATGCAACCATTGAATGAGTCATATGTGTGAAATAAAAATATTAAGTGCCTCAAATTTTTACCTTTTGCCATTTGTGGACACAAGTTAAATTGTTGGTAAGTATCATACACAACCATGCTAGATCTGTGTGTTTCAAAATATGGTTTAAAATATTATTAATTGAATTTACTTAAACTTAGGGATGAACATAAAAACCAATTAACCAAATCGTAACCAGAAAACTCGGACCAGAAAAGAGATTCGGTTTTGGTTTTATGTTAGTAGTTTTTTTTTTTGTTTGGGTACCGTTAAGCATGTCCATAAAACCAATTTAACTAAATTTAACCAAGCCGCTATATGCATGTGCGAAAATTATCATAATCTGATGAAGGAATTACTAGTCGCTAAATAATGTTTTCATAGGATGTTTTTCATCCTACTTGGTTTAATGATTATGGGCATAAGTGTGCCACAACATATAAACTACTAGAGCATTTTGCTTATGTTACTGATTGGCGATTGCTTAAAGATTACTATGAAAATCATAAAGATGTGTTTGTTACTGAAAGGTTTAACGAGTTAAACAGGTTTATTCATCATGTGAGTGATGTTAATAGTGTGCACAAAAAATTGTACTGAAAAAAGGTGACTTGAACCAACTAGATATGGACCAACAAATAAAAAATCAAGTGATTGACATTCGAACACTGAAAATTTCTGACGCCCAAAAAAAAGTAACTCCTTGTGGATGCTGGTTATAACTAACAAGCCAAAAATACACCATCAAAGAAAAAAGTTTGTGTTATCATAATGTGTATTACAAACCATCCGGTCCAAGCAAAGAACCAGACACACTTGATGTCGATAACAGTCTTAACGCGGAATACAGAAAAGAAAACTCAACGACTACAAACCGAATTGTAATAACAACTTATTCAATGTCATCAATCCAGTCCCCATAAATACGACTAATCTTATCCGGGCCCTTCCACTTTTGAAAGGGTCTCTGTCCAGTCCTTGGAATTACACCAGGAAGCCGAGAAGGAGCCCCGACATGATAACCATCCAAATGAGCCACTGATGGACCAGCAGCTACAACTGGTTCAACAGGTGTCTTTGAAGGCATGAGCCCTTGCTTGTTTGGGTCCATTGAAGTAGGAGAATCTTTGGCATCTATATCAACAAGCCCACCACCATACCGATGCAGTTCTGCCAAAAGAAGCATTATAATCCGTATATACGAAGATGTAAAAATATAATAGATAGCATACTGATATAACAGCATAACAAATGAAAGGCGAAAAATTTATGAAAAGAAACTATACCTGCAGCACCATGAGCAAAATGACACTTGCTTCCAAACGGGCAATACCCCGTCTGTTCCCACTTGTTACAAATTCTTGTTTTCCAATTCGAAGGCTTTAACATAGAATTAGCTCCGGCTGCATCTGCTCCACCACCACCAGCACCTCCTCCTCCACCTCCACCACCACCACCACTACCTCCTCCAACACCACCGCCACTGCCACCACCACCACCACCACCACCGCCTCCACCACCATATCCACCACCAGAACCAGGACCCAAACTTATCACAACGCTTTCACGAGCTTTCGACTGCTCATCATGAAGAAACGTGCAGTTATCACCATAAGGACACCCCTCTTCAGTATAAAACTTCTTGCAATGCCTTCCTTTATAAGACCTCTGACTATCAACCGTAAAGCTAGAAGACCCAAGTGAGGGAATCTGAAATTCTTCCCGAGGTTCACTTGAAACCCCCTTATCTTCCTCATGAGCCGCCACAATCTCTTGCCAATTCGGTGGTGGCCTTCTCAATTCCTCAATACTATGAGCAAAATTACAGTTTGTAATATACGGGCAAGTACCTGCCCGAAACTTGCAGCACAGTTTTGTCTTAAAAAACATCTTCCCAATCGCCTTCGACCGACTAGTAGCCTGTGCATCACCATTTCTCTTCTTATTTGGCGGTTCACTTCCCGATCTAGTTTGCGATTGACGCCCATCATAATTCGAATTCGAATTAGCATCAACAGATGCCTCTCTATCCCAAACACCATATTCATCCTCAGTGGCCCACACAGGCTGATCCCCCCAATAGTCACCACTGTTTCTTGAACCTCCAGTGATTATCTGAACAACATTACCACTTTCTCGACCATAATCCATTTCAATTTTCAAGATTTCTTTCAAAAACCCTAATTTTCTATTACAGGTACAAGATAGAACCCTAATTATCAACTATCAAAGATCACTCGAACGTGAAATAAATAAACAGAGGTAATTGAATTGACAATTAGTGATCTTTAACAAGTTTAATCTTTCGAAATTTGCAAACAACAACAAGGGTATCGCAAGAAATGGACGATTAACCTAATGAACAACAAAATCGACGAAAGTACAACAAACCCTAAACGGAAATTACAAGAAAGATACAATCTTTGTCACTGAAACAGATCTAGATGCTAGATTCTTGAACATAACATAATTATTGAAGAACATATGAGAAGATACGAGATTGGAAACAGCGAAAGTACCCGATGAACACAGTGGTTGTGTGATAGAAATAGATAGATTGAACCCACAAGATTTGATTTTGAGAAGTGGGTTGGTGTTAAATTATGGGTTTTGATAAGCATACCGCCATTGTTGGTCGGGAGATTGAGGAAGAGAGATGATAGTGTTCAATCAATGAAGCCGAAGGTAACACAGTTACGTTTCGAGTTTGATTAAGAACCCTCAAGATTTGATTTTGCTTACAAATGTGTTTTCTTAAACTGTCCAAGATGTTTTTTTTAGAAAATGGATAACTCTAATCAAGTTTAAGGATTCTTTAAATTAGATCAATTATAAATTCTTTATTCAATTAGATTACTTATAATTTTTTTTGAATTTGTTTACTAAAGTTTTAAGATTGTTTTAATTAATTTATTCATAAATTGAAAAATATTTTTAAAAAATTAAAAAAATTAATAGTTTTTTATAAAAAAAAAACTAAAATATTTAAAAATATTTATGAATTATTTAGAAATCTATAACATCTAATAAAACAAGGTTTCTTTTGCCACATGTCATCCTCTTAAGCCATTTTTTGTCACTTGTCATTTTTCTAGACCTACACACATCAATTTTCCCTCAAAAAATGTATTATAGTAATTTAAATTTTTTTTTTTTTTGAACGGCTGGTTAGTGGTTAGTAGTTAGTATCACCAAGTTAGTAATATTCGCCAATGCCAAGGTTTGAACCTTGGACCTCCAAGAGAGGCAAAGCCTCCCACCTCCCCCTTAACCACTAAGCCAAGAGATCATTGGCTATAGTAATTTATATACTCATACAAGTTTCTCTTTCTTATTAAAAATGAATTTATTAATTGTTATATTTCTCTCTCTTATCTAATTTTTTTTTAAATCAAACTATCTTTTCATCTTTTAATTAAAATCTACATAACAAAAAACTAAAGTTTTATATAATATGAAATTTACTAAGACACTAAACATTTTTCAAACAAAGTATTTTAAATCGTATTGTTTTGAAAAAAAATATAAACAGGTGAAATATTTTAAAACATTCTTATTAAAACAACCAGAATAATTACAAACTAGAGTTTTTAAAAAACAAGATTTTTATAAAAAAAATATTTTTATAAAAAATCTTAAAACGAATATTTAAAAATGAAACTATTTAGATAAGAGAGTTAAAAAAATGGTATAATTGTTTTATTTCTTGAACTATTACGTATATATAATTTTAATTATATTTTAAATTAAAATATTATATTGTAACTATTAGTGTTTATTTTACATATATATTTTACGTTAGAGAAGGATCGGGTCTTTTCGAAAGCTTTAAAATTTAATTCGCCAATTATGAGTTGGATGTTTTAACCATTCAACCATGGATGCTTAGTAGGTCATTTCAAGTAATTGTAGTAAACCTGACCTGTTGACCCCTTTGCCTTTCCGGCCATACAAACGTATTTAAGTAATTGTCGTTCTGTAATACCATAATGAAAACAAAATTTTTGTTTTTCTTCTAGGCGAATACGATAAACTAAAATAAGCGCGAAACAATTGTAAACCTCATTATACTTACTTTCTTATTTCTCTATATTATTAATAATAATATTGAATACTAATAATATTACTCATACTATTTTCAAATTAAAAAATACATAATTTAATAAATTAAAAACCTATTTTTTATTAAAAAAACACTTTTTAAAAACAAAAAATTTTATAAAATACAGAATACAATGAAATTTAAAAAAAAAACATTTTTTTAAAACAATATATTTAAAAATCACAATTTTTTATAAAACAAAAGTTTAAAAAAATACATTATTGTTTATTTACTTAGCTATTTATATGTAATTATAATCATACTTTATATTCAAGCATGATTTTATAAAGCATAAATTTTTATTAATAATTATTTAATATTATATTTATTCAATTCATGTATTACACGGGAACTAACCTAGTATTGAATAAAATAAAAGTAACATAATTAGAACACTCTCAAAACTTTAGTGACCTGATCCAAACAAATAAAAATATTAATGACTTGATTGAAACAAATAAGAATATGAATTACCTAATTAAAACACTCTTAAACTTGCTTACTATTATGCAAAATTTTTCCTTTAGAAAATGTTTAAACTCGAGTCTCTTATTAATTCTGTTAATTCATTAAGTTGCCATACCATTAAGTAATCTTATGATGTGAGTTGATTGATTATTAGTTAGATGTTAATTGTGAAGAAGTGTTTTAATATTTTTAGCTAATAAAAGTTAAAACTATTATTTTCATGATAAAAGTCATAAACTTATTAGTATAATCCTAGTTATTTATAGAAAATAAAATTTGATCAAAAAGAATTTATAGAATATTAAAAAGAAAAGTAACATGTCATGCTAAAGTTCAAGGAGGGCTAACAAATTTCTAAGGAAACAAGCATATTTTTAATTTCGATTTTCTTTTATTTATAGAAAAATAGATAGATTTATTCGTTTTATATAAACAACTATTTTTACAAGTAAATGTTCCTAAAGTCTTTCGGAATTAAAAAGTCTTTAACATACAGTAAGCCTAACCCCCTACTCTTCTAATAACACCGTAGAGTAAAGTGACTGTATAGGATTATCCGAAGTATTTAAATACTATTCATGTTAATTTTAACATGTTTCTAAATGTTATTTAACTGGAATGAAATACTATCTTGTCATAACATCCATGTTATGTTTGAATAAATGATACTCCTTTATTTCATATTATTGGGAAATGTTTAAAAAAAGTTTTTGAAAAATAAAAAAGTATAAAAATGATTAAAAAGTTGACATGTGTCTTTTTTATTAAGATTAGGTTGATGACAAAATTGGTAATGTTTTATTTTCTCAAGACCCATTGTTTTTTTAAATGCCTGTAACTTTTACATATCACATTATTTTCTTAAGAAATTATATCATAAAAACGAGTAAATTTTTATCTTTAAAAAACACATAATGTTGATATAAAAAATAAAAATTTTCACGTTTTTCTATCTCATTGTGTAATTTCATCAGGTCATACAATTACCTAATGAGTATTACACGATGAACTAGAAACGTAAAAATTTTACATTTTTTAACATTGTGTTATTCGAAAATCATCATTTTAGAAACACACAATGCATAACACAATAGTCAATATTAAACAATATGATAATGGATAACACAATGACCGCACTAGATTTGATTATCAGCATCAGACACAAATGAGCTACTTGACAAGGATTACACGATGACTTGATCCGGATTACACAATGAACTGGATAACATACAACCGTTTACCTTTTCGACACTATGTTATTTAAAAATTATTATATGAGAAAAACACAATAAAAAACACAATGATCAGACTAATATTATACAACAACCTGAAAATAAACACAGATTTGACGAATATTATATAATGAACTGAAATAACATGAAAAAATTATTTTTATACCTCAACATTATACATGTTTTAAAGATAACAAAACGTGTTTTCATGGTGTCATTTAAAAAAAAATAGTATTATATGTAAATGTTATGAGTATATAAAGAAACTTGAAGAACTTGAAAATGTGACTAATACTAAAATATCATTAATCTATCATTTAAAGTTTTACTTATTTACCATTATAAGTCGATAGATATGATATTTCATAGTAAACAATTATTTACCTTTGCCTTGTTTTTATTTAGAAAAAATCTCACGCGATTACCTACTATAGTTCAAGTCATTTGCATACAAGGATACTCATAATTATATATTCTACTAACCTGAAGTAACCATGGCCGTTCAAAATATTCAACCTTCTATCCTAGCCATATAAAGTTAAAAAAAAAAAAAAAAAAAGCTTCTAGAAGGGGCGATTAGCAGCGGTTTCACTTTTTCTTTCCTACGCGTTGGCTCGATCTATTTTTCCTCTCAATGTCGTCGATACAACCTACACAACCTTAATCATTCCTTTCCAAAATCCAATAGCCTTTTCTCTCTCTCTCTCTCTCTCTCTCTCTCTCTCTCTAATGAATTATCCGGAATGGTATTTTCAAGAGCGTTCGTTGCTTAACTATGACGATGACTATGGAGAAGATGTGGGACCTTGTTTCTTAATCAAACCTGGTATGATTCAATTGATGTTTTTAGGACTTAATTTCCTTTGTTGTCACAGATAATTTCGCCTAACGATCCTCTGGGAATAACTTTACATACCGACTACCCGATGCCCCGTTCTTTATAATTGAACACGTTTCATATGCTCGTTATTTATGGAAAATGTTAAAAAGGTCCTTAATTATATAGCATACTAGCTTTAATAAACCCGTGTATTACACGGTTTGAATAAATAAAGTATTTAACATAATAAAAATTTAATAGTTTATAAAACGATATTATAAGATAAATTTTCATTAAAACTATGTATAAGTAAAGACTATAAATAATAAAACAATCATATCAATTTTTTAATATTCTATTTTTAAACTTTTTTTAATTTTTTCATAAAAAGTTAAAAATTTTGTTTCAAAACAAACGATTTAAAAAAATGTAATTTTAAAAACATTTTTATTATAACTCCTAATTTTAATTAATTTTTGTTTATAAAAATTTAACTTAAAAACATCAATTTTAGAACATTTAATAATTTTAAAAAAGTTTGATACTTTAGAAAAATTTCTTATTTATAAATATTAATTTATTTAAAAACAATATTAATATAAAGATATGTTTCTTAATTTAGTATTAGTAATTAATGTGATATTAATAGGAGAGAGAAGCGGGAAAATTTTGGTGAGATGAAATGTGGTGATGTCATGTGTCCATTATAGTTACTCTTTTATTAAAGTAGGAGGATTGGATAATATTACGTTGAACTTTGCTTTAATCTAACTTTGATACGTGAGGTATAATCGCCTATAAGGGTACCAAAGGCACACCATTATAAATTCTCCCTTTTTTACATTCAAGTAACATATGACCCACTTATACTATTTGATTTGATAAGAAATGTATGTTTCTAACACTAAAAATTAATGTATCTTATTTGCTGAATGGCCGAAGCCTAAGTTTTCTTTTCTTATATTTGTTTATAATCAAAAGAAGTCATCAAATTATAATGTAATAGTATTCCTAGTAAGGCTTTTTTTAACAACCTCAAATTCTCTATCGCATCTCTCTCCTCCTACTCATAACTTCACCTTACTCCCCCTCTTCATCTTTTATTTAAATGTTTACATATTACTGTTCTTTAAAATCTTCTTCTAATATTCGTCTATTGTCTATTTTATTGAACTCGAATCAACACCAAGTTGGCGGGGATAAATGTAGTCTTTGTATTCGTGTATGTTTGGATATCTCTCTTAATCATGTTAGAATCTTTCATATTAGTTTTTCATTGGTATACAAGAAATTTCAATCGATATGACAAATTGATATTTTCAAGAACGAGTATGCAGCTTTTGCTATGATAACTTGTACCTAAATTCACAGATAATTTCAATGATTCAGAATTACCAGATGAATCTAGAATTCGTAGATGAATTCTACATATGTCGCGTATGTCGGTTGAATCATTGTAAATGTTTGATGTTAGTGTTATTAGTATGAGTTTACAAGCCTATTAGATATTCAGGGTTTGCACTTTAAACTCTAACTAATAGCAACATCATTAGTAGGAACTCTCTATTGGATTAAGGGGCTTCGCCTTTTAGAACTATAAGTTTTCATAGTATTCACATCTTATTTCTTATCCTTAACCTTATAATTTAATTAAAAATTACGTATATCCATATAATTTGCAAATTTTTTATAAAACCTCTCACATCTCATTCCTTATATTTAACTCCAAAGAATTAAATTATACTTATTTATTCATTTTTATTTATTTCTTTCTTTTTTTTCTACTCATAAAACATATATGGAATAAATATAAGGAATCAATAATAGTTGCTAAATATAAAGAATGCAAATTTAATCCGCATAATTAGTCCATATCATAGGGAATGAGATTATGTGCTAAATTGCACAAAAACCATATATGTTTCCTTATATTATATGGATATTGTTGATGTAGGGATTAAGATGTGAATATGCTTGAAAGCATAACATTTTCAAACACATGTAGATTCTACATTTCTTAAACTTGTTTAATTATGACTTCTCTTTTTGTTTAATGATCATTAATATGTCACCTCTTAATTGTTCATATCATTTTAATAGTTAAGATATAACCTTATTATTGGATGGTTAAAAGGTTCAATATTAATTATATTTTTTAACCATTCAGTATTAATGTTAACTCTTAATTATTAATAGTCTATGAACATATGGTAACCTTTTAATTATTATTAAAAAACTACCAAATAACCCTTAAGTAAATCCGTCTCTCTATCATTCATGTCAACCACCATCTCTCCTTCATGTGACACGTACACCCCGTATATATAAATTTATTTGTTTTTACGAACTTAAATGTTTTTTCACTTTACTGGCTAGAATCCAACTAATTTCATTTTAATTTTTTTAATACAAACCAACTTTGAAATTAATGCCATCTTCTCATCTTGTTCATCCACCATGCATATAAACCCCATCATCTCCTGTTTTGATACACATGATCTTACAGTAATTTCTACAAGAAAAACTAATATATATATATAGATCATGGGTTTGATTCTATCCTCAATCAACATCTTGTATCTTCTTATAATTCATCTAACTTATCTTGCTGGTATATAATATATTCTTGATTAATTTGACCTTTAAAAATTTTCATACTTTCATAACCTTAAACCACTTGTTGATCTTCTTTTTCATCTTTTCAGATGGTTCTGGCGTCGGATTGAACTACGGATTAGTCGGAAACAACCTCCCGCCTCCACCGCGAGTCATCTCCCTCCTAAAATCAAGAAACGTGAAGCGAATTCGCCTCTTCGAGCCCAATCATGATGTTCTTAACGCCCTACAAAACTCAGGAATTGAACTGATAGTCGGAACAGTCAATGCTGATATCCCCCGTATCGCGAACGATATGAATTTCGCTAAAAATTGGGTGCAAACCAACGTTGTCCCATACGCGTCAACGGTCAAATTCCGTTGTATCTCCCTTGGTAACGAAGTAAACCCCGGTGAGCTGTCGTCCTCTGTGCCTCAAGCGATCAAGAATCTTGACGCTGCAGTAAAGGCCACCGGGCGTAAAATCCCGGTGACGACAACCATCGGGGTTTACTTGCTAGGAAGCTCATTTCCTCCTTCAAGTGGAGTTTTTTCAGAAGCCTCCAAATCTGCCATGCAGCAAATTGCAGGCTTCTTGAAGGGTAACAGTTACCCTCTCCTGGTCACAGCGTATCCGTATTTCGCGTACGCTAGTGACCCTGGTAACATAAAGTTACCATACGCCTTACTAAACTCATCAGAAGTTGTAGTAAGGGATGGAAACCTCGGGTACAAAAATCTTTTTGATGCCATGGTTGATGGGATGTACTCGGCGTTGGAGAAGGTCGGTGGGGGGTCGGTGGAGGTGGTGGTTTGTGAGAGCGGGTGGCCGTCGAAGGGGAATGGTGGTTTTACGACAATCGGTTTGGCGCAAACCTACAATCAAAACCTTATAAGGCATGCTTTGAGTTCGGGTACACCAAAGAAACCTGGGAAGAAAGTAGAGACTTATGTGTTTGCTATTTTTAATGAGAACCTTAAGTCTCCAGGTGTTGAACAGAACTTTGGGTTGTATTATCCTGATATGACTGAAGTGTATCATGTTAATTTTAATTAGTGGTTCATCAAGAATGTAATTGAAGTTTATGTTTGATGAAGTAATAGTTTGGTAAAAAAAAAAAAAAAAAGATAATAATATCTAGAAGGTTAATGAGAATATGATCAACAAACTAACATAAGAATTAATCCCTTTAACATGAAAAATTTATTGTATGGTTGTAAAAATATTAAAGCAAAGTTGAAAAAATACTAAAAAAAAAACAAAAAGTTTGGCGAAAATCCGTCAATGATGCTCTCTATCGGAAATGAGGGCGTGATCAGTAATCCATTTACGGCAGAATCATAAAAATAAAATGAAACCTCGTGAGTTTTCCCATTTTCTTACGAGGCAAAACCTTAAACCTTTACATTAGTTTACTAAATGAAAGAAAATAAGAGAGATAAATTTAGAATAGAAAAGAAAGGGAGCGAAGGAGAAGAATATAAAATATTATTTTGTGTTTTAAAGTTCCTAATAAAAATAAGTGTCATGTGTTCCGGAATTAAGAGAAATGTAAAAGATAGATATGATTTTATTATTATTATATACATAATTTTTAATTTTCTGATTAAACTACTCCTAGAAATTTAGCTCTGAAGTCTGAATCTCTATTTGATAACCGCTTTATTAAAGACATGCTGAAATTCTGAAATTCACACATAAAATTTTCTATATAATTAGTTTTAGCAACAATTATCTATATCTATACTACTATATAATACAGAAATCATGACTAGTAATTACATCAATTTTAAGATGGCATATGAAGAGTTGTAAGTTTTTCTATACTACTATATAATAGAGAAATCATGGCTAGATTTGTAATTTTACATCAATTTTAAGATGACATATGAAGAGTTGCAAGCTTTAATGTATAATGTCATAAGAGTTATTCCTATTATGCCCTTTTAAGCTTTAAATACTTGTACTTCACCATTTCCTAATTAAATTTAAAGTATCATTATTATATTTAAGGTTATCTTAATCTATCTATATCTATACTGCTATATAATATAATTTTTTGGACAACATTGTAATTTTAATCACTTTTTAAGACACTTAAGAATAATTTTGTTACATTTGGTACAAGTAATTATGCATAAACAACTTGTTATTTCATCTCTACAGTAATATAGATATGTTTGATATCCCAAATTAATAAAAAAAAAAAAACAAAATGAGAGTTAGTACAATAAAATAAAGTTAGTGAAAAACACAGTCCTAAAAATATTTATACCCCCGCCGCACCGCGCTGGTTTCACCACTAGTTACTCTATGAATAACTAAAAGGACATTTATCCCTTATCTAAACTAGAACTGATATTGTAGAGTGAAGAATGACTTAACACGTGTGAAAATAGAATCAAGCCTCTTAAGTTTTCAATTCTTTTAGACAATCCAAATCACTTCCCATATATATTCTATTATATCCAAACTAGTTTTAGTAAACTTATATATATACAGGTGGAATAAATAATATATTAACTAGTACAAAAATTTATTAATTATAAAATATATGAGTTTGATTATAAATAATAAAACAATGATATTAACTTTTTAAATATTTATTTAACCTTTGTAGTTGTTTCCAAAAAAATCTAAACATTTTGTTTCAAAATAAAATGTTTTTAAAAGATTTAATTTTTAAAAATTTTCTTATTATAACTCTCAATTTTAATTATTTTTGGTTTATTAAAATTTTACTTTTTAAAAACACTAATTTTAAACTATTTTATATTTTTTAAAAAGTTTGATGTTTTGGGAAAAAAGTTTATGTTATAAAATTTTATTACTTTAGAAATAACATCAATAAATATATCTCTTCATAAATTATCAAAGAACTATTTTTATTTTAAAGAAGAATTACATTATATAATTAGTAACTAATTTAATTATTTAATAGAAGAGAAAAACAGTAAAATTTTAATGAGTAAAAATATAATGTTGTCACATGTCCCTTTTAGTTATTATTTTATTAGAGTCGAAAAATAATAGATGAAACATAAAAAAATCTTACAACTTCACTCTTTAGGTGCTCCTCCTTATCTCTCTCCCTCCCTCCCTCCCTCCCCTGCCTATATGGCTATATATTTAAAAGAAACTATAGCATTTCCTCGTATTTGAGACTGGAGAGAAAATATATTAATAAAGAATAAAAAAGTATTGTTTTAACTAAAATAGAGATAGATATGTAGAACAAGATGTCGAAGGTTTTTGAACAATAGGAGATGAATTTAGGAAATGATGATTTTAGTTAAATTATAAAAATGGAGATAAGTAAATCTACTTTTCATAGTCCATACCCCTATTCCCATCTTTAGAATTTAACTAACAAATGTTTTTTTTAAAATCTCTCACGACTCATTTATCATATCTAACTCTATTCAGTTAAACAATACTTTTTTAAGGAATGAATATGAGAATCAATAGTAACCTCCTAAATATTAGGGAGGGACATGCTTTTCCCTAGAATTATAAGGATTGGTTATGAGGATAAGAGATAGGATGAAGTAAATTCTTATATTATTTTAAAAAAATATAAAGACGGGACTAGAAATAAAGGATGGTTGGGAATGCTCTAAACGTAGCAAAACTTAAACCTTTAGAGACAAATTTTTTCTTCCAACAACATCATCTAACACTAAACAATATCCATTATAACAAAAATCATGAAGTAAATTTTTGATAATTTTAGTGTCATCAAGGTCATTTTAGTATAATTAAATTTGCTTATGACCATGAGAAATTAAATTATACATTTATTTCATATAAAATGAACCTTAGTCTCAGTAGTTCAATAAAGTGAAGCCCAGTGAAGCCCTTGGACAACTGGGATAGTTTGGGTGCAGTGTCCCCAATAGCGGGTTCCAAACAACTATAAGTATAGCGGGGTCCAAGCAATTGTAAGTATCAATAGCAACTTTGACATTAATAGCAATATTGGTTTCAATATTAACCGATGATTAGTAAGAACTTTGATATCGATAACAACTTTGGATTTGTTATCAACTAATTATCAATAACAACTTGGTAAGTAGTTAGCGAATAGGTTGTTCAGTAGTAAATTGATAGACATATAATCAAGTTAGAACTACTAGACACACACCAACACCAATCGACCACCTTGCCTTGGCGCATGAAGGAAAGAAGAAAGCTTATCGCTTCATTTTTCAATGATTCAAGGTATAAATTATCACATAGGATTCGTGATTTTCGCCTGTGAGCTTGCAGTTCATGTTGTTGCTTCGTTGTAGATCACCTTGGGTTTTAATCATTCACCAATCGATCACCTTGGTTTGTTTTTTATTTCAATTTTCACGCAACCGGACTCCAGGGGGATGTTCTCGCAACATACATACATACCTACATGCATACATAATGTACCTCACCACTTCTTGTACCTCTTGAACACTTTATCAGCCTATGAATCACCAAGCTAAATAGAGGTACCACCCCTCCCCTAGGTTGTTTATTTCGTATAGGGGTGCAAACGAGCCGAGCCGAGCCCGAGCTCTTATGGGCTCGAGCTCGGCTCGTGAAGACTTAAGAGAGCTCGAGCTCAAGCTCGGCTCGTTTCGAGCTTTATTTTTAAAGCTCGAGCTCGGCTCGACAAATACTTTTTCAAGCTCAAGCTCGGCTCGGGCTCAGCTCGTTTATTTATTTAAATATTATTTTTAATATTTTTATATTTAATTTTAATATATATATTTCTAATTATATAATTTATATAGATCATAATTCATATTATTTAATTATTTTTTATCATAACTTTATATATAATAGATATTTAAATAAATTAAATAAAAATATATAAATAAAAAGCTCGTTTAGGCTCGCGAGTCGGCTTGAGCTTGATACGTGAAGGTCGGGCTCGGGCTCAATAAATAAATGAACTTTTTTCCAAGCTCGAGCTCGGCTCGGGCTCGATAAAGCTCGGCTCGTTTCGAGCTTTTTATCGATCCGATCTCGAGTAGCTCACGAGCGGCTCGGCTTGTTTGCACCCCTAATTTCGTATTTTTAACTGTCCTTTTTTATAGTTAAATATACTGTTAGGTTGTTCATGTGATCTAGTCGTGTTTTTTAAAAGTAAAAAACCTTAACCTCTAAAACACACGGGTTTAACTATTAGGATGGCATTTACTTTTGTTTCAAACTGTCGTCTGCTTTCTTCTAACATGAAGTTCAGTCGTGAAAAGACAAAGAAAGAGAGCCACTTAAATGTTGTCACATGGCAGCCTCAAAAGACTGCAAACTTGTTCATCGCCATCCAAATTAATAGGATTTGTTATATGTTAGATGGTTGTCGTTACATATAACGTATTTGAGTATGATCAAACCGACAAGAGATCATAAGTGTAAATCTCATTCGAGAAACGTAATGGGCCGGTTTAAATCTCATTACAAACTTTAAAGTGTTAAGACTATAAATACATGAGCATTTGCACTTAATATATATATAAATTTCTTAATTAATTATAGCAAACGTAAATGTGTTTGACTTTATTAGCTAGAATACATCTAATTTCATTTAAATCTATTCTAATCCCAAATAATTTTGTAATTAATGCAATATCTTCTTCTTCTTCATGCACCATGCATATAAACTCCATCCTCCGACTATCATATATCCAATTATCTACATCAGATAATATAACATCATTTTCTAACAACTGCCCATCATGGGTTTGATTAATCTACCCTCAGTCACCATCTTTTGTCTACTTACAATTCATATAAGTTTTCTTGCAGGTATACAACCACATGTTCTTCAATTAATATTCATTTTACTATACTTTAATCTTCATATTCATTCATTATTAACTTTCTTCAACTCTCAGATGCTGATTGAATCGGATTAAACTACGGATTACTCGGAGACAACCTTCCATCACCTTCACAAGTCATATCCCTCATAAAATCATGAAACATAGCTCGAATTCGTCTCTTCGAGCCCAATCACGACGTGCTTAACGCGCTACAATATTCGAGAATCGAATTGATCCTCGGGACACTCAATGCCGATGTTCCAAACTTCGCGAACGATATTACTTTCGCGAGAAATTGGGTGCAAACCAACGTTGTCCCATAAGCACCAACGGTCAAATTCGGTAGTATATCAGTTGGTAATGAAGTGAACCTCGGTGATCTGACATCTTACATACTTCCGGCGATGGAAAATCTTGACGCCGCCATAAAGGCCACCGGTTATGTAATCCAGGTGTCGACGACCATCGGGGTTTACTTGCTGTCAAGTTCGTATCCTCCTTCAAGCGGAGATTTTTCAGAAGCTTCGAAATCTGCAATGCAGCAGATTTCGAAGTTTCTGGAGGGAAACTTTTTCCCTCTTCTGGTCACAGCGTACCCATATTTTGCGTACGCTGGTGACCCGAATAATATACCATTATCATACGCGTTATTAAACTCTACGGAAGTTGTAGTAAGGGATGGGGATTTAGGGTACACTAATATGTTTGATGCCATGGTAGATGCGGTTTACTCGGCGTTGGAGAAGGTCGGTTGTGGTTCGGTGAAGGTGGTTATTAGAGAGACGGGGTGGCCGTCTAACGGGAATGGCGGTTTTACGAGTGTCGAATTGGCTCAAACGTATAATCAACACCTTGTAACGCATGTGTTGAGTTCGGGTACACCCAAGAGGCCTGGGAATAATGTGGAGACTTATGTGTTTGCTATTTTTAATGAGGATCTTAAGTCTCCAGGAGTTGAGCAAAACTTTGGGTTGTATCATCCAGATATGACTGAAGTGTATCATGTTGATTTTAGTTAGTTAGTCATGATTGATCAAGAATATAGCTGCATTTTATGTAAAAACCTAATGTCCCTGGATATTCAGGTGCTAAATGATATATTCTTCAAATAAAAAGTTGTAGGTTCGAGTCTAGCAGGTTTTGAATGTGATGATTTCTTTGTTGTTAAAGAAAAACTAGTTGAGTTCCCCGTGCGATGCAATAGGAAAATATAAAAAGTTTATTTATAACAGTATTAAGTTTGCTATACAAAATGTGCACATGTGTAACCAAAAAAAACGCATAACATGATTAAAAAGATATCAACATGTGTTTTGTGTAAATTTACACAAAATAATAACTTAGGAAATTAAATGAAACCATTTTATCCCATACTAGTTTAATATAATTACATGAATCTTTGTGATTTAATAACAAAATTTAAAACATAAGTTCATTTATAGAAAAGACAATAAGGTTGATTTAAAAAGAATAATATAAGATATAAATTTTCTTAATGTATGGTAACTTTAAACACTTCCAACAAAATGGTTTCATTAATAAAATTGATGTAAAATTCCAAAAATATCCCATTTTATTGTAGCAAGTTAATTTTAATATAAGATATGATATAATGTAAAACTTAATTGGAGCAATTATATGTGAGACAACTAAGTGTTAGGTGGATTTAGGTAGCCTCTGCCATAAAAAGATTTAAATATAAGATACTTAAGTTCAATAATTAATGATGGAAAAATCCTTGTAAGTTTTAAAAATATTAAAACAAGGGTTATAAAAATTATATACTTTTATGTCAAATTATATGCGCGTATACAGTCATGACTTACGCGAAAAATGTCACGTGCCCATGTTAGCTCGTATAAACGATTTTAAAATACATTTTATTTATGTCCTACTTGAATTATGTTAAAGAAAGTCAAACGTGCGACTACATTTGTGTACCACCTTAAGTTTTGTAACACTTAGAATTCTTAAACTCACATATTAAGAAACTAATACCAATGATACTACAAGTGGTTAAGATAAAATAACCAAAACAATTTAAAATAAAGAAATCTTAGGTTTTAGTTTTACTCTAACAGAAAAATACTCAGGGTTGAGTCAGAGAGTTTTTTTAGCTGTGAGTTTCCTTTTAAGAGATTTGGGGGTGTGGTCCCGACTGTGGAAATGGATAGGTGGATCCGATTAAAATAACACATATTTTTCGAAACATGATCGTACATCTGCCATTAAAAAAACCATAATAAGAAACTAATAAATAATGATAATGTAGAATTAATGATAACCAAAAAACATTAGATAAATATAAATTTAATTGATTAATTCCAAGAAATGTCTTAATGACTTTAATAAATTCATAGTAAATTTATTTCTGCGAATAAAATTATCATAATGGTGAAGTTCTAAATAATCTTTACAAGATTTAAATTAATTGATTTAAGTTCGTTAAGGTTTAAATTAGATAAAGATGGAATTGATAAGTTCCATTGATCCATGATGATTTTGCATGTTAAAAATAAGATGCAACCAATATATAAATGTCGCTAAAATCCCCCATTGAGGGATGTGAGCAAAACTAAACGAGAAAATAAACAAGTAACTTAAAACACAAGTAATATGAAAATGAAAAGGGAACCGAAGAATAAAGCCGTTAGAGGTGTGGTATTGATGCAAGACCATAACCACAACCAAGATTTCAGTTAACCGGACAATGATTGGTTATTTGGTTTTGGTTAAGTCGGTTTTAGATGTTAGATTCATCGGTTATCTACCGGTTAAACGTGAACTAGATTTGGTTTTGTTATGTTTGGACCGACTAAAATGGCCCAACATAATAGAACATGGGCCTGAAAGTTTCGGCTTAAATTTCTTTAAGCATTTAAGAAAAAGATTCCAGAAAAAAAAAAGCAACTATCACTAGAGGTGGGCATTTAATGGGTGTTTGGGACATTTAATGGGTGTTTGGGAATGTTTTTTTATTCCTTACTTTTAATTTACTAAATTTTAAGAAGTTAATAAGTAAAAAATTTTTTTGACAAACTCAAAGTATATTTTTCAAACTGATTTTTCATATATGGTAAAAGAAAAGGTTTTGAAAAGTAAAAAAATAATTACTTATTAACTTTTAAAAAAATCTTTTAGTCAAATTTTCTATTATACCCCTATACTACCCATTATTAACTCTCCTCGTTTTTAAAAGTATATCATTTTTGGTCAGTTTACTACATTTTAGTTTATAAGTTAATCCATACATTTTTTTAAAAACTATTTTTAAAAATTCATAAGTTAATAAGTTATTTTTGTCAAAAGTATTTTTCAATCAAAATAAGCTATCCCAAATACGCCCTTAGGGTTTTGAGCCATACCCACCAGGTTCGGCCTAACCTGGTTTTTTTGTACCCGGGTTGAGGTGAAACCGGGTATGAACCCGGGTCGGGTACCTACCCGTTGTACCCTGGTAGGGTAGGGTCGGGTCCGTACCCAAGTCCAATACCGGGTTACTTTTTTTTTTTCTTCTTCTTTTCTTGTGTGTATTTGAAAACTTGAACATTGATAGCTATTATAATAATATTAAATAAACATAAAATTCATCATTTATTTTTTAAATAAACTTAAAAAAACATAAATTAATCAATAATAAATAACATAAAACTTTTTACTTAAGTTATCGTCTAAGGTTTATTTTTTATGAGAGGCTTAATCAAATGCTAGTTCTTTGTGAGTAAGCCATTATGTGTACAAATATAGTGAAAGTGTATAACAAGAGTATTTATTTGTGTTTTTTGCATATGTATTTTACGTTTGTGACTTGGGTACTCAATCATATCAAACCATACCTATTTATAATAAGATGAGGGCCTAAAATACAAAAAAAGGGTTAAAATTTGGTTCCAACGACTATATAGCCGTTAAAAATGGCTATTTTTTAAAAACGGAAAAAAAGGGTCAAAATCGGGTTGGTCCCGGGTTCAACCGGTTTCGGGTTCACTCAAAATTAGAAAAACTAAAACCGGTTCCAATCCTATGGGTTTAAAAGGGTACATCCCATGTCACCTCCCATCAGGTAATACCCGGACCCGGGTCCGGGTCTGGTTCGAACCTGATTTTTATGCCCACTTTTAACTCTTACTACACATTTGAGCTTGAATAATTTGAGGTTTATTATTTGACAGTTGTGTATGCTATATACTTAGCATATAGAACTTATATATAATATATTAGTTTAATTAAAAATATTCAAATAAAACAGTATGATATAATCCAACAATGAAATACAAGTTAATGGGATGACAAACGTTCAATTAAAAACATCAAATGTTAAAAAAGATAAGTTCAATATAATGTAATCCGACAATGAAATTGGTTAATTTTGTGGAGGTTTAATCCCAAACTTCATCTTCAATATAAGAATCTTAACTTTTATTTCCGGGCGAAAAATTTAAAATCAAGAAAGACATGCATTAATTTTTAAGTAAAAATAGATCATATAGTAAAAACTAATAGCACTATTACCTTCTTATATTTTCCTCAAATTATCAATCAAGTCTTTTAATTGTGCTCCCTGTAGGTGAAAATCTTGTAAATCAATTACATAAACAATAACCATCCTCTAAATAAACAAACTTTTCATCATCAACCAAAGTATCCTCTAACTAAACAAACTCCTCACCATCAACCAAAGTAGAAGAAGATAATGTTTTTTTTTTCTCTCAATCGGTTTATTCATCTTTATCTTACAATTACTAAACAACTCTACTAATGTTTTTTTAACTTGATTGATTTGCATCAGTTTCCTTAGACTCCTTGGTCCTCACCATAAATCAAACCTAAATAATAACAAAGATAAAACATTTTATTCTAAGTGTCTAAAACAAATTCTTTAAAATATTGGATCGAGCAAACACGATAGATACCAAATTTTTTAAGAACAAAACTACACATTGCAAAACCCTACACCTCTATTTATAGTGAAGCTATATCACTCCTAACCTAATTAAAACACTATTACATAATTAAATAAACAATCAAATTCAATCCTAGTCTAATACAAACTCACTAAAATAAAAATAGCCTACTACTAATAATTATCTCCAAATCTTTTCTTCTTTGTCTCGACTTTTTTCCAAGCATATCTCCAACGGAATTAACTCCGTCATTCATGTAAGGCTAGCAAAACATGTTTAATCGTGTTAAATGGGTCAGACACGACACGACACTATTAACACAAGTACTAAACACAAGTTGTTTAACTAATCATGTCAGTTACCCAAACACGAACACGAACCTGTTAATAAACAGGTTATATAAACACGACTCATTTAACACGATTAAATTTCACATGTTAAGTAACACGAATAACATGACATGGCATGACCTGTTTAACACAGATAACAAAAAAACAAAATAAAACCCCCAAAATCCTTGAACCCAAAACATATATATATATGGGTTTGACGGATTGAACCCATTTAGACCTAGTTTTAATCGTGTCATGATCGTGTCGACCCATTTATGGCTCATATTCGTTTAGCTTAAACCCAAACCCGCTTAATTTCATGTCGTGTCGTGTCGTGTCATTTAAACGGATCGTGTCAGAAATTGCCGCCCTACATTCATGCCATATACAGCGGTAAATTTACCAAGATTATCCTAATATTTATCAAAATTTTAATTTCATTGACTTTGCCATCTTTTTCTTAATTAATCATTATTGCTATAGTAACATGCATTTGGCAAAGTTCACCAACCAAAAAATGAGCCATCACACACATACATGATACACCCTAAAGTCTTCTTAATCACACTAAAAATTATTCTCCACTACTTCACAAATATCCTATCAAACAACAAAAATAACATCACTATTAAATTAATTATAAAAATAAAAATAAATTAACATACCTTGCATTCTCTCATATTTGAAAAGACGTTCATGTGTCGAAACAGTTTGATCTTTTAATTTTTTTTCTGGCTCTAACAACTCCGTCTAGATGAAAACTTAATCATCAGGTTTAACTCTCATACTAAGTCCCTAAGTATCTTAGATATTTTAGTGTAATTAAATTGACTAAATGACAAACGTTATCATAATATCCATTAAACGTTATCTTCAACATTTGAACACTATACTTTATAATGTTTAGGGGCGAATCCCCTAAGCAAGGAGGGTTTTAAGGGGGCAACGCCCTCTTAGCGGGGGTTCGGGGGCAGCGCCTCTAAAAGCGGGGTACAAGGGCGGTAGCCCCTGGCGTGGTCCAAGGGACAGAGCCTCTGGCTAGTAAAAATTGCTTTATAAAAAATGCACGAAAATTTAGTTTTCCTGAAATTTCACATGTAAAATTCGTGGGCAAAAAATGTAATTTTGATATACACAAAACTGCCTCCGACAGTTTTACATTTCCCTGCAATGTTGAAATAAAAACGAATCTTGGTCATTTTCGAGATTCTTCTTCGGTTCATAAAATTCACAGAATTATACATACTAGTTCTTGATCTCTCGTCTGAGTTATATCCGATTGATTTATTCAGGTGAACCGCCGAATAATTTCGATCTGAAAGTGATCTTTACGACTCAGATTATCCCAACCCGAATAATTTTGATCTGAAAGTGATTTTCACGAATTTTAAATTATCCAAGTTTGATTTCAATTTCTCTACGTCTTCTACACCATTAAAGCAATTAAAGGGTCAATTAATTATCTTGTATACACATTCAAGCAACAAAAGTTCTACACTTTTCTTGACTGAGCGTGTTGGAAGACAAGCTACCAATACTTTCATCCTAATTTTTAAGCGTAAAACTTGACATGGATTGTTTCTTCTTATCTACTTGATTGCAAACATGCTTTAAATAATACTGAAGCACACGTACCATTGTTTTTGGAAGCGGCAAACAATAAGAATTTACAACATGTTATTGTAATTAAGCTTGATCTCGCGATAACTTTTAGATCACTAATGATATGACACCAAAGCTAGAGGTTTGAACAAGAAGGGACTTTCATTCAATCTTGGAGCTCGATCGAAGGATCAACTGTAAAAAGTTTTTGAAATGATGAGGTTAATTAGGCATAAAATATTTTACAAGAAATAGCTGGAGTAACTTGAAAATATTAAAAATAAATAAATTGGATATGATAATTTGATGGATACATGTGGCCTGTGGGCACATGAGGAATATTCATGGCATATTCCTTATGTATCCTCTTTTAATTATCATCTAATGTCATCGTAAGAAATGGGACCTTAACAAGAAAGTTTTAAACAAAATAATATTGGTAGATTTATATGTCTATATGCAAATTTGAATTTTTTTTTTTCACTTTTATATTCTCATCAATAAGGAGATGTAAGTAAAATAACACAAATGACATTTAATATGTTTTTATTTAAACACATTGAACATTATATAAATTAACAAGAGTTACATATAGTTGTTTAACGATATAAAAGGATGACTCACGCGACAAGAGTTGGGTGATGCCCCAGCTTGTAGTGTTGATGTCTAAAATATGAATTCAAGTACATGATTCAATGTTTTTCCTTTGTAAGGAGCAATAATATTAGATCGACTAAGTTGTAGCGATTGATTATAGCCGGCCCTGAGGAAGGCGGGGTGGACAACAGTCCAGGACCCATTTGCTCAGGAGGGCCATAATTTTTAATTTTTATTATATACATATGTATGTGTGTGCGCGCGTGTGTTTTATTTAACCCAATTATCTTTTAACCGATATACAATTTTTTGGGACCATTTTCATTAAACAAACTTATTATTTACTACTCATTTTCATTAACACAATAAATAAATAAATAAATAAATAAATAAAAGCTCATTCCCAAAAAACCCAAATTTTAATTCTCAGCCAACAAGGGATTAACTAAAAAATTTTCCGATTGGGGCAGGCGCCAACAACGAAGTCAGACAGAATATATTCATCCGTTAACTATTATGATATGTTATTTTAATACTATGATTTTGATACGTTTATTGCTAAAATGTTTGTTTTTGTTTAAAGAATTACTTTACTATACTTAAATTTCATTAGGGCTCAGGGATGTTTTTTTCCGGCTTGCGTACCAGACTATAAAATTCTCAGAATTGGCCCTACGATTGATAATAGACTTGATATAGTGCATACTGAGGATGTTGTCATCAAAATCTACCACGATAAAAATTGAACATTATAGAATGTCATGTTTATCCCATATGGAGCTCAAAAGAATTCTAATGTTTAATTGAAGATGAAAATCATGATGTTAACGATCACCAAAATGAGATCAGGAGAAATTTGGTTATTGTTACCACTTAAAAGGGGTAGACCGTAGACTTCGACTATATGTGGTTGATATACAAACATTGATTTTAAAAGACGTGAGTGCTCCAAGGCACTTAACTACCTAAAAAGACAACCTAAAAAGGTATTACATACAATATAAAAGTTTTATGTACAACCTAAAAATGGTTAAATAGATCATCTTATAAATATTAGAGATAGTTACACAAATAGTAGTTGTAGTTTAGCGGGAAATCACATGTTTGAATATTAACTTTTTTAGAAATAGCTAGGAGACTTGTGTCATAAAATTTGTAGTATTAGGAATAACATCTATCCACTTTTAACATGATATGCCCAATGTGTCAGGCATGTGAGAGAACTAGTGTCAATTACTAAATAGCATTTGAGTTAACAAATATAACTTCAATTTTCTTCTATGCTTATGTATCATTTAGACTAGCCTAACATAAACCCAATATATAATATATTTTTAAAAATTAAGAGCCCCAAACACTCGCTTTACCCACTTAAGTCTTGACCCATCGGGTCGCCCGTGATGGTGTTTTCACCTATATTACTCCAAAGAGTACATGCTTTTTTTATATTTTAAGATGTGCGAATTGATTCTTAAATATTTGTTATGCTTATGGGGATGGACTATATAAATGTTCATACTCTATTACACATTAACATAAGAAAGCTACTTGTGTTCCATTCGTTACGTCATTTTTCGACCGCGATGTTCCTATAACATGACATGTTATTGAAGACTACCATGGATCACTATTATTGTACTTGTCACATTTCTTTCATCATTGTTATCCTCCAGCTACAATATAAATCCATATCTCCGATATATTTAATATTTTATCCCTTTCTAAACATTTACTAAATATTTTATGTTGGCATGTTTTTTAATAGGAAACTTCATACAATAAAAATAAAGTTTTATAAGTATTTAATTTAAGTAACTTAAAGGGTTTTTATTTTTATTTTTATTTTTATTTTTATTTTTTTGTCTGTTTAAAGTCACTCAACTTTTATTATATGTTCTTATGTAATATTTTTATAAATGTTTATGTTTTTTAAATTTAATATACCCTGATAAAATATATATGCATTTTGGTTACTAATAAGTGAAATTTGTTTTCCAATTTATTTGAATTAGGATGTGACAGTGAAGATGACTTAATAAAAATGTTCTAAAAATGTTATGTTTAAGTTAAATTAAACAAAAATAATCACTAATTAAATAGCAATCAAAATTTATATATGTTTTATTTGTTTAACCTATTTTAAAATTTTCAACATTTATAAAAAAAAAAAAATTAACATAGGATTAGAGCATGTAGTAAAAGTTAAGTAACTTTAAAAGGAAAAAAATGTGACTTAACGAAACACTAGATAAAATTACTTACTATCATGTAAAATTACATTCTTTTTAAAAATTGACTGTTCGTCGTTAATCACCCTTATTAAGTAGCAGTTGTGCACTACACACTATCTTATAATTATTTTTACATTCTTTATAACTCTTTCAACATATAGTAATAACTTATTTATAGTCCTCATAAAATAACTAATTTAAAGCTGAAACCAAACACTTGTTGATTTTATCATAAAAACCAAAACATGTATCGGTGGCTCACTCATTCGAAAATATTGTCGGTATTTTTAAGTGTCACGTGGA
Organism: Flaveria robusta; assembly: GCA_025506415.1. Classification (NCBI taxonomy): domain Eukaryota; kingdom Viridiplantae; phylum Streptophyta; class Magnoliopsida; order Asterales; family Asteraceae; genus Flaveria; species Flaveria robusta. The sequence goes on along the minus strand of CM046474.1, from coordinate 28,591,045 downwards.
ACATCATGGCTCACTTGTCCATTTCAACCTCGGTTTCATCGATTATAATTTAACAAGTGACCTTGGTTATATTTTCTTAACATTAAGTTACGAAGGGTTTGTGTAATTCGAGCCTTAATATCACATATTAATTATTATTTAATATAGTTTAAATTTAAAATACACATTAATTGGTTTGTTTTAAAATAGATCGTTGAATATCCTTTAGTTGACATGTAAAATGTTTATTTTTTAGAGTTAGATGTAATTCTTGTCTAGATTGTGGATTTAGTTCATTTTTAAAAACTATTTATTAATTCTATCGCTACTCTTACTGTCTATTTGTAGTTTTATTAATGAGATTAGAGAGATGTTTATATATTAAAGAGCTTTAAGAATTTACACGCCTTTTATCTTGTGATTACGAGTTTTATTAGTGAGTTTATTTCATAGATTAGGTTTGAAGGGTTCGACCAAGTAACTATTTGTGTATCGGTTTTTGCTTTTGTTTTGTTAAAGTGATGTGATTATCATGTTTGTCAGTCTATTATTGTGTTGATTTCATATTATGCATATTTTCTGAAAAATAATTTAAAAGTTAAGAAAACAAAATATTATGCACTATGTATTGACACGCACATTAATCATCTAGGCATTGACTTATTAGTTATCATCTTAAAATATTCAATTGTGCTTATATACTATTCTGAAATTAACTCAACTTTTGGAAACTAGATAAAATTTTGTATGTTTTTTGAGCTAGATCCACTTGAACCCTAGCTAATTTTTTTTAAATCCCAATTTTGCAATCCACTTAGAAACCTTTGCAATAAATTCTTTAATATAGATGTAAGTCATTTTAGTTTTAATCTAAAGTATATACCAAATATTCTAAAGCATAATCTGAGAATTATGTTTTGGATTTTATAAGTTTATAACTTATAGATACATATTGTTTTTTTATGTTTGTTTTGTTACTTGTATATATTTAATGAATAATAGTAAACAACATATTATATAATCTATGAATATAAGTTAATATTATTAAGTGCAAATGTAAAATGCTAAAAATTTAAGATAAATTTCTATAAAAAGTAATTACAGAAGTCAAAACCGAGCAAATATAAATTAAAATAAAAGTTTAGATCATAAGTAAACGAGCAAATATAAATTAAAATAAAAGCCAATAATAACCTTATTTCTTTTTCACACTTGCTTTTCAAAAAGGTGGTGCCGGAAACATTACTCCAACACATTTAATTGCCTTTTCAATTATTTTAATATGCAAGAAAACAAAAAGAGGAATATAAAACACGTTAGTAGCTATAGAATACTAAAATGTGAAACATCGTCATTTGCTTATGTTTTAATTCTTTTTCTTTTATAGTTTATATAGCGCAGAAGAAATATTAATTATAAATAGATGCACATGTTAATTTATGTAAAAAATATTCAATAACCAAAATAATAAACTAGTGATACACGCAAACGAATTATTTAATTTTAAATATTAAAATAAAGAATTCTCGATCTAATTGTACGTTTATGCTATAGAGCAGAGATTTTAGGTTTCAATAAGGCCATCTACATGTCTATCAAGCGGTTCTCGTTGGTTGATAAGGTATCGATTAGTCCATGAGTTTACGAAATATAGTCTTAATAAAATAAGTGTTACTGGACTACCGATTTGTGGCTGTCTCGCCCCAAAACATCGTAGGAGGCAACCAACGCACGACTCTAAACTAATTGTAAGGGTAGGGTTCAAACTACTATCTTTGTCATACAACCACACCACACTTAAACATTGACTTAGCAATCCTCGATAATCATCGTAAGTTAACCACCCAAAATATTTACCCGGTGAGAATCAAACCCGAATATCCCGGAAAAAAAAAAAAAAAATTTACTACCACTAGATCAAGTTAAGATTGTATATGGTCCTAATGGTATAAAGTATATAGGGGGGAGATGCTCTTGAAAGCTAATCCAGGAAGAAGGCTATTCCTTCCTCCTTCAATTTCTTTCCTTCAAGTCACCACAAAGGTTTTATAGCAATCTTTATTATTCTTCCCTAATTTCAAATTTCAAACTTAAAATCTTTTGCTTTTGCAACAGGAAAACATAGAAACAACTCAACACAATGGAACATGAACAGCTTCAAACTTCATCTTCTTCACCTTCAATGATATCAAATGATAATATCAGCAATGGGGAAATCAAACAATCAACACAATCTAAGTTTCCCCTAACGTTTCTTGAAATGGCTGGTGCTTCCGCCGTCGTTCTGTTCTTCGCCGTCGGTCTCGCCGGAGTTTACCTAACCTTGCCGGAATCCGATTACAGTTTCCTTAAGCTTCCAAGAACTATTGAAGATCTTCATATCCTCCGGTATGCAATTTCCCGCATACCCTTTTGTTAATTCACTCTTAAAACCTCGATCTATTGTGTTTTAGATAATGGGATGTAATCAAAATCTGATCTTTTGTTAGTTTCTTGTGATCTTGTATGCTTGATTTCAGGGTTCTAATGTTCCATCAGCAATTAAATATATTTTACATTTGTTTATATATTATGATTCTTCGTCATCTTCAATATCCCCAATCTAAATCACCTGTATAAAATCATTCTTACATTGATCTGTATCATAACTTTCTTAGATTTGGTGTAAATGAAAGTAATTAAGTAATTAACTACCTTAATTAGTGTTGTTAAGGTTTATCCTAAATCATTATCTCACTTCATTAGGTTTATTGATTCAAAAAGGGGGTGTTTGGATGTGTGTGTTGACTTGAAATCAGTTACAGATAATCTGACTGTTGTGAACTTGTGATTTAACTCCAGAGAGCATCTCGAGAACTACACGAGTGACTACACGATGCAGGTTCTCATGGGTTACTGCACGGTTTACATCTTTATGCAAACGTTTATGATCCCAGGGACCGTGTTCATGTCATTGCTCGCGGGATCTTTGTTTGGGGTGTTCAAAGGTGTAGCTTTGGTGGTCTTTGCAGCCACTGCAGGTGCATCTTCGTGCTACTTTTTATCAAAGTTAATCGGGCGGCCCCTTATCTCATCTCTATGGCCCGATAAGCTAGTTTTCTTCCAAGATCAGGTAAGAGTGCAGGCAATATGATCAACTAACTAGCCTGATGATCAATTAGCTTGATAAACTTGGCCCTATTAGCATGTGGTTTTAAGTTATTTTCTTGCTTTACTTAGGTGACTAAAAGGCGTAGCGGGCTGCTGAATTACATGTTGTTCTTGCGGTTGACACCAGCATTGCCAAATACGTTTATTAACTTCGCATCCCCAATCGTTAATGTGCCATATCATATTTTCTTCTTAGCAACTTCCATCGGGCTCATTCCAGCGGCTTATTTAACTGTCAGGGTATTTTTTCACCTAAACTTTTTCACCTCTATGTCTTATAAAAGTATGTTTATAGATCATATTATTTGATAGGCTGGAATAGCGCTTGGTGAGCTACGGTCGATTGGGGACTTGTATGACATACGCTCGATAGGCACCTTGTTTCTCATAGGGCTCGTGTCCATTACACCTACATTGATGACCAACAAGAACAGATCATAGTGTAATGTATAGCTGTACAGATCTGGCCTCATGTTTGGATCAAACTCGGGATAGGGTTATGTTAGCCTCAGGGCTGTTAAAGAACCCGTTAAATGTTTATGACTTGTGTTCTTTTGTAATGATGTTAAATTTAAATTGTCATGATGCAGGTTAGTTTCTATATGAATGAACTCCTTAGATGTTCAGGTGTCAATAATAACTTTTTAGTCGTATATGCCGAATATTACGCTAAATTTGCATTCATAGGATCATGGCTGTTTTGTAATCGTGTTGGTATTTTTTCCCTGAACCAAACAGGCGATGATCCTACGAACATAAGGTTTAACTTATCAAGGTTTCTTGATCATAGCGGTGGCGGATCAAGATTTTTCATCAGTAGAGACCAAAATGGGTCAGTTTAAACAGGTCTAGATCAAATAGAATTTATTACATCGAACAGATAAGCACGCATTCATGTAAGAATGACAATACGTAATAAACCAATCTGAAAAAGTTTACACAAGTTTGCTTGCTGTAACATATTAGCACATACAATAAACACACCTATCTAAATTTCCTAGGTTTCTTGTTTCGACTATTACTCAGAGGCGTGCAGTTTTCTGGCTTTCGTTTCATAGCTCCACTGCCGCGGCCATCACCGCCAGTTCTGGATGCGTTTGCTGCTTCCTTTCTAGCAGCAACCGCTGGCCTTTTTTGTGAACGCACTTTTCGCTTCACTGCAATTTCACTTCCTGATACAGTACTGCCAGATTTAGCTATTCTTGTGGCAAACTTCTTCTGGCCGCCAGATTTGGTTGCCCGAATACCCTGGTAAGAGGTGTTGCCGCCCACAGCCGCCTTCTTAGAAGAATTGTAGGTGTCGGGGGTTGATGGTTCCTTCCCTTTAGATGGAGTGATGTTCAAGTTTGTTTTCATGGCATGAGATAACCTCAACTCCCTGTCTCGAATCTTCAGTTTATGTTTTCTAACAACCGTATTTGCTGCTTCCTGCAAAATACACAAAGCGTTATAACACTTGTGACATCTTGTGAAGAAATTGTTGCTATTTTCATTGCACAGAGAAAGTAAAAGTTCCAAATAACTGGTTGTAGATCCTTTGTTCGGTGAATAAATGGTCGTTCTATCACGATTAGAAAAATATAAAGGAGTACATGCATACCCTTGTCGTAAACAAGACATAAGCAATGCCCTTTCCCATGCTTGTACCAGGATCTCTAACAACTCGAATTGCCTCAATGCAGTCTTTCAGATTATTATAACCAGTAAACAACTGATAAAGTTCTTCGTCCTGAAAATCACAGAAAAATGCAACAAAATTAGTAAAGCTAAAAGTGGCAGTTTCAACCCATTTACTTGCAAATGGTCCATTTAGGTTGCGTTTATCCCTTAACGGGTCAAATGGGTAAAGCCAAAAAATTTAGTGGAGGGAAGGACTAAGGGGAGAATCAAAAGTATCCCCAAAATCTATTATTAATACATACAAACTTCTTAATTGCTTTACTCAGAATATTAGATAAGTTTGTAATCACAAAAAGTTGTTGTGATGTTTAACAAACTAATCACTTCAAAAGACTCACCAAATTTTGGACAAAAAGCAGTTTGAGGCTTTGACCCAACCCGACCCGTTTCAATGGGCACACAAATTCCTCATTTTTCACCTTAGCATGAATTGAAAATTTATGCAAAAGAAATGTACCTTCACATCAAATGGAAGATTGCCAATAAACACAGTCCTTTTGATATCATAGAGAGGAGCATTTTCTCCCTTCAATTTCTTGCGAGGTGGACATGCTCTGTCTACATGAATATGATTTCCACCCACCTTGATAACAAGACCCAACATTAAAAATATTAAATTGCATTTAGTAGCTTTTAACATTTTATATGCTTTTAAGCCAAACTATATATGAGATTCATGAAATATGATGTTTTTAGCATCACACCAAAACCATGCATTAGACATAACTCACAAGTCTTAATCCAATATGAACATTCTCTAATTTATGTTATCTTTGGTTACTAAATTATAAGTCGTTTTATGCAAGAATAGATAGCTAACTAAAAATTCATATATATAGTTATAAATTGTAACAAACTGAAATCGTCTAAACAACAAACTATATCCATAAATCATGATAATATCGCATAATCTTAAGGATTGCCCAACTTTCTATGTAATAACAACTTCCTAAATCAGAATAGAAACATTAAACTTTCAAGAAAGCAACTTACAACAGCCATGTTATGCGACAAAGAAGCTTGGGCAGAATCCTCCCTCTTAAAAACTATGTATGCATTTACCCTGCGTTCAACCACATTAACGTTAAAGAACAAAAAGCCGCTGATTAAACAACTTTCACCCCCCAAAATCACTCCTTCACCATAGCACATGCATACAATTCTACTTTTAAGAGTTAGAAGAAGCTCAAATGTCATCATAATATGTGGGATTCAGCTTGAATATAAACATAGCATCATGACTGTTAAACTGATTTAGCAAACCATAATAAACACAAATTAATACTATGAAATCTGTTCTATTTGATTATATAACCTGTCAACAGCATCATTGATTTGCTTCTTGATGATAGCACCCTTCCTTGGAGTCTTGTCCTGTAAAAAAAAACAAATTAAAGTAAATGAAACACCCAATTTATATAAGCTAAAATGATGTAAATTCAAGCACATTCAAGACAACCCACATCTAACAACGGAACAGATCGAATCCTAATAGATTCTATTTCGCCAAATTGACTAAATTCTCTCAACAATGTCTTCTTCTTCACCTTCAATGGCAAATTACCAACAAACACAGTTCTTGACAACTTCTCCTCATCATCAAAACCTTCTTTAGGAACAAGCTCCCCTTTATCTAATTCCTTCCTCTTCTCCCCAATCTTTCGTTTAACCCCCAAATCATCTTTCAAATCGAAATCAATCCCACCATATTTTCTTTCCTCATACTCTGCCTCAACTTCAGCCCTCTTCCTTTTCTTCTTCTTCTTGTTAGCATCCTCATCAATTACCAAGCTTTTTAAGCTTTCTGAAACAACCCCACTTTCCAATTTCGATTTCTTGACGTCTAATTCGATATCCGAATCATCTTTATCGTTATTGTTGGGTAATTTCTCCTTTCTTTTTCTCTTGCTCAACAGCTTATTGGAAGAATCGGGGATCTGGGTGTCTTTATTTTGTGGGCTATCGACGTCTAATCGAAGAACTTGTTGGAGTTTGTGAGATTCATCGGTGAGTTTGCTTCGGAAGGGGTTGGAATCCGAGAAGATTGAAACAGAGGTTGGATCATTGGAGTCTTGGAGGCTACTTCTGAAAAGGGATTTGAAGATGTTGTCCGATGAAGATGAAGAATTGGGGATTTCATTGGGTTTGTTCGCCATTGTGAAAGTGGATTGATTTGAGGTGTCGAATTAAACCCTAGACGCGGCCCGCTGGGGGGGGGGGGGGGGGGGGCTTAATTGATCTAGGTATGTGTTACCGTTACGTGACTTGTTCACTTGACTTCCCTTGAGAAATATTTCAAAGTTGGGGCAGAACAATTAACACTTTTATATCTTTATCATTTACTATGACCAAATATAATTTTATGAAATAATTCTATTATTTTTAAGTGATGATTATTCTTGTAACTAATTAAGATGAGATTAAGGGGTATATTTATAAGCACGATGCACCTCAACCTATATCATTAAACTAAGTGACACACCATGTTACTTTCATTGGATGAAGAAAACAAATGCCCCACTTGTTTGTTCTCTTCTGTTTACTTATTTATTAGTTTACCATCTCCTATGATAAGCGGGTTAAAATAATAAAATATCAAGTAGTTTTTAATAAAAAATTTAAAATTGTAAACAATATATTTAAATAAAATATGATTTAATTACATATAAATAAGTACATTAAGTTAAACAACAATAATATTGTTTATTAATATAGATAGAAGATAGATTTTTTTTATATTATGTTTTCAAGTTTACTTAAAAGAAAATAAAAAGAAACTTATTATTTTTCTTTCTCTTCTCTTTACTTTCTTATAATTCAGAATGCTTGGTTTTAGCTTTTATTTTCTTATCTTTTTTTTTTCTCTTTTTAAGTGAGTTGGAGAAAATAACTTTCTAACTTTTCTTTTATTTTCTTTCAATAAGAAAAACTCTAAAATACAACTGTTTTTGTTCTTTTAATACTTTTTTTTTCACTTCTTAAATAAACTTGAGAAAACATCATTAATATCTTTTTGTTCTCCTTAAAATAACAAATCTCTATGTATTTCTTTTCTTTTTTTTAATTTATTTTCTCTCCTCCACTTAAATGAGGTAGCTCCGGACGCTTAGAAAGTACAAACATTAGAGGTACACTTAGTATTCAGTGTGCAAAATTTTTTAAGGTAAGAGGGGTGTTAGACAAATTTATTATCAAAGAGAAAAGAAAGATCTTAATATGGGGCATGGGCCTTCTTACCCGAGGATAAAGGTGTACAAATCAAGTTAAACTAGGGATGGAAATCGGTTCAGGTTGGATTAATAGAAGTTAAAATTGTTTTGAGTGAGAGAAATGACTGGTTTGAATCGGGTAAAATCTGGATTGTTCGGTTTTATCAGGTTGAGACCAGTTTCATCAAATAGGATTATAAACCGATCTCAAATTTACAGCTTGAAGTAAAACCGGTTTGACAACCGGTCGAGTCTAGTTTTCAGTTTCGGTTCCCTTTTTTTCCGCCTATACCCCAAGAGAAGAAAACATCAGAACAAAAAATGGTCTGTGAACTACTCGTTTTTAACTCTACAAAACCGGCCCATAGTCATCACAAACACTACACATATGCCCATCCTCATACACAAAAACTTGTGCCTCTTCACAAGTGTACTCAAAAGCATAAAAGCATCATTTGTTAGGTGACACAAACAATGCATGTTCATGGCCTTCAACAGTTTGATCACATAAAACACAGTTTTAGTCAGAATAACAATGAGTATATGTCAAATTTACATTTCATTTAAATGAATATTAATTCCCATGAAACAATCAAATCAACAAATGAAACAAGAAACTGAAACTATCTCTATTCAATTTAACATCTAATTAGTCAAATTCACCCCACAATAATCTTCACCCCCAACTTGATCATGACTCATATTATCATCATCTTGGCTAACATACGCCGAGAGGTTAATATACCTCTCTTGTTCAGCCCTATCTCTCCACCTTGCTCTACATATCACACAACTTGTTGATCTCCTTCTACTACTCCTCTTCCATGCCAACAAACAATCTTCATGAATAGGATTCTTACACGTGGCGCACGCCACTAGTTTCCTGTCCCCACTCCCATCTCCTCCAGGCAGACGGGCATGTTGACCCAGGCTCCGCCTGTACAGGCGGGGCCTTTCCATCCGGGCGGGTAGCTGCCCGGTGGAGGTACATCTCCTGGAAGCGTTGTCTGATGGCCACACCAGCAACTGCTTCCAGGGAGACTGGAGCTGAAAGGAGATGGGTGAGCTGGTTTGGATGCAGGGTGGTGCGCCACAAACAAGGGTCGTCTAGGGAGACCGAGAGGACCCGGATGTAGACGAACAAGATGTGCTTGCATGGCGTGGTGCGGTCGGGGCACGTGCACGAGGGCTCGCCCGAGAGGGTGACGGTGTAGACGTTTCCGGTGGCCCCGAGGACGAAGAAGTCGGAGTTGGAGCGGTGGAGGAGGCGGAGGCGGTGTTCGAGGGCTCGGAGGACTCGTTCGGTGAGAGGCTCAGGCGGGTATTGGGGGTAGTTGGTTGGCGGTGGCGGCGGCGGCGGCGGTGGTGAGTTGGAGCCTGAGGGGTATGATGGGTTCATGGTTTGAGTTGGGGTGGGGAAATGGTGTAGGGAGAATGGTTAATAATATTGTAGGTGATATGGGAGATTCTTGAAGGAGACGTGAACGAAATGTGTAGGAATAAGTTAACGGTATAAGTTAGCGGTTGCCCCGGTGATATTTGTGTTAGTTGTCCGCAAGGCAAGTTAGCTTGTAATAAGAAGTTGCATGTTTGGAAATTTGATGAAATAATGTTTGGGATCAAATAATCTAAAACTGTTAAACAAGGTTGTACATGATGGAAAATTCATTCAAGTAAACAATATTAGCACGTTTTCATGTTGAGAAATTACTTGGTTTTATTTAACACAAGTAATAGATATATTTTTAGTTCTGTTTATATTAAAACTTATATATATGATTATGATGTTCATGTCGTTTTATATTAACTTGGGATAATTACCTGTATGTCGTAATGGGTAAGTTTTATAAAATATTTATATGAAAATGTAGATAAAATAAACACACGGTAAGGTATGTTTGAAATTTAATGATAAGTTATTTAACCAATAAAAATTCAACAATTATGTTAATTTAACAATGAGAATGAGGACACGTGGCATATTATTTATAGAGAAATATGATAGTTTTTTTTTTTTTTGACATACATATTATTTATAAAAATCATTAATTGTTGGAACAATTAGTTTCAATTAAATCAAATCATAAATATGTAAAATAATCTTATTTTTTACATGACCAAAAAGTTAAAAACTAATATAAAACTGAAGCATGTTTTAAAAGATTAGTTTATACGAAATCAAAATTAATTCTCGTACCTTTTCTATATCATTCTTTGCACATGGCATCGTTATACTCGTTGTCTTTATGTACAAAAGTGGTTAAGGACTTGATTGATACAAACGTGCAAATACAAGGATTACATCTGTACGATGATCAAGTCAAGGGACCTGTTTTGTACTTTACTCGATTAAAAAAAAAACACTCATTCACTTCGTTTGCTGTTCATCTTCAAACTTCTCAAAACCCTTATCGCAAATTCACAATATTTCTTCCATAGATCTCTTCAACAACAACACCAAATCGATTCTAGGGTTTCGAATTCAATCAATGGCTATCCAAAACCCTAATTAAACACCCGCATTCATTCCAATGGGGCCTGATAAGAGTAATAACGTCACTGTTGCCGCAGCAGACGGTGGTGGTTCTGCCGCTGCTCCGGCTCCGATTCCGACCACCTCGAATGCTCCTCCGCCGTTCCTAGTGAAGACATACGATATGGTGGATGATCCCTCCACCGATGCGGTTGTTTCGTGGAGTGCTGCTAACAACAGCTTCATCGTGAGGGATCCACCGGAGTTTGCTAGAGACCTCTTGCCTAAATACTTCAAACATAGTAACTTCTCCAGCTTCGTTCGGCAGCTTAATACTTATGTATTATTCTGTGTTCTTTGATCTTTCGATTTTGTTTGAGAATCTTTAAGATGTGTTTGGTTGATTTCTATTCATTTGTGATGTTTGTTTTCCTTCTGAGTAGGTTACAAACTTGTTAATTTGATTAAGTATATTTGTAAAATCTGTGTTTTACGCGATATTATGGATGTTTTCAATATCAATTTCTAATCGATAATGTTACTTAGGGTTTGAAAGTTTAGGTTTTTCTTCATTGGGAATTATTCATCCATAATTGCATTCATAATGGGAGTAGTAGCCATTGCTATGCGAAAGTAATGTTGGCAAAAGCTGATTTAAAGCTTATTGTTATAACTATAATGGATTTTGTATGTAATTTTGTGTATCTATCATCTTTAGGTCACACTATTTTGTAAGTTGATCTATAAAGCTAGTTACAGTATTTAACTTTCAGTAAACAAGGATTATTGCCCTTAATTACATCTACACTTAGTATATCTATATGTTGTCTGTGTGAAAATATCATTTCTTTAGGTAGATGACATTGGGATTTTATGTATTATATAACCAAAGGCTTATTCTTCTTTTAACTATTTGGTGGGAATAACAGGGATTTAGGAAAGTTGATCCTGATCGTTGGGAATTTGCAAATGAGGGATTCTTGCGAGATCAAAAACACCTCCTTAAAACTATAGTTCGACGGAAACCTGCCTCGGGGCACAACCACCAGCCACAACTGCCACATGGACATTCATCTTCTGTGGGCGCATGTGTTGAAGTTGGGAAATTTGGACTCGAGGAAGAAGTTGAGAGGCTAAAACGGGACAAAAACGTGCTGATGCAGGAGCTCGTGAGGCTTAGACAGCAACAACAAACAACCGATAATCAAATGCAATCACTGGTGCAACGGCTTCAAGGAATGGAACAAAAGCAGCAGCATATGATGTCATTTTTAGCAAAAGCAGTGAATAGCCCGGGATTCTTGGTCCACTTTGTACAACAAAATGAGAACACCAAACTCATGGCGGAAGGCAACAAAAAACGCAGACTTAAACAAGATGGAGTTGTTTCATATGACAATAATATGTCAGTTGATGGGCAGATAGTTAAATACCAACCATTTATTAATGATTCACCAAATGCGATGTTGAGACAGTTTGTAAAACTTGAAGAGGTCCCGCCATCAACATCTAACCAATGTTGTTTACCAGAAGTCACAGGAGTACAATCTGCACCATTTGAAGCAAATTCTAATGTGGTTGCAACGAGCCCACTAGCTGATGGTCCGGAGTCGGCTCATGTCACTGACCTAATGGATGGTGTGCCCATTGACCCAAACGTTGTTCCATTGGACATTGGTAGTTTCCCACCTGATGGAGACATGGAATGGAATGATGATTTGTTGGTTGATATGGATTTTGTACCTGGATATGACCCGTCATGGGTTCTTGAACCCAACCCGGAAGTCGAATTAGCCCAAGAAATGGTCTCAGCTCCAATAGATGATTACTTGATACAGGGAAGTGAACCCAAATCATTGGAAAATACAAGTACCACGGGTCGAGCTGAGTCTCAGGCTCAGCTGCAGCAACTAACACAGCAAATGGGGCTCCTTTCCTCAGAGACTAAAGAAGCTTAATATATTTAAACAATATGTACAAATGTCTTTGATATCATCCGAGGTAAAGCTCATTCAAAATCTATAACAGCCTTCTAGTCAGTGGTTGTCATTTTTACGATCTTGGCCTTAAGAGTGAAGCTTATACTGCAATCTCGGACCTGTGTCAAATCTTTCTTGGAAAACGGAAAAACTGTTTTAGAAGTTAAAAAGTTCTTTGTAATTCATTTAACAACATTTTGGCAGTGGTACTATAGAGGCCAAGAATATGAAATTAATCGTTACAAGTTGCCTGCTATGATGATTGATGATGTTATGCAGTTCACATGAGACCTGGTGGAACATGTTCTTTTGGCAATTTATGCTTATGTTTTGTAACAGGATTGTTTTACATTGATAGGGTGTTGTAAGTTTTTATATGAACAAAAAGTCTGTTGTTGTTTTTTCTCTACTAGTACTTGAAGGTGGATAGTTTTACTCCTTCCATCTCATTAACATATAATACATGCTTCTTTTGATTTTTACCTTTTTAGTAGCTTGTAAATCCTCTTAGTCAAACCTAAGCATGACTAAGCTTGAGATTGCATCTTGTAGCATTAACTTATTAAGGAGCTTAGATATCAAGCTTGGCTTGTATTGAGCTTTTCAAGCTCGAGATTCAATTGTGTAGTTTAAAAGAGGTCAAATTTGAGCTCATCTTGTTTCGAGCCCTATGTCTAAACCTCAATATTGATTTGCGAGTAATTTTATAAGCTTGTAATTGACTTGTTTAAAGGACTTAAATTTTAGTTATATAATCATTTTGTTAGTTTTACATATATTTATAACATAAAAATTAACACAAGTGTCATTTATTTTTTTAATTATCATAATCTCACACATGTAATTTTCACTCAAGGCGCATAAGCTTGCTTGGGGCCTAGGCGCAAGGCGCATAAAAAACACGTGCCTGACACAAGAAAAACGCAACAATAAAAGAAATCAAGAAACTTATTTAGGAGGTATATAAAATTAATATTACTCTTGCTATATTTATTAAACTAATATTTTTGGCAGTTAAAAACATGTAACTATTATAAAAAGACTTAAAGCCTTCAAAGATAATTAGTGTAAACAATTATAGTTATGTGCTACTTATATAAATTAAAAAATAAAAAATTGGAAGAAAAAATAATTTCTTTTATTGCGCGGTGTATAGTCACTTTATTGTGCAGTGTTAGTCATTGTTGTAAAATGTTTTCTGCAAAACATGCGCCCACAACTATAGATCTGTCTAGACGAAATCTGCCAGAAATCCGACGAAATCTGGCAGAAAATCGCCAGAGTGTGGTCGGGAAGTTGCCTGAATTTGGCCTGAGAGTTGCCGGGAAGCTGTTTTTGGCCGGAATCTCACCGGAAGAGCGCCTGTGATGGTGCAAGGCATTTTTGGTGCGCCTCGGCTAGCCTGAGCGCCTAGGCGCTCGGCTTTGGCGCTTTTGACAACATAGCTTATATTACATAAACAATATAAAAATTATATTAGTAGTTTTTTAGGTTTGTGAGCCTAGTCACGCTATATGAAGCTTAAACTTGCATGTAGCATACGAGCTTTGATATGCGTTTAAGCTCTAGTTTGAGTAAGCTTATTTTATTTTGAGTTTTTCAAACAAATGACTTCAAAAAGGTGATGAATCATTAGATGCGTTTATCATAATATAATTTTGTTGTAAGACAACTTAAATACTTGTAATAATAAAGAGACATGTTTAACAAAAAGAAATCCTTAAAATAAGTATAAATTAACTTTTTGCTTTTATGATCAAATCTAAAATCACAAATACAACACCATTTTAAACACCTAAAACTACTTTCTTGTTGCCAATACCATAATACCAATGTTTAAAAAGTTTTGTGGATGGTATTGTAATATTCACAAGTTGAGGCTCAAGATTAAAAATAATACAGAGGGTTCCGATGAAAACTTTCCCCGTTGTTTCAGTTTACATTTACTTCTTTTGAAATCGATATCGGAGACGATGAGCAACAGTTCACTAACGTCGTCACCGGCGAGATCGTCGATATCCACGACGGCGATTGTAGGAGCCAACGTAATCTCTTCATCGCTCGCCGTCGATGAGGTCCACTTTTCATCCGATCTCATTACTTTTCAAGATCGTAAAGATGAGGCTCTTCGAGGTTTATAATCTCTAATCTTTTGTCACTAAATTACATTGACAGATGATGTTAGTTGATTTTTATGAAAGCCATTTATCTCTGTAGCTATGTTCTTTGCATATTTCTAGTTTGGAAGGGAGGGGTGGTTTGAATTTTGACCTCAGAGGTCAAACATTGTGGTTCTTAACTTCAAAATCGGTCGATTCTAGGGTTTCATTTGAGTTTGAAAGAAGAATAGTCTGTTTTATGATCAATAATTGATGATTAAGGTTTGACAATTCATATTTTGTAGAATCTATTTGAATCTTTGAGATTGTACTTCCTTCTGCTGTGACTTATAATGTGAAAGAAACTGTTTCTAATTCTGAAATTGAAGCAACAATATCGTATTCTTGTTCATAGGAAAGATCAGTAAGTTTGTTGAAACTTGAAAGATGCCAATGATCATCTCGCATACGATTCGTATGGATATAAGTTGATCTAGTGTTTGTAATGCAGCTTTGAAATCGGATTTGATGGCTACATTGAACAAGGAAGTTAGAATGTTGGATGAAGATAGTTGGATGTTTGAAGGCCCGCGTTCTCAAATTCACCTTATTTCACGACCAGGTAAACCTTAGTTTTCGCGCTCCATATTCACCTTGTAACTTTTCGCTTTGGGGGAGTTTAGGATCGCTTAATAAAACCGCTCATCTGCTTATTGCGTTTTGAAATAATCGTGTATTCCACTAGCAAATAATCAGATAAACAGTTTAGATAAGCAACCCTAAACGCCCCTCTTAGTTTTAAGTAGGCGTGCTTCTTTTAAGTTTCTTGTGAATTAAAATCTTTAGGGTTTTTAAACTTTCAGGGGGTCTTCTAAGCAAACATGCAGAAACAATGAAGCTTAAACTGGCCTCACAGAAAAGGAATCAGAATGCTTCAATCAAGTAGAAAACCTTTGTGATCTTGCATTCTTGGCAGTGACAGAATATGCTGAAAATGTTTTAAGTATTTCAAAACAGTTGTTTAAATTCAAACGATGTTAGTGAATCTTGATTCTTGATTGGTTTACAAGCATGTGCTTAACGAGTTAACGTTACACAAACATACATGCGAGTTTATGCAAAATTGACATAACAGGTTCTCAATAAAACCTAAATAACCTTAACTTGACTGCAAGACCTTTTACAAGGTAACAATCTTATTATCAAAGCACTAAGTCCCTATCATTTCGCCATAATGAGGCACTCGTTCTGAAGAAGATCTATACAAACGGCCAAACGGATTAAGTTACGCTTATAACCTTCCCCAACTATGAAACCCTAACACAATGTATACCAACCCTGATCACAAAATGCAAATCTATATCACCAGCAAGAACATGGCCTGCACTTGCCTAAACAAGTAAAGCACCTGCATCTTAAACACGAAGGGCATTTAAGTAACTTCACATCTAGGCATTTCGGTTTTGGCCACCAGCAACAATAGTTCCAGCTAAAGCAACTGCATTTGAGGCTCAAACAATCCGGGCACTTTGGCCTGCCAAAACACTTCAGGCACCGAGGTTTTGGACACTCCGGGCAACTTGGCCGCCCAACTTTTATACAACAACAATAACAGCCAGTGGTTGACTTCTCAGGGTTTGACTTTTTTGGGAACCTGAGCCTTTGTTTGATCTTTGTAAGTCGGGTTTTGGTGGTCATGGTTTCCATATCATAAATGAACTTGTAAAGATGACGAATGTAATCGGGGTAGAGTTCTAAGTTACAGTGGCCACCGCCTTTGACCCATAAAGGCTCATACGGGTCCTTAGCCAACTTCCATAGTCTGTTGCCGTGTAACCAATCTACAACATCGTCCTCTGTACCCTGTCATTTTTACATGAAATAATCAGTCCGAGGTCAACTTCAAGAAGAAGTAACATAGGAATGGGCCAGAACTTACGTGTATTACAAGTGTCGGGCATTTCACTTTTCGAATTTTGTTAACATTCTGCAAATATCCAAATCATTAAAGGACTGTGCAGACAGTATAGTAAACTGAAAACATTAGATGGACTGTTCTATTTACCTTGTAAATATCAAAGCAAAATCTGCAGTTGACATGACAAACGACACGAAGGCCAGAAAGAATTGCACTGTGTAAAACAACACCTCGTAACCTTGGTAACTTAGAAGCCAGATGTAGCGTGGGCCCACTTCCAACCGACTGTCCGTAGAGAATTAAGTCTTCCTGGCTGACTCCATATTCGGTTTGGAGACACTCGTATACAGCCTCTATGTCTGCATATGTATTAAGCTCTGTTGGCTGAAAATTACAAAACAAAAACAAATATCAGAATTATTTAATCAACATACAAACAAGACAAGACACTGGGGCCAAATTTGTTCCTTTTTGTATAATTTGGTAATAAAAATGTATGACTTTACAAATTATGAACTATGAAGTCTATAGACAATGGACAATGAAGTTGACCCGTTTACCTTGCCAGTTGACGCTCCGTAGCCCGAATAATCGTATCTGTTAAAGAAAACCAGAACAAAAAAAAGAGCATTATCGTTCATATCAAACATTGAAACCGAAAAGAAACTGTATCGTATTCGAAGACCCCTAAGTTCGGCCAGCATGATAACATTTATGTCCAAAACAAATCAAACCCAAATGTTATGAAAATGCCATGTATTCAGGAAGTAAATCTGAGAACAGTATAGATAAAAAGATGACTGACAAAATTCCAAATGTTTAAGCACAAAAGTAGAACCCTAATTGGCAGATGTAGTAAACAGCACAAACATCACAATCTCTATCAAGATTCATCAGCAATGTATGTGTTTTTTTACCCTTTTCTCAGGTAATTGATCAGTGAAAAATGTACACTTTTTAGCCAGATAACCAGGGAAAATAAACGTGTAAACGCATAATAAAGTTAAGAACTTTCACTTTTCATCTTTTCTTTTCAGTTTCCATTTTTTACCTTCACAAGATACAATTAACCTAGCCATAAAGTTCAAGAAAGCGCTCATAATCCTATATGATTTATGGACCACATAACATAATGATAATCACACACGAAGCTTGGAAACAAAGTCAAATAGTTTCAAGGAAGCACTCGTGTTTACGGGTCATTTTGCTAGTTGTATACATCTATATACATGTTTACAACAGAAATCTTGTAAAGATTTCTTTACATTTGGATGCAAATATTCAAATCTTGATATCAACTTCTAGAAAGAAAAACAAATATAAGCACAAGAACAAAAACCCATCACATCAAAGAGATTAGAAGAAGATCAAATCAACATCATGATCCAAAAATGTAAATCACTCACACTGGTCTATCATCCAATGGAAATGAATCACTTTTAGGTTCAAAAGTTAACAAATTTAGTTCATTTTTGGTAACAGAATCTACACCAAAGAGTACTTAGAAAGAATATTGTTCAGATGCAAGCAACATACAGTTATTACAAAATCTACAAATAAAGACTCATCATTCAAAGGTAATATATGTAACATCAGTAATATGTGAATCAAAGATCAAAACTTTATCTAAAACAGGATTAAAGAAAGTAAAATCCCTCAAATTAGAGATTGCAAAAAGCCAGAAATGATGAACAGTTGCAAAGATTGTATAACTAAATATTATTTTCTCTTGCAAAATAACAAAAAAGCAAGTCCAATTAACAAATTCATAAGCTAATGTTGATATATAGGGAACATTGATTTAACCAAAAGCTAGGTAAGAAGCAAAGAGGAGAAAACGGACCCCATGAGATTGACTCTAAGATTTGCTTTGAGTTGAACAAACAGGTCAAACAGTTGACCCAAATCAGCAGCATTGCCATGAGAATACAGCACAGTGAGTCTTGCACAAGGGTTCCTAAGATAAAAAGCTACAATCTTGTTGCCTCTTTTGGTGCGTAACGACAACACATCGACGGAGCAACCACCACCACCGTCATCAACGCCGCCGGCGGCCGACGTCACCGGCAAAGAGGTGGATGTATATATAGCATTCAGCTTACCGTCGTCTCGTTTCTTGATCTGATAGGTGGGTGGCGACGGTGGAAAAAAGGCGAATTTAGCACTGAGATTTGATATTACACAACCCATTCGCCACCGTTACAACATTCCGGTGTAGACCCAACTCATAAAAATGTGAATTTACACGATCTGTGATCAATTTAGGCTTAAAGATTTGTGGGTTTTTCAAGATTTATGTAAAAATGGTTGAATATTGTTGGGTTTTGAAGGGTTTTGAAAAGGGTGAAATGGGTCTCTTGCTGCCGGAGATTGGGCGGCTCACGGCGGCGAGAGAGAGAGAATCAACGGCGGAGAGAGGTGGTGGAAGAAGTGAGGCAAGTGTTCAAAGAAGGGAACTTGATGAGTTCATTGCCCACAAGTTTTGACAGTGTGGGACCCTTGCTACGACCCTAAACGACAAATGTGTGTTCAACACTACTAAGCATTGGGTACTTGTACGGGGGTGTGTCTGTAGAGATCTTGATGTACAACTCATCTTGCGTCTTCAGCTTTGGGAATCATGTTGAGTGACTGTGGATCATGAGAGTGGGTTTGAGTTGGATGGGACTTGTCATTTGTCTCGTTTGTGTGACACTATCACACTAATATAATTCCTTTTTTTGAGTTAAGAACTATAGAATATCATCAAGGTCCAAAGAATTTAAAAAGAACATGAAAAGAAGGTGAAATGTGGTGTTATTATTTGTGAGCCTAGCAATTATGGTATGTGTGTTTTGGCTTATGGATCATATGTAGTTATGTTGTCAACTAAGACAGTCTCTTATGGGGGCTTATGAGTGTCTTTTTCACGTTAAAGTTGACCGGTCTATATGTTTTAAATCTTTTTTTAATTTTTGGTTTGTAATAGATGTTGCTCTTCATCTCTCTTTCCCCTTTCACAAACCTAACGAATGGCGGCACGGTGGGACTGGCATTTTTTACTAGATTTATTAACATAACATGGAGTTAAAACAAATATGGGTTTAGGTTAAACATGTTTTGTGTCATAAACAAGTTGACACGTTTGTTACTAGATTAAAAGTGTGTCTGAGCATGTCTTAACCCATTTAATCTGTATTTGACACAATTAAATGTTTTGATATTTTTTAGTTTCTTAATAAAATCATATGTATATTTAGTTAAGGCTTCCATTGATATTTGTTTTAAATAGGTTTAATTGTCTTTTTGAAGGATGTTATTATCATGGATTGTAATATTTAGTAACCCATATATTATCTCGTTATTTGTTAATTGTTTTAAAGGGGTTTATTTTGGTTGTGTTGTATTACTGAATAAAATAAACGAATTGTGTCCTGTAACAAGTTTATAAATAGGTTCGTGTTTAAAGAAATGACACGATTAGTTAATTTTGTCACTTTCGTGTGTCGGTATATGCGTTAATCGCAGTGTGTTGTGTCTTGCCCGTTTATACTTGTTTTATCAGCCCATTGATGCCCTAATGGATTGGTGCAATGAATACTCATATACGTGCTCGAGTCAATATGGACAACACCTAGTATCCATAGTTGTTTGGTAGTACTACCAGGACCATTGCAATGATTCAAATAGAGGTCCTATAATTTAACAATTGTGCAACAAAGATTCACCCATCAATCAAAATAAGATAGACAAGACATATTGTTCAAATGATGTGTCTTTTACTATTCTATAAGTGTTTGGGTAATTTAGAAAAGCACAAAATATAATGTAAAACTACACAAAACACATATTCTAGCGAAAATAATATTGCTATACCAAATTTAAAAGTCCTGTCCAACATATATCTTGAGACACATGTTTGACAAACCTAAACCGAAAATCTTCTTATTCAATAATAAGTACAACACACGTGTAAGATCAATGTTGTTTTCCTTCATAGTCATCATTCTAAAACACAAAAGTAGCTTGAATGGATACCATCCACACGACTTGAATCCTTGTGTTTGTTCGTGATTCACCACCAAATATGCTACTCAACCTTGATATGAGTTTTGTGGATTAAAGTTGAGATAAGAATTGAATGGATATTATTGGATTCCGTCAATGAATCTATCCTACTTCATATAGCAACTAGAATGTTTGCTATTTATAAGCAACTTATTTGAATTTGAATTGTAATATTTGATCATTTACATGGATCAAATGGTTCAGTTTACCGAACATAATATGTGTTTTAGTTTTTTAATCAGTTTTACTCAAGAACCATATAAATCGAATAACAATTAGCCTTGTTTATTTTTATTTGATTATAAGTAATCATATTACATGTTCAAAATTTATCCTGTAGTTTTTCCTGATTTTAATTGTCGTGAACAAAACTACTTACAATTTTTAAAGCTACAAATTTTGATTCTTAACTCACCTAACTCAAAGAAAGAGAAAGCATACATCCTTTGCATCCACTACAATTTAGTCAAACACGATTATTTCTTATTTTTCACGTTTTGATTTATGAAAGGACTCATTTACAAATACATCAGTGAAATCGATAAGTTTCCACACGTTTTTTAATAAAAAGGTTAAACAAATATTTAAATGATTACAATTTTTTATTAATTTATAACGTAACTTATGTATATTAGGAAGTTTTTCTTAAACAAAGCAACAAGGCCTATTAGCTCAGTTGGTTAGAGCGTCGTGCTAATAACGCGAAGGTCGCAGGTTCGAGACCTGCATGGGCCAATTTTGTACCCTTTTTTTATTTCTTTTATTTCATGGTTTCCTTTAATTTAATAATATCTATTTGTGCACATTCAATTTTGAAACTTTTCTAAACAAAAACGAAAGTGTGTTATTAAAGACAAATTCATATACTGAGCATTATATTCAGATTTATAAGTTCATGTTTTCATAGTTAGCATAAGAAAATGGAGAAGAAGTTACAATGAATACTCATATAATGTAGTAGTTACATGTAAAATGCAATATTAATTTTAGCTCATGACGATTTGATTTCTATTCAATATAACTAAGAGAAACCCACTCCTAACTTAACCGGTAAATGAGTTTCATTTTTGTTAGATTTTCATATATCCATTATCTTGATTTATATATTTCTCAAGTTTCAAGTCTAGTCACATAATAAAATACAATGTCTTGAGAAAATATAAATACAAGATTTATAGTGGTATCAATATTTAATATAAACTAACACACCTTATAAAAAGTATATTTTTACTAAGAACTTATCGGCATTAAGATATCGATTACCTTACAAGCTTATTGTCACTAATAAGATATTGATTATCTCTTCTTGCCTCACTGAAATATGATAGTGATAGCCAATCTTGGCTCATTGATATTTGGTAGTTGTCAACATTGTAGCTTCTCTAGAACATCCTCTACAAGTTTCATAATATAAATGTATGATTGTTTAAATAGCTTATGGCATGAAGTTTGCTCAAAACTAGTGTGGAAAAAGCTTAGGAAAAAGCTCGCTGGATATCAGGTTAAATTTTAAACAAGTCAGGTCAATCCGACTCGTTTAAAGTTCAAGTCATTCTTAGCTTGCTTAGTTTGGCTTGTGAGCAACTGTGTATGAGTGTGGATAATCACTCATACTTTACAACCCAAGGTTGAAAAAAATACTTCATGAAAAACATTTAATGTAATCAGCTAGAGTTCAGTTATAATTTCTGAAATTCCTGAGTTTAAGAGTGCAATTAAGAGGGTGGTTTCAATTTTCAAAAGAGAAAACAAAGCTTACTTGTAGGGTAAAAAGCAAAGCTTCAAAGACATAACATAGACGAGTTATAATATTTTCCGATTTTCAAATGTTTATTAACTTGATTTATAGATTTATTGGGTTTTGGGTCCGACATGTAATAAAAATACAATATCTTTGAGATAACATAAGTGGAATATTCATAATGGTTTAAATGAGTCTTAGCAGCTTCTCAATAATAGAATTACCTTTCAAGCTTTTTACTAATTAGATACCGATTATCTCTTCTCGTCTCATTGAGATGATAGTGATAAAAAATCTCGCCTCACAAATATTAAGCAGCGATCAACACCCTAGCTTCCCTCTGGTCGATGTATAGATTATTTTTTTCAAGTTTCACGATACAGATGTAGGATTGTTCAAATAGCATGTTATATGAAGTTTGCTCAAAACTTGTTGGAAAAACTTAGACAAAAATTCGTTTGATATCAGTTCAAATTTTTAAAGAAGTCGAACCGGTCCAACTCATTTGAAACCTGTGCCAAGGTCGAGCCAACGTGAGCTCACTCGGTTTGGCTCATAAGCAACTATACAAGTATGAATAATCATATATACTTACTACAACCTAAGTGTAAAAAAATGAATATGTTATGAAAATCGTTTAATATTTGTTTTCTTATTAATCATGATTTCTTTTGGTATGGAACTAGATATTATGCCCATGCGGATGTAACATGTTTGTGCACTTCGTTATACTTGTTGTAACGGTAACATTAGCGTGGTTAAGAAAATAAAAGAAACATATGTTGTTAAAGCGATTCGGTTAAGGAGATGAAACATAGATAGAAAATAATTATATAACGACACCGATGTTCTTTGGTCAGAAACAGTTTCATTCTTCGATTGATATAACCTACGAAACCGGAAAAATACTCTATTTTGAATATAACTTCCGTTTTAGCTAAATCTATACTGGTGCACCAAGAATAAGAACATAGTTACAAAATAGTTTTAGAAGAAATCAAATTAAAGTTATAGAAAAAAATAAAACTATTAATGGATTAAAAACGAATATTATATATAGTACATGAGTTTGAGCTGAAACTTTATAAATTCGAGACTCTAGTTTGCAACTTCTATTGGTGGAAATGAAGTGACGTGAAGGGGAAACGTTTAAAAAAGAAAACAATTAAAAAATAGAAAATAATATGAAAACATAAGAAAAAATCAAACAAATATTTTGTATACAATAAAAAGTAGCATTAGAAGTGAAAACAAAACATTCTTAGAGCATTCACACCATATTTTTCATTTATGATGTGAGTGTTGTATTATATTGTAGGGAATGTTTGTGAGTGAAGGAGAGAAAAAATATATGGGAATTGTAGCATGATTCCCTATATTTGTGGGAACACGGTACAACCCCCATAATTTTTTTAATATTTTTAAAAATGATTGTGACTAGAGGAGAAAGAAAATATAATACTAAAAATATTAAAAAGTGTTATTTAATTGAAAGATTAAAGTAAAAAATAGTGTTTTAAGTGTAAATATGGGTATGGGGATGACGTTGCTAGTATGAATGCTTTTAATGTACATTTCAAATAA
This sequence comes from Flaveria robusta, assembly GCA_025506415.1. Lineage (NCBI taxonomy): Eukaryota > Viridiplantae > Streptophyta > Magnoliopsida > Asterales > Asteraceae > Flaveria > Flaveria robusta. The sequence goes on along the minus strand of CM046474.1, from coordinate 28,567,186 downwards.
TAAAAACATGGCAGTATGTGTTTTAATTAACAAAAGAAGGAAAATCCAACAAAGAGCTCTTTAAGCATAAACTAGTTTTTGTCCCTCCGCGCTACGCGGCGGGGTCCGGTCATCTTTCTCACACGCAAGGCAGAATTACTTTAGTTGTAATCGAGCCAGCTGGTTGGAAACCATAAAAGTAAAAGTATTCTGACGAAACCTCTAAAATAGTAAACTTTAATGGTCAAACACTAAAAATACGTGTCGGGAGGCTAGTCATTTTTTTCCACATGCAACGCCATGTTACGTGGTCGTTTACTATCCGATTCGCCGGAAACCATAAAATCAAAGTTTGGTGGTGAAACTTGAAAATACTAAACTTTAGTATGCAAACTTGAAAAAAATAAAACCTCCCTATGAATAGTTTAGTGGGCAAACTCTAAGTTCTTAAATATTAGTGACCAAAGCCAATAAAAATATTGATAGCCAAACTCTAAGATCCAAAACTTTAGTCATCAAAATAAAAAAAAACAAATCAAAGATCAAACTATAAACATACTAAACTTTAGTGGTAAAACACGAGAAATTTAACTTCACTTTAAATAGTTTAGTGGTTAAATTCTAAAATCTTAAACTTTAGTGGCCATAGTCAAAAAGTTAAGGTTAAATGTGAAAACAATTAAAACTAATGTGGTCAAAATTTAAAAAACCAAAATTAAAACTTGTAATCAAATGAAGTCAAGGGGAATTTATAGGTTAATTAAAAAGCCAAAATATATTATGTCAATTTATAAATACTAAAAAGTGTACTATTTATTTAGCTTCTCTATTAATAATAGAGTAAAGTAATGAAAGAAAGAAAGGAAAAGAAAAAAAAAAGATAAAAAAAAGAGGCAACTCTAATAAATAGAACCTGGGTTGATTCACTGAGAAAGTGAATTGTAACCACTACAAAAAAATTAGCTAATTGTTGTTTGGCTTTGACTTATTTGTGTTTATTGAATACAAAAAAGAGTAAAAATGTGAAGTAAATGTGATGCGGGTAATGATCAAGGAGTTGATCTTGTTTCAGAGTAGTGTCCAATGGGATCCAGATTAAAGATTATTTGGAGATTTAAATAATAATTTATCTATTTAGTTTATTTTTTATTTAAGTTTGTTATTATCTTTTATTTTATTTTGTATTATCTTTAACTTGTTAGGTCTAGTAAAAACATTAGGGCTTTCTTTAATTTAGGTAGTTTTTTATTAAGTTTAAAATATAAGAATATTGTTCTTGGAACCTTTGGTTCAATCTATCTTCATTGTTTATCAATTGCTTATTAAGTCATTTGATTGCTTCCGTTTCTGTATCATTTGGTATCGGAGCTTTGGGTTGTCAAATGGCTCTACGTGAAGGCGAGTGTTTTCTTGTTCGAAAAGTTGCCGACCGAGGCATCGACAAGAACATTGGTGTTTCACGTGCTTGTGATCGAGGTCAACTTGCAGATTCGCCGATAGAGGCAGCGGTAAAGTTGGTTCCGACCCATGGGATTGCAAGATTGAGAGATTCAAAAAACGGGTCCATGATCTTGAAGCATGGTTACCGAAGAAAATTAATCCAGATGGCTGCGTCTGGGACGGAGACTTTGGAGAAGAGGAGCATCCTTACGATACGTGCAATCGTATCTATGATTTCTCTCCCGCGTATGATGAATACAAGGACAAGAATGGTATTTGTGGGCAACCGGTGGGTTGATTGAAAGACTTGACGAACATGATTCGTCTATAATTTCTTCAGGTATGTTTGATTTGTTACATAAAAATAATCATATGACCGAATATATGAAAACCACCGCTACTATTTCTGGTGATTCTTTTAAGGTGAATAAGAGGGTTGATGGTGTTATGGTGGTGGATGGTGGATGCGTAAACTGTGGTGGAGATGATAGTCAAATTATTGGACCAACTAAGGTGGAAATTCAATCGGAGAATATGAAAAATCTTAGCAATTTGAACTTTAAATAAGAGGAGATAAAGTGGGTGATAAGATTCAAAATATTGATGAAAGTGAGGATGAATTTTACATGATTGGAGTGCAGGGAAGAATAAAATTAAAAAACATGGTGGCACATGGTACCAATACTACCCTTGATGTACTAGTTAATTGTGTGCTTGCATCGTCCGAGATTAAAAACATTATATATACAGTTCATGAGAAGTTAAATGTTATTGTCGCGAGATTTAACTTAAAAAAGTCGATCGTCTATGTAAAGTTTCAAGCGGATCAACGACAATATCCTCCAGACTCGAGGACGAGTCTTTTTCGAAGACGGGGAGATTGATGCGGGTAATGATCAAGGAGTTGATCCTGTTTCAGAGTAGGATCCAATGGGATCCAGATTGAAGATTATCAATAGATTTAAATAATAATTTATCTATTTAGTTTATCTTTTATTTAAGTTTGTCATTATTTTTTATTTTATTTTGTTATTATCTTTAACTTGTTAGGCATAGTATAAATATTAGGGCTTTCTTTAATTTAGGAAGTTTTTGATTAAGTTTAAAGTATAAGAACATTATTCTTGAAACCTTTGGTTCAATCTATCGTCATTGTTTATCGATTGCTTATTAAGCAATTTGATTGCTTTCGTTTCTGCATCAAAATATGTTTCCGAAGAAGAGGTAGACTTTTAAATTGTCTAAAGTTCCCAAGTAACAAGAGTGAAAAAATGATTTCAAACAAGAAAATAAAACTTATCTTTTTCTTTAACTGCAAGCAAACATTATATTAAACAATAAACGAAAACACCATCGTGAAGCTGGAAAAATACAAAAATGTCAAGAAACAAAACGTAACTCATGCCTAAAACTGAACACAAACAAAACATATACATCATGAAAGTAAAGACTCAAAGACAAGATCGTAGAAAAGATGAGTCGGCAAATCAAGCAAATGTACGATGACGAAGGCCTTGAAACTCACTCCGTAATAGACAAACACGATAAATTTTTGAGTTTCACGCCTTCACGAAGAAAAAGAAAAGACACCAGGTCTCACACGAACATGGAGCTGAAGCTATATTAAGTACAAAATTCCTCCAAAATTGTTAATTGCAAATCGTGAGCCATGCGTGTGGATATCTGGCTTCATAACATGTAGATACTCAAGCAACCTATTCCTCCTTAGCAACACTCTAAAAAACCACAACCACCTGGATTCTTTCTCACCTCCATATATCAACATAACCAATATATCTAACCACTCTCTATGAGAAAGATCCCTCTCCTCGAAACAGCCAGCTACCATATTGTGGCAAAGGAATTAGGACAGGACTGAAGGATCTAATCTTTTAAATAAAGTAAAAACATCAGGGATTGGAACCAAAAGTTTGGTTTAAATAATTAGTAATTATCAGTTTGTTAGGAAAAAATAGTTAGGAGAGGGTTCCTGAGAAAACTAGTACTTATGTGAAAATAAAAAAACACTACGAAAACTAATAACATAATTCATAAATTTTTTTGTTATTTTAATTCTTAAAATGTTATTTACGTATTTGGTACATATATATTGAGCATACATATGAGAATGAAGAGTCTTACGTACACGTAAAACAAGGTTGAATGAAAAATGGTTACGTGTACCTAACCATTGTATGGCGTATATGTATAACCATACTGCGGGTTTCATCTGATCCATACCCTTATATATATATATATATATATACACACACACACATATATATATATATACTCACACATATATAGAGGAATTAGTGATAAAAAATCTATAAATTATGTTATCGGTTTCATTGATTTTCTCTAGCTTTATCATAACATTATGGTTTTCTTATGATCCCTCCACTATATAGTTATTGATTTATTTATTTGATTATTTAAATAGCATTTGAGTTGGATTAGGATTAATTTTTATCTATTATAAATATAGGGTTATGTATTCACTTTTATTTGTTGAGTTCGTATAATAAAAGAGTCTAAGTATGTTACTTCAAGTATGCATGTTTGCATATATTTTCGGGTTGATCCAATTGATTATACAAACAATTAGTATGAGAGCCAAAGGGCATGACCTTTATAGAGCTGATTAGAATTCATGTGTGGAGAAGAAATCGATCCGACTATCAGGGAGAGATAGCATCCAAACTCGACCAGCAGAGATAAATATGAAGGGAGAATCGACAAGTAAGTTTATTTGTCAATTATTTACGTTTGATTATTGTAACCGAAAGAAGAAAAAGGAATAAATTTTGAAGACGAAGGAAGCAAGCTTTCACAGTTTGGTGAAAAGGGTTTGGAGTCATCAAGATTAAGGGCCTGTTTGGGATTGCTTATTTTGGTTGAAAAGAACTTTTGACAAAAAAAAAACTTATTAACTTATGAATTTTCAAAAGTAGTTTTAAAAAAAGTGTTTGGATTAGCTTATAAGCTAAAATGTCGTAAAATGATCAAAAGAAACATACTTTTAAAACGAGTTGAGTTAATAGGAGGTAGTAGAGGGGCATAATAGAAAATTAAACTAAAAATAGTTTTTAAAAGTTAATAAGTAACTCATTTTCTACTTTTTAAAACATTCTTTTTACCCTATATGAAAAGTCAGTTTGAAAAGTTTTTTTTGGGTTTGCCAAACACTTTTTTATTTATTTATTAACTTTTCAAAAGTTAATAAGTCAAAAGCTGTTTCAAAATAAGCAATTCATGTGGGTTCATGTGATGTGATCTATTTATAACGGGGTATGTAAGATGGGCTATTGAAATTTTAATACACAATCCAGTGACAAAAAAAGTTAAGTAGTTTAGGTTTAGTTAGGTAATTTCGTTAAATAATCAAACGAATCGTATAACACTAACCACATGCTCTTTTTGAATACGATACATGACTTAAATTAGCTACCTAAGTTAATTAGGTTTTTGCATGACTCCAACGACATGTCATCATCAATCTGTGCTCTAAACATATGCTAACCATGAATTTCATCATCTCACGTTCTTCAACATTTTATCATTTAACTACATTATACTTGACATAGTCGTCGCACGACTCGAGCATACTATCAACCTCAGCGGCGAACCCATGAATTTTTTTCATGAGGGGCAAAAGTAGGACGATTGTATAATTTTTAAGGGAGGCGATCGGGATTTTTGCATGTATATAACACTAAATTTTTTTTTTACGGAGGACGGCTGCCCCCCTCCCCCACCTCCACTTAGGTCCGCCTATGATCAACCCTGATAATGTTACTAGTGAGACAAAAAGCTTGGTCTTATGTTGTTTGAAAATTTATATACTAGATCATTTTATTTTATAGGTTATACCTATAAAGAGCATAGGTGATAAAAAGAAATCCCACTAGCTCTCAATCTCATATATATAATGGGATGTGACAATGCAATAAAACTAATATATAATGTCTAACATATCTCTATATAGTTTCAAAGGACCTGTGCCAACAAGTTAACTAAAAACACCAAAAGTTCAAATCGAGTTTAAGTGAACACGAGACAATACATGATCCAAAGACGACAAACAAGTAAGGTGGATACTCCTTGTGATCGGGATGAGGTAGATGCCTCCCAGCCGGGGGGCGGGATGCCATGCTGATAAGCCATAAATATATCAGAAAATAATATGTAACTTCACAACAACAAACATCAAAAAATTTAACATACCAACACACCAACAACTAAAATGTTAAAAAAGAAAAATCATACTAACGTCATAAATTAAACAATAGATATATTAACATCACTATCTTATATAGTTTATATACATCAAGTAAATAATTAAATCCCTATTAAACATTTTATATCGTATCAAATGTCACGATCAACACAACATCAAAATTTATATTATACTAATTACTAAGTTTGTATGTGCATTAGAGTGGTACACTTTGTTTAAATAGTTGTACTCATAATTGGCCTATACTTTATTTATTATATATTTATTTATATTACTAATTGTTAATTTATTTGTGCATTATGAGTTGTAATAAGCATTAGTGGGTTGTACCGACTTTTGTTTTTTCTTTTCTTTTATAATTTTCTTATTTTTAAATTTTAACCCAATACTTTTATATTTTTTACAACTTAACCCTATATATTTTCACTTTCCACTTTGGTTCCCTATACTTTTCATCTTTTACAAAATTTTTGTTTTACGTTTCGGTTTTAAATTTTTTACGAGTTAACACCTCACAACGTACGCGTATGATTCAACGTTTTTACGCCTACTTTTTTCCCATTTAATGGCCCATTTACGCGCGAGTCTTAGATCGACTTAGTTATTGTTTTTAACGTTTTATGTTTCACATGCGGGGTTCAATGTTTTTACGTTTACTTTTCGTTTGGTTTTATTTTTTCCGTTTTATATTTATTTTTTAATACAAGTTTTTTGGTGTTGGTAATCACTGTTGATGGTGTTAAATTGATGCTACTTGTCATGGTTTTACGCCCCCCGCCGCAACTCGAGGGGCTTAATACTAGTTTAAACTCAAAACCAAATGATTCCAAATAATTTTAAAAATAATATTAAAAGATATGTTATATTCATCCAAGGGAACACAAATAATGTTCCTATTTGACCTGTGATCAAACTTATCTCTAACCCTAAACAGTAAACACCCACCCCATGTGATAACATCGTCTCTTCTCTTCATTCAATCAATCACCCCCCTTTCTTCGAATCTTGCCGACCTATTTCCTTTTCTTGTTCCCCAAGCAAATAACTTTCAACCGATTCACACCCACATATAATAATTATATTATTCTCTATGAACACCTTCAAAGTCATCGCTTCTACATCGTCGCCGTCTCTTCGTTTTCTTGCCCTAATTGATGCAAATCTTTTCGTTTCAGAGACGGCGACTTCATCAAGAACCGATCTACCCATCAATTGATTCGTTACGTCCGTCAAAACCCATCTTTGTTTGGTGATTTTGCGTTGGGATTTGTAGTTGATTCTGTCTTTTTATACAAGGGTAAGTTTGTGTTATCGTTTGATTTTGGAGATCTGGGTGTTTGTTTAGCAGATCCGTGTTGGGTTTGGTTTTTTACTTGTGTTTGATCGGGTTTGTTGGGTTGTGGTTTGATGAATTGAAAAAGTTGCTAGGGTTTTATCTTGGTTAATGAGCTTTTGGTTTTTAGAGTAGAAATTGAGAGGTTTTTGTGCTTGAAGTATGCAGATCACTTGGTTTTTAGTCTGATCAAACCATATGTTGTGAGATTTTGTGAAGTTTGAATCTTTATGGCGATTTTTTGAATCTTTATTTGGGGTTTGTTTGATTTTTTGTTTTACATAAACAGTCAAATATGTGCAAGTGTATCAAAATGTTTGAAGTTTTTATTTTTCAAAATCTTTGCTTTGTAAGCTGTTTAGATTATTAGATATCACTTATGTCTTTGAGATGCATGGATTTACAAATTTTATAAATAGTTTTTGGATATTAAGTGAAATTAGTCCAAATTTGTAGAGTAATTGTCATATGTTACTTTGAAATGCCTGTTTGTGTGCTTTTGTGTATATCTTGTGAATTTTCTGCAAGTGGTTAAGTTGGACATGTGTTGTTGACTAAGAAGCAAGTAAGGTATGAAAATCAGTAAGTCATGGGCTCTTAACCGTATGGACTGCATGAGATGAATAAAAATGTATCTTTTTTTTTTTTTTTTAGATTGCTGATCATAACTAAGAGCTTTTTTAATTAGTTTTTCACCATTTGAATATGTAACTATTCATTTTTTGTCTTGGAATCGCAAGAAAGTACATGAAGTTTGTTAATTTACTGGTTTTGAGTTTTTAAGGACTTAATGTATCTTTTAACATGGTTGTGATACAATGGATAAAAGATCCTTTTTTGTGATTTTGGAAAACATTTTTTTTTTTTCTATTAATTTGAAGCTCTCACTAGTCTATACTCCCCTCCGATAAAAAGGGTATGCTTATGAATTTTTGGATTTAAATGTAGTTTTGAAATTTCAATTTGTAATCCATATATTTGGTATTTTATTCTCAAAAGATTTCCAGCTTAATTATACGAGCACATATATGGTTGTATGTGTGCTCTTAATGTGGCAAAATGAAAACTTTTATTGTTGGTTTCAATATACAACATTTACAAATGTCATTCAAATGATATATATGACTTTCTTGACCGGGGATCATCAGATCACACAAGGGTGTGTGACGAGAATCTTTAATAAAAAGAAATCGTGTTTTTGTACCTACTCTTTTATTTATGAAATCTGATGAATAATTTTTGTTTTTAGTGTCGTCTTCGTTAGAGCTGTAATTACTTTATGATGGTATTTGAAATTTGTCGACCTCAAGCTATGACAGGGATATGGTCGCAGAGTGATGAAGTGAAGCTGATCTCTAAAAATGGTATGCTCTCAATATTTGTGGCGATTCTTGATTTTGTATGATTTTTTACTCATGTTTTGTGTTTGTGGACTGTGCAGGATATGACATTTTTCCAGCGCTTAGTTTTAATAAAATGTACAAAACACCAAGTAACTTTTAGGCTAGTGTAAATAGCGTTAACTGTGTAGATAAGATGTCATCAAGGATCATGAAGGTGTCAGCAAATGGTCGTAGAATTATCGTTGATCCAAAGAGGAAAATAGTTACCCAATGCAAGGCTCAAGTAGTAGGTCCCAATAAGTCTCTAAGTGTGAGACCATCAGTGAACAAGCTTGGAAAGAGAAAAAGAGCAAATGAATTTAAAGACGGATGTTCTTCATGCTCAAGGAAAACTTTACTGAAAAACTACTCGAATTTTATGAGGAGTGGCCTTCCGCAGCGGTTGTTGTTCTCGCAAGATGGTCAATGGGTTGACTTTTCACAAGAAGTCATTGATCTGATCAAAGAAGATTTTCGTTTAAAGAGGGCGGCAATTGAAGTGAAGTGTAACGGGTGTCACTTCATGCTAGACATTCTATATATGATTCAGGTTGATTTGAAAACTGGAGCTCAAAAGCCGATTGCTTGGATTGATGACGCGGGCAAGTGCAATTTTCCTGAAATTTATTCCAGCTGTCATGGTAATCATGAAGATTTAGATATTGGTGAATCTTCTGCAACCCCTGAAATTAATTTGCATTTGGAAATTGGGCTTGATGGTTTATTGAATAATAAAGTTGAGGAATGTGTTGGAGAGTCAAATGTCAAGCGCCTCAAAGTTGATCAGGAAGGCCCAAATAACAGTCGCGCTCTTCCTGTTGAGGAAAAGCAAAAGAGTGATGAATACGCATCTCCTCTTTGCGGAACTAGTTTTGGGACCGTGGATGTAGAAACCGCTAGACACATGTTTATCTCAGGTCTAGGTCACAGTTTGAAAGTTGACCTTCTTGAAGTCATGAAATATTCTAGTAGCTTTATGGAAGCACAGCTGGAACTCTTCCAGAAACAGGTTGAATTTACACAAAAGCTTCGTGGAAAAGCCAATGTGCAATACGGTTGGTTGGCTGCTGCGGGAGGTGCACCCTCTGGGATTATGTTTTATGGGCACAATGGGCCAAAGCTTGGGAAGTATGGCTATGGTATTCACCTTACAGCGGTTCATTCTGCTCATAGCAGGTATGAACAGTAAGTTATGTGTTTCTTGATTTTTATTTGCATTTGGTTAACTGGTCAATATGGGTACTTTTGATGTGGGTCAGTTTTGACCTAGTCAGTTGGACCCACAAGCGCCTCTTTGAATGACTTTCACTCGTTGACCATTTCTTTTATTGGCTATAATATTTTTATATACCCATTTGTGATATATAGTAATAGGGAGAACCTGTGGCTGGATTGATTCCTATGCCCTCAAGTTCTTCAAGTCTATATCATGGATATTGAACCATTTATAAATTTTTATTTTTCACTTGCTATGTAGTGCTATGAACTGTGATGTTGACGAAAAAGGAATAAGGCATATGGTGTTATGTCGCGTGATACTGGGGAATGCAGAAGTTGTTCATGAGGGTTCCAAGCAGTTTTATCCAAGTGATCAATGCTATGATAGTGGAGTTGATGATCTCCAAAATCCTAACAATTATGTAATTTGGAATGTTAATATGAATACACACATTTTTCCTGAATGTGTAGTCAGTTTCAAGATGTCTCCAACAATTGAAGGTTGTAATTTCTTTATACTCTTGACAGTTTTTGAAGCCATGGAGCTAAATATATATATAAATTTAGTTTTTAAAATTATAACATTGAAAAAGTGTTCATTATGTGATTGCAGGTAATCCAGTTGGTGAAGAAAGCAAACCTGATATATCAAGAGTCACTACAACTAATGATCCACATGGACCCTCAAACCAAGATTCCTTTTCGAATAAAATGGTGCGTAATTAAACTTCTATAATTTTTCAGAAATCTTGAACTAAACATTTGTATCTTGAGTTTTTTTTTTTTTTTTTCAGGATAAAAATAGCAGCCCACAATTAGACAAGGTTCCAAGTGTTGGTTCGAGCACACCCAAGGAGCCTAAATCGCCTTGGATGCCTTTCTCCACGTTATTTGAAGCCGTTTCTGCTAAAGTTGATCCAAATGATATGCAATTACTGCATCATTTCTACAAATCTTTTAGGGTATGTAAAGTTATGAGCTTTTAAATTTTCTGTAAGCACATGAAATACTCATTTTCTCCGTTCTCTTTTATTAGGCCAAGAAAATGAATCGAGAAGAGTTCATTAAGAGATTGAGATCAGTGGTCGGGGATCAGATACTGAGGTCTACCATATCCACCCTCCAGAACAAGGTTCGATTCAGTTGACACTTGATCCATTTTCGGTAAACAGTTTGGGATACCATTCTAACACCTTTTGCGTCAATATGCAGAAGATTCCGAGTTCTGCTAGCACGCCAGAACCTAAGGAGGTGTAACAAGGTTGAAATATGAAGCCTTTTGGTGTTTGTTTTCCTAGTTTTTTAATGTAATTGTTGGAAGATGCTAGTAAGAATTTGGTGTTTTGGTTCTTGTCGGCTTATGTTTCATAAAGAAGTGGATGGTGTGGATACTCTGAAATGTTGTTTTGGTTGTAAGGCTCACAGTATGTGAAAAAGAATCAAAGTAGTTGAGCTTATTTTGTGTCTAATTTGTTTCTCATCATTTAATAGTTGTGATCATACTGGTGTTTAATGTTTCGAAATATGCTCGGTTTATCAATGCCAGTTCAAGGTTTTGAAACAATGCATCGTACTTGTAACTTGGTCCGACAAAACATCTCTTGTGTTATTTACATTATACTAATTATCAAATTGTTTATGTATTATGATGTTACACCTTATGCTTAGGGTGTTTTAAAAAAAAAAATGATTTTTTACTTTAACTTAAAGCTTTTCATTTTTTGTAATGTAATCTTATGAATTTTTATTTTTTTATTTTTAATCTATTTTTTTTTAATAATTTGCATTTTAATCTCATAAATTTTTTACTTTTAACTTTGGTTTCCTGTATTTTTCATCTTTTGTAAAATTTTATTTTTACATTTCATTCTAAGTTTTACAAGTTAATACAATGTAATATGCATGTGTGATTCGATATTTTTATGTTTTGTTAAAAATTGTGTGGTTTATTTTTTTACATTCATTTTTTTTTGTCTAACAAGTTTACTGTAACAAGCTGGTCATAGATCGACTTGGTTATACTTTTCTATGTTTTACATTTCTTTCTTACTTTTTTGTATTTAAACATCACAACTTTAGTATTGATGATAGCTGGTGATAGTGTGAAATTGATACTATTAGGCATGATTTTACATTGGCTGTAACACGGAGGTCTAATTCTAGTTCAGATTAAAATCTAATTTTCCTTTTACAGTCAGACTGTAGGAGCTTAAATTATACGCTATTAGGCATGGCTGTTGTGGGGGAGTGGTTAGTGGTGGCGATGCTGTGCTGGTGAGTATAGTACGTTATGGTTAAAATAAAGTTGGTCGGTAGGCTTATGGTTGTTATAATCAAGTGTATAGTTTTTATGAATAATCAACCACTTGTGGTGATTCATAGATTCATAGACGAATAACCTTCATTTCGATAACATTGCAATTTTCAGATGTTACTCTTTGTTTCTTGACAACCTATTGAGTTGTGCCCATCTTGACCCGCATAATATTTTGTTCTTTTTATTTAAAAGATAATAAACACCCAATCATCCATAATGACCCAAAATGTAATGAATGGGTTTGTTTTGCCAGGTCTAGTTGAATAGTTTATTTGGTGAATTTTTGTGTAATAAATGTTGCTTTCATTGCTTTTCTCATGCCTTTAGGCTCTGAATCAATATGTATATATGAGGTTTTTAAATTCTAAGTTTTTAATGTTTTGTAAGCACAGCAGATACTCACTTTTCAGCTTTTCTGTTTACTTAGCCAAGAAAATGAACCCAAAAGAGTTCATTAAGAAGCTGAGATCCATCCTCCAGAACAAGGTTCCATTTAGTTAGCTCTTGATCCTTGGTGGGCCAACGTGTCGGGTTGGATTACCATTCTAACTCCTTTCGCGTCTTCTGTAGATGATTCCTAATTCTGCAAGCATGCCGAAACCTAAGGAGGTCCACCAAGATTGAAAACATGAAAAGCCTTTTAGTGTCTGTTTTCATTTGGGATTTTGATGTGATTGTTGGAAGATGCAAGTAAGGATTTTGATGTTTTGGGTTCTGGTGAGCTTATGTTTCGTAAATGGATGATGCGAATACTCTGAAAAGCTGGATTGAGAGACTACTCCTATTGAGACTCACTTTCTCCAAAAGCTTTTTCTTGACATGTAAAGCTTAAAATCCAGATAACATGATAACAAATAACACAAAACATCAAGTGTGACACAAGGAATGAAAACAGCAAAACGATAAATACTAGGAATAATAACAGTGAACCACTCATAGCACAAAATGATAAAGAGAATTATAGTAGTTACGAATAAGAGAACACCCCTAAACCAGACTAAGAACATATAAACAAATGGAGTGTAGAGGTTTGCTAGTGATATATAAAATCTCATGGTCTAATGGAAAATGCTTTATGTGTCTAATGGAGAATGTTTTATCAATCTATAACTCTAACAAGATACTTGTAATTCATTATCAACACAGGATTTGATCTCATTGCAAGTAACATAATCAGTAACAATGAATCGATGATACATAACAAAACCTATGGGTGATGCTAATAATAATAATAATATAACAATAATAACAAGAGTACCTGTGTTATTTCTTTGATCCTTTCTTTTTACGAGCAACAGCATGGGCATCTTCATCTTCATCGTCATCAGACTCATCATCATCATCAGACTCATCATCGATATCCGATGAAGGAGAAGGATCAAGACGAGCTGCATCAATAGCCCAATCGATTATCTTCTTCACCTCATCTTCTTCATCTTCCTCTTCAACATCACCGACGTCACAACTCTCACCTCTCACAGCCTTCATCTCTCCACTCGCAGAACCCGAAGCAGCTGTCGCACTTGGGGCTTTAAGAGCAGCGAATCGAGCGAACAGATCATCGACATCTTCATGGGCATTGGTGGGTTTCGATTTAGGGTTGTGTTTGGATCTAAGAGCTTGAAATCGACGGTCGAGATCTGGATCAATTTCGTTGGAGTGTGAGGGTTCAGGGGCGAAATTGAAGTTGGATTTGGGTTTGGATTTGATGTGTGAATTGAGGGATAGCTTGAGGAGAAGGTCATCTTGTGTTAGTTTTAAGAGCTCTTCGACTTCATCAATGGCGTCGGACTCCGGTTGCTTCTTTTTTCCGGCACCGGTGGTCTTCTTCATCTTGACAGTTTCGCCCCTTTCCTACGGTGGCTGAGATACAAGACTACTAGAGGCGAAATATATAATATATACCCTTTATATAGCCACGACGTCGTACGAGATGTGATAAAAAATAAACTACAGTATACCAGCTCGTATCCGAAATAACTTTTTGTTGAAACGTAGATTTAGCCGAATTTATATAATCATAACTCTATGAATTTAGACCGATACACACATAAGAATAATAATGTAAGAAATTAGTTTTTTTGAAATAAAAATGTACAAAAGGTAACCCGCGTGCGGAAGCGGTGCATTAGTATTTGTTAAGATTGGTTTTAGTGACTTTTACATTAGTACGCATCTAACGAAGAAAGTTCATGTTGAAATACAGATAAAAATAAGATACGTTGAAATAACAAATCTAGAATTTTTGGAATCATATTTTAAAAAAATTAGCAAAGGAAAACAAAGAAATAAATAAAAAATAAAATTTTGAAGCAGGTTTGATTAATTGTATGTTTGTGCTTTGATGACTTGTACATTATCACGCAACACTTGAGATTGATTGAATTAGAACGATGGATTGATGAAGATTGTCATTTCACAAACAATGATACACATTCGAACAAAACGTAGAGATTAATTTAAATCCACAACATACCTCAATCGTACAATTTAAATTGAAACAACCGGTCTCACTAGTCGATTAATATGTTTTTTAGTTTTGATTAATTTATTTTAATTGGATAATTAGAGTGTTAAAAAAATACTAAAATAACCTCATATTTAGCGAAGGTTTTAATAATGTTAGGGGAGTGGATGAAAATAATAAAATTTGATAAACTACATTGACTGAAATGATAAAATTTTTTTTTTGAATTAAAAATAATAAGTTTAACAAAACGTTAGGAACGAAAATAATATTTTACTCTTCTTAAAAACTTAAAAAGAGGTGATCGATACTAAACTTATTTAATTTGCTCATGGCTCGAAGCTTTAAAGTTAACTTGTATAATTCTCAAGTTGAACCAAGCTCACTCTTTAATTATTTTTCAAGCCGAGTTCAAATTAATGAGTTCGCTTGTTGGGTCAACCAATAAAGCTATAAGAATCTGACACAAGATTACTAAAAGCCCACACATTAAAAACATTGAAAAGCCCACAAAATTAAAATTTGTAAGCAATCAAAAAAAGAAAAGGTAGGATTACACAAATGCCATTGTTTCTTCTTCTTCTTCCCATTCTCGTTCCCATTCCATTTCACTTTTATGAACCGTAAGTGTTAAAATCAATGAATCTTCTTAAAGAAAATTTCTTTTAAATTGAGTTAGCTCGTGCCACAAGTGAGCTCAGGTCGTAAATAAATCGAGTTATGAGTTCAAATTTTCAACTTGATAGAGGAATTTTAGTTAACTAGGACTCGAGCTCGCCTTGTAAACAACCCTAATGGTAAAAAAGTAAATAACAATCATAATCTCGTGAATAACTTTATCTTCTATCACAGATCATTTTTTTTTTCCATCTTTTACCCCTTGTTAGTTGTTAAATTAGTCGAAGGAAATACAAGTATTGGTTTATTTATCAAGTTTAAAGCTAAATAATAATATAACATAAACAACGACTCCTCAAAACGGTAAAATTTTATAAGATATTCAAAACATTCCTTTAAAGCACAACAAAACAAACTATTAACATATACTTTATTTAGATATGTCGTGGGTTTTCCAATAGACAAGCCACGTGGTGACTTCCTATCAGTTCACATCTAAAAGGCTTTTTTAATGACGTAATCTTAAGAGATTAGTTGGTAGAGCTGGTTAGGCTATTACGCTTTGAGGCGTGGAACGTCTTTTCGAAACCCACAACTTGCATATTTTAATTTTTGAGGTATTTTTGCTTTTTTTAATCTTTTACTTTTTATTATCTTTTTTTATTAAAATACTATTTTTTTTAAATTTTACTTTCCTTTATATATATTTTTTTTCAAAAAGTACTATTTGAAAAGAATAGCAGGTCACAGCATATGATTTATAATATTTTTTATTTATATTTCAATATTCAAAAACAACATCCGCAACACACCATTGTCCATGACGCACCACATGTATTGAAAAATACAAAGGCATTACTATAAGCAATCATGCCACAACACGAGGACAACTTACCTCATAGTTATGAAATCATAAGTAATGTAGGAATCATGTGGATTATTTGATTCACCCTCACAATGTTTCAACTATTTGTGGGGCCATTTTTGTCCATCTTTTCTTCTATGAGGACCAAACGTCATGTCAACTTTTTATTTTTAAGAAATAAATTAAAAGTAAAATTTAAAGGGGTGATTTAAGATAACCGGTGGGTCATGCCATTGCGCTGTGAGCCTAAGATGATTGATTTGAGTAAATTTCATATTGAAATGTGGAGAAAAATAATAATATTACAATGATATATGTAAAAATTTAACAAACATTATATGCTCAAAGTTATAAAAGAATTAAATTTTAACCCAACTAGATTATAAATAAATTTTATATAGCTAGTTATACAAATAGTCTATTTGGTTTGGTAGAAATAACATGATTGAATACTAACTTTCTAATAATAAGTTTGGAGCTTTTGATTTTAATTTTATTATGAATTTAATGTATAAGGTTAACTTGTTTAAATTAGAGTGAAATGATTAATACACCCTTTTGTAACTAAGAGACCTTTCATGCAATTAACTCTATTAGTCTAAATTGAAAACCAAAACCAAACCTCACCCCATCTCCCTAACGCAACTCCGACCACAATGGCTCTTTGACGAAGAAACGGTTAAGGATAGGCGACGATGGTGGTGGTTTTGGAGGTTGAAGATGGTGGTAACAGTGAGCTCAAAGGATGAAAATGATAGCGTTGACAGTGCTCTTAGGTTCGATCAGTGTTTTGGGGTAAAAATGAAATAGATTTGTGGCGACTATGATTTGTGTCAACAATGAGCTCAAAGAATAATTTCTTATTTATAAAAAAATATTTTTTTAAAAATAAAATTAATAAAAAGATCACTTGATTTATTAAAAACTATTTTTAATCTAAAAAAGAGTTAAATAACAGTAATTGATTTAATTATTTAATAATATAGAAAAATAAGAAAGTTTTGATGAGAAAAAATTTGATGCTGCTACGTGTTTTTTTAGTTATTTTTTATTAGAGTTGGCGGATTGATATAGATGTGTCAAGATCAAGTATAGTAATTTTTTATAAAACTAAAGATTTGTCAGTCTTTGTTTGACCATGGGAACATTAACCACTCATTCTTTTGTGTGCTTAATCTTTATTATTCTTACGATGCATTTGTTAATATTGTTGAATATATAGAAGACAACGAGATCAAGTTTAAGAATAAAAATCATGATATAGCATATCACAAAGACATATAAAGTTCTAAGGATGCTATTATAACCAAAAGGGCAAACTTGTCACTAGAGTTGATGCAATGATCTTTCCTCACTTGTTCCCAAAGATTTGTAGGGAACTAAACAGTGAGGTATTCCTTCACCAAAGTCTTTGAAAAAAGATCCAATATGTTCCCAACTTTCTTTCATGCCATCAAGCCTTTGAAAAGGATGCCATATATGCTCCATTTCAACGGTTTATAAAGGGGAAAGCTAAAGATACCTCACTTGCACATATCCATTCAAGTGATGTTATGTTAGTTTGAATGGTGAAAGTAAAGATTGATTTCTAGTTGTGGTATCTGTTCAAGTTTCTTAGAATCATTTTTGCATTTTTGGCATGCTAACTTTAAGTATGTATAGCTTTCACAACCAAGAAGGAAATTACCATGGTTTGAATCATATACCTAATCATGCTTTGGAATTCATTCCTACTTTAGATTTGTGTTTATTATGGAATAATACTATATGGGCCAGTGATTGGTTAGCATTTTCAAGGGCTATTATACAGAAAGTTCATGTTTTTGAAAATTTATTTGCATAAAAGGAATGAGATGTTTCATGAAAAGGGATTCTAGGTTTATGTACTATCATGAACTTAACAAGAGTTTACTTGATGAAATCGTCTTGGGCTCACAAAAAGTCGACTTAATTAAGTGACGCCTTAAAGTGATAAAGGTAGTAAATAGTTAAACCACCTAGCATCCATTAATTTGGCCTAAGTGACCCAACCTATCTTTTGTTTATACAATAATTTTACAATCATAATTCTTTAACATGTTTGTTGCACAGAGTTAGGGTGGTCTTCGACCCCGATCAAAGTCATCTCTTAGAACTTCATCCTTGACAATGGTTTAGCTAGTTCATAGGTCCGCCAATTGCTCATTACTGGATACATATTCAACTTCCATTTGCTTGTTCTTGATGCATTCTTGGATGAAGTGAGATCATGTGTATGTGCTTAATTACTCCTCCCTTGAAACATAGGGGTCTTTGTCAATGCTATCTTGATTTGTCGTCAACCCGGATCATCACTTTTTCTTTTTTCCACCAATTCACCTCATTTAATAATTGTTGAAGCCAAATTGCTTGACATGAAGTTGCTATGTGCCCCATGAATTCAGCTTCTCAGGATGATAAATTCGTTGAACCTATTGTTAAATTACCATCTTTCTTAACAAAAATATAGGATGTTCTTTTTGTCATCATCTAGATTCAATCATCTATTTTCCTGGGTATTTCATATTCGATTTCAAAGATGCATTGGAGAACATGTGAAGGTTCAAATTTTCATTTAACCTGATTGAACAAACCTCATAATGGACCAGCAACCGTCATGTATACTCTATAACCTACTGTTATATCGTGAATAATAAGAATTTTTGATCATATCTATATGAATTATAAACTTTGATGAATAGATCGCATTTTGGGTTAAGAATTTGGGCCGCCAAGCTTTTTTAGTGATTGGTTCTGCCACTTAGGACGTGGACCTTAATATCCCACATGCTCGTTGCTTTGCCTTTTAATCTTAATCTGTTGTTGGTTTTGAGAGAGAGAGGGAGAGAGAGAGAGAGAGAGAGATAGAGTGACCGAAGGGAGCCGTTTTCGATGACAAACATTGATGCATAGTACACTTTTGGTCTTTAGCATTTTGGCCACCAAATATTTTTGGTGTTAAATGGTTGTGTGAGGGATACCAGAGCCTTAAGTGCGATAAATTTGTCTCTCGTAGTATACTCTATATGACATAAGTAATATGTAAAGTATATGTGTTCTTATATCAAGTTTAAAGTTTAAGTATTATAAGCATGCTTCCTCTAAATATGTAAATAGAAAAAAAAAGCCACTAATATTCATTTGATGTAGATGATGATATCGCTTACGTGAATCCAAGAGTATGATGGAAAAGCGGGTTTAGACCTACACATGATATAATAGTGAGGATGCTAATAAGGTTCGTGGACTAACTCTAACTTGAACGTTGTATCTAGAAATCAAGTCACCGAACTAGTTACTTTTAAGCTTATTATAGATGTAATAAATAATATAAAAGGAAAAAAGAAGTCCGACTGAAAATGCAATTTTGATAGTTTAAAAAGATCATTATATATAGAAAATATAATTTGATACTCTAAAAAGATAATTATATATATATAATTTTAAATTTATCAATTAAATCTATCATGGTTACTAAGTTTATAAAAGATACAAGAAGGAATTGAAGTTAAAATTCTCTTGTAAAATTAGTAAGTTTATCTAGTTAAACACCTAACTATAATATATAAACTTGCGACACAAATTTTACTTGTCTTTCCTACTATAACAATAAAATTAAAAAAACATCAACCATTATAAAGTACTATCTTTGTAGATTTCATAGTATTCTCTCTGGTCTCTCCAAGTAGCTAGTATTTCCTTTTTAATTCTTTTTGTTTTTCATTTCTTCCTTTCTTACCCTCATGTCCACAGAATAAGAAAGCTCTCTCCCTCTCCCTCTCCTTCTCTTCAAGTGTCATTTTCTCATATATATTTATGCAGTATCCTTCAATTCATACCTTGTCAAGAATCACCATTGATGGCAACATCCAGTCTATACAATTCAAAATCATAAATCTTCCCTCATCATACTCCATATCATCACTCATCCACCACTGTTCTTCTTGCTCATGATCTTCTGTAAAACAATCAAGAATTAATCAAGAACAAAAATAGTGAGAGAGAGAGAGAGATATTTGAAAGTGTAATGGAGCTTTTTCCAGCACAACCGGACTTATCTCTCCAAATCAGCCCACCAAACACCAAACCCACTTCACAAACATGGACAACAACAACAACAAAAATTGATCAAGATCACCATGATGTGGATTTAGGGAACTTCTGGAAGAGAGCTTTCAACTCACAACACCATCATACATCAACAGCAACATTGATACCTCATGAAGCACCATCTATTGGGCTCAACTCACTCCACCCAACACATTCCACCAATCCAAACCTAACCCAAAACCACCATCTAGGGTTCAGATCAGAGCTAGGGTTCTTGAGACCCATAAGAGGGGTTCCTGTTTCTTACAATAATATTATCAATCCTCATGATCAACATCAGTCTTTATTACTAGCTGATGCTTCTTCTACTCTTTCTCCTACTAACAGTAATTCATCCTCTTCTCTAACTCATGCCAATAACATTACTCAATCAAGATTCTTGTCGACGAGGTTTTCGGCTAAGCGAAACATGAGAACTCCACGGATGCGGTGGACAAAAACCCTTCATGCTCGGTTTGTTCATGCTGTTGAGCTCTTAGGTGGCCATGAAAGTATGTTTAAACATTTCTATAACCAATGTTAATTTTAATATTTTTAATTAGTAGTTATGCATTTTATTCATTGATGATGATTAAAGACGTTCTTGTAATGAGTTTAGGAGCAACACCCAAGTCAGTTCTTGAGCTAATGGATGTGAAAGATATCACTTTAGCACATGTTAAATCTCACCTGCAGGTAAACCCACCTTCTCATTTCTCCAATTATTTCAAAATAATAGATTTTAGTTGTATTATAATTAAAAAATGATCACAGTTGTTTTAGATAGGTTTGAATGTTTAGTTTAATGAAGAATCTTGTATTCTTCAAAGTTTATCAGAATTCATTACTTGTGCAGAGTTTAATATGTATATGCAGATAAAGATGCAACCTGAGCTATCTTATTTTCTTTTTACCTAAAAGAATGAGAAGAAGTATTCTGTCTCATTAGAAAAATTATAGCTTTGTTATTTAATTAGGGTAATATTTTACAAATTCCGATGCTTGTTAGTTTACCTGCAGACAGGTATTTCTAATTCTTGGTACCTGTTTTTCTCCTGCTAACCGTAGACCTGACGCTTCTCCAAAGCTATAAATTTTTCAATCAGCCTTTTCCCAAAAAGTTAACTAGCTATAATTATTTATATGGTTGTGTTAAACGCATCTCACTTTTATGATTTTACTCCACGTATCCTCGTGTACGAGCATTTACAAAAGTTAAACATGTGTATGTATACGGCTTCAAACAAGTGTATGTGAGCTTAAGAGGTCCGAGCTTTATCATCGTATTTTGTATAATATTTTATACTAAATAAAATGAAAATTTTACTCATATGCAACCCGTGTTCGTTTTAAAAATATAAAATTTATAAGTTCTTAAAAGTCACTTGGTTTGATGGATTAGTGATTAGAGTTAAAAACGCTTTAAAAACTACTCAGGTTCAAATATGATTAAGGGTAGTTTGAGAGGCTTAATTCAAAACTTTGATATTGATTGTCCGCTTAGTATTTGTTTTTCTTGGACAACCACTAAATGTTTTTTTAGTAACATAAATACCAAGGTAACAGTTTCATATTTTTCTACATATGGCTCATGTCATAAGATCTTACTTGATTATGTTTAAATATATATATATATATATATATATATATATATATTAATATTTGGTTACTAACTTATAAAATATTTATTATAAATATATAATCAAATACTTCCTTTATTATGAAGTCAAAATAATACTTATTGTATCTTTTATCTACAAGACAACATGACCAAGAAATCAAAACCCGGACACATAGCCCAAGTTAAGACAAGATTACACACAATCCATGACTCCATGATAGTTCTTTTGTTTTTTTAATATATTTTTTGGTAACAAATCATTCTACTCTAATAAAAGAGTAACTTGGGGTGACACATGTCATCATCACATTCATTCTCATCAATATTTTCCCGCTTCTCTCTCCTATTAAATAATTACCTTAATTACCAATTATATTATTTCACTTTTTTTAGAATAAAAATAGTTTTTTAATAAATTTTAAAAAAGATCTTATTAATGTTATTTCTAAAAAATAATTTTTTTGAAATAAGAAATTTTTATGAAACATCAAAATTTTTTAAAATTAGTATTTTTAAAAAGTAACTTTTTTATAAACAAAAAATACTTAAAATTAAAAATTAAAAATTATAATAATTTTTTTTAAAAATAATATTTTTTAATACGGTTTGTTTTGAAACAAAATATTTTATTTTTTTGGAAAAAATAATTATTTTATACTTAATAAAATTTTATTATATTTAATATTTTATTTGTTCAACTCGTGTAATACACGGGTTTATTAAAACTAGTGACATATATTATAATAAATATATATTCTCCTTTTCTAATCAGAACTTGAGATTTGAAAGGTACAGAAAACGCCATCATTATTCAATGATATGTGTAAATGCATGCGTATGTATGTCTAGCATAAATAGACAATATCGGTTCATAACCGTAGGTAACCATGGTTGAGTCAGTTAACCCGACTATAACCTGCATGGGCATGCACCATAAATATATGCAGTTTCTGTTCATGCTCACGTACATATGTGGCATTATCTCATGGTTGTACATGCTTATGCTTATGAATATATTAAAATTTTAGATGATTCAAATTCTAGATATATGATAAATTATAAGTAGTTGTAGTTTAAGAGTAGGATTAAATGGATGT
The DNA here is from genome assembly GCA_025506415.1 of Flaveria robusta. Classification (NCBI taxonomy): domain Eukaryota; kingdom Viridiplantae; phylum Streptophyta; class Magnoliopsida; order Asterales; family Asteraceae; genus Flaveria; species Flaveria robusta. Next base: position 28,544,502 of record CM046474.1, on the reverse strand, counting down.
GTGAGTCGTCGTTAAAAAAACATTAAACATCTAGAAGGGTCATATTTAATTTAATAATTTATATCAACAATGCATTCTATTAAGAACAAAAAATATGTTGAGAAGTATTAAGCACTGCATAAGCCGTATACATAACTTGTCAATAAAAATGGTAAAATTAAAAGAAAATGTTTATTTCCATCTTTCACATTATTTCTATGACTTTAATTATCACCCCTCTATTCAATTTTTTTTTTAAATTATAAAATGTGTATATTTTAATATAATGTGGGTACATATATGCACTTAATAAAACAAATCATACATATTACGTTTTTAAAAATATATCTTAAAACTATTAAAATTAAAAGCGATAAATTTATATAATAGTGAGTACAAGAACTAGAGTGGTTATTAATAGGTCTTAATATTTCCGTAGTTCTTACTAAAATGCACGCTTAATTATGTGTTTTCTAGCATTAATTATTATTCATTTAACATACGGTCTTATAATTTCTTCATAAGATGATGAGAAGTAAAGACAGAAACTGTATAAATGGAAGTGTTCTAAGAGATTAACTCCTTTTGTTTTTCAGATGTACAGAACCATTAAAGCAACTGATAGAGCAACAGCTTCTTCAGGTTATAAATCTCTTCCTTTGACTTTCGTTTTGAATTTCACTGAAGTGTACGACCTTTGCATTTATTACATTCACAAGAATGGTCTCTAACCTATAGTTAACTTGGGTAATCAGATATTCATGGAAATGGAGCATCACGGGATACTTGTGACGATGTATTGCTCGACATTCGAAATTTAAAGAAGACCGACTCATTCGCGGAACATGGAGGAAGTCCTAAGGTTCGTCTTGAAAAGGATCATGAGTATGGACTTTGGAGTAATTCTTCAAGGTTAGCCCTATATTTTTCATTTCACTTGCACAAAAGCAGCTCTTTGTCCAAACACTAAGAAAAATACATAAGTGAAATGAAAACTTCAATCAACACACATTATTCCTTTTATGTTAATTGCTTATTAAAGCTTTATTCTCATAATTCTTGGCAAAAATCAATTTTAATGCCACTAATGTTCATAGTAGCAGTAACAGTAGTACTGTCTTTCAGTACATATTGTAAACCGGAAATTTAGATTACTCGCAATTATTTAAACAATACTTAATATAGAAAAAAATGTTAACAACCATCTTTAACAAACTAAGCCAAAGATGAGCATATCTCATTCCCATTGATTTTGTGGGTTCACAAGGTCATTTTATGTGGGATCCACTACTTGTTAAACTTGTTGTCGAAGCTAAGACCTTTAGGTGAAGACCCATTATGTGAGTAACTTTTGGGTGCTAAATTTGCTCTATTTGAAACTTCAGTCTACTTTCTGTCTGTTTATATCTATGTATCCTTTTTTGCCCCTCTTTCATCTTCTATGTAATGGGTAATTCATGGCATTGCACATGGGATGATTTTAACTTTACCTTAAGACAGTGAGATGTTGTTTTCTTTATACTAGTTTGCTTTTTCTCACCTTTCCTTCCTTCTGCATGGGCTTCCCACTGGTTGGAAATATTCTTCTCAATGTACTAGTCTTTGTAGCAGTGAAGCTTGGTTGCATGGCAAACATAAAGATTCTCAAGTAAATGTACCTTCTCTAAAGGTAGATCTTACATATATTGTGTTCTTTTTGTGTTTTATAGTTTGTATTTTATATTTCTAAGAGTAGAAGAATTTCCTTTCACCACTTTTGATAGAATTCTATTATGCTCTAGCTTTATTTAACAAGAATATTATCTCATGTGAGATAAAGGAGTACGTAGAAAAGATGAAAGCTTTTGAAAGACTAGTCAAGACATCCAAATATATTAAGGCTTAAAAACTCCTTTATCTAAGATAAGGGGATTAAGGCTAAAGGCATATAAATCAAAAGATCACACTTTAAAGGGTGCAACATTGAACCCTAAAAGTGACCACTAGCTATAACAGTTGTGGAATATATATATGTATATACACTAGTATTATAGATATACAGACTAGAATGCATGATGTTGACCCTTAATGACATGCCTTAAAGAGATATCATTGGGAATTTTCAAATGGTCGAAAACCATATACGATCGAGTGTGCCTTGTTGGGCGGCCTTGTGGTGGGTTGAGGGGAGGAACCACCCAGGGCCTAATCTTTTCGAAGGCCAAATATTTTTAAATTTATATATTATATATGTATGTATATATATTATTTAAAAAAAACTATAACAATTTTATTATTTTGACCTATTAAAACTTAATTATAGCTCATTAACATTTTAATTAGTTTAGCATACTATCATTTTCCAATATAAACCCATTTCAAAAACATTAAGAGAGTTTCACAATTTTCTTAAATAAGTAAATTTGATTATTTTGATATAATACTTTTGTTTATTATTGTCATATTATAGGAGCCTTATTTTTTCTACTTGCCTAGAGCCTAATATTTTTTTGTGTATTCTCGGGGCCTGCCCTGTTGCTATTTATAGCACATTGGAGTTATTATTATAATTTTCCCATGAAAAATAAAACATCCCTAACACTAAGCTATTGAAACGTGGTTATAGTATATGTTAAAGGGGATGGCTTAGCTAGAAGATGTTGCATTGTGCCTTATTTTTTAGAGTACTTATTTTTTCTACTTGCCTAGAGCCTAATGTTTAACTTTTAGAGTACCTCGATCTAGCTAGCTTTATAATTATATAACTCTTACAATATTATCACAAAAATAAAATTTCCTGTTATTATTGCATACATACATACATTCTAAGGTATACAAGAGCAAAAACATGCCTTTTTCCTCTTTTTATTGACATATAGTCTTAATTAATAGTTGACGCCATAATTTTCTTTCAGAAAGGGATCAATCCAAAGAGCATGAACTGTGAGAGATTACAAGACATGATCTCACCAAATTATTTCCCCATGAATCTAGAGTTCACTTTGGGAAGGCCACAATGACATGACGCATGTTGGTATTTGCGATAATGATGATGACTATGATGATGTTATTTTACATATAGATTGTACTTTTCATTTCAGTATTAATGTTTTTGAATGGTAATAGCTGGTGAAAAAAATCCAGGTCCCCACTATGAAATCAGAAAAGAAAAAGCAAAGGGAAAGAGAGAAGTAAAAGACAAAAGGCAACAAAAGGGAAGAGGTTTTGAAAAGCATGCATGTCCTTCCCATCAAAATTGTGATCATCACTTAATGCATTACATATTGATAGTTTTATATATATATTCTTTATGGATGAAAAATGAAATCTCAATCTTTATTGGTTTTTGCATGAAAGAGAGACCTTTAGCTTTGTTAAAAGGACAATGAAGTGATCTTTGGTAATTGTAATGGAACTTTACATAGAGCAAGAAAAGGAAGAGTATATATGTGAGAAAGGTGTAAGAGAGAGCTCCCTCTTCTTTCCTTGGGAGTGTCATATGCTTACACTTGCTAAAACAAGAAAAGTAAAGACAATAATAACATCAATCTGGAAAGAGAATTAAAGTATGTTTATATTCAATTAATTTTATATATTCTAAAAATTTATTATATATACTAAATGTAAGTTGAGTGCTACAGTAATTTTGTTGTTTTTATATTTTATCGTTTGATGTTGATTGTGAACCCTAACAGTTTTGTTAAGAGTTATGATGATGAGTATGCACTCATCTGAGCCTTAATTCATTTGGATCTGAATAAATTGTTTATATATGGGCATGGGATTGATTGAGTTCCGTTCTATTGTAGATGTTCATGCTAAACCTTTTTGTTATGGGGTTTTGAGGGCTATAATGATGAGCTTTCACTCATTTAACTTTTAGTTTCTTTTAAAATCTTATATTGTTTGCCTAACCATAGAGGTTCCATTTGAAACCTAATATGGTTTGCATAACCATGAAAGATTGAACCATGAAAAATTAATCAAACTTTCACTAATGGTCTCAAAATATCAGCACCATTATTTCCCTCCATCCACTTATTTTCACTATCACCATCACATAGCTCTCTCTCTCTCTCTCTCTCTCTCTCTCTCTCCGTGCGCGCCACGCGAGCGCGCCCAACAAAGCAAGCCAACCTGTCACCACTGCTATTTTTCAAATACCACCACCACCATCAGCCTCCACCACCTACCTATTGCACCATCAACCTCCATCACCCACCTATCGCACCATCAACCTCCACCATCCACTCCTTGCACCATCACTCATCGCCATCATTAACCATTATCACCAACACCATCGTGCGTCACCATCAACCATCACATAAGCTACCACCACCAACATTGAGGTTTTTCAACTTTTTGTCTTATAGTTTTCTCCAATTTTATCATCTAGGTTATTATGCTTGGTATGCTTGAATTTATACTTATTTTCATGTTTGATTTATACTATGTTGAGAAATGATTTTGTGTATTTTGTAGGTTTTAACTAAGAGTAGTGAATTTATGAAATAACCTTTAATTTTGTGAATTTATGTTTGAATGTGCTATCAAATTTGACATCTAGGTTATGGTTTTGAGTTTATATTGTAAAATGGTCTATTTTAATACTATTATTTATATGATCCAAATAGTACTCCACTTAACATGTTTGTTTAATTGCTTGTATATGCTATGTGTGTGTTATGCTTCGTATTTCTTGAATTGGTTCACACGTAAAATTTATACTTAAAAATAGTACTCCACTAATGTAAGTTTTAAGCTTTACTATGCAAGAAATAAAAATACTTAGCTATAATGTACAAAAATAAGAAGTTAGTGAAAAAAGTCAAATCAAACTAGACATTGATTGAACACAATATAACAATGTCATAGATTTTGAGTGACACCCAAAATCCATGATATTGTTGCAATTGGTTCAACACAATGTCACGTTTCATTTCATTTTCTCGTTAATTTCTTATTATTATGCATTGTTAGCTTTTAGGTCACGTGTTTTCGTTCTAATTATAATAAACTTAGAAATACCTGCTTGAAATTGATTTAGAAACTAATTTGGGTTGTTTCCGTTTTAGGACTGTTTTTTAAACATTTTATCTTATTTGATATGTGAATCTGTATTACATTATTATTTGTGTAAGAAATATTCATTTGACATTTTCTCCTTGGCTCCTCGAGTATATATGTCTATTTGTATAATGCTGAAGAATTTAGTTTCAATGGATCAAGATGACATAAACCTACTATGATACACTTAGGATATTAGCTTTAAGTTTTTAAAGTTTATTCATGCCATTTTGATTCATTTAAACTTAAATTAGAATGTTTTTAAGTTTATCAAGTGTGTTTGGGTTATTTTGAATTTCAAACTAAAACATATTTAAATAATATAGGTTTTAGTTTAAATGTGATGCGGCACGTTCATTTATTTCTCGAAAACAATAATTTATTTTAGGTAGTTTTTTTGTATGAATTAATATAAAAGCAATCGAAAATAATACTTTGAGAAAGTGGGTACTAAAATTCCCATAATATTAAAAAGAAATCTAAGAAAATAAAGTAAAAGAGTAATTCTGCTTTTCCTTTGCCAACGGTTGTATACAAACAACTGGAAAATAATATTTTGGTAAAGACTAGCTTTTCTCACTTTTTCTTCACTCCATAAATTGCCTCTCTTTTCTCTTTATTTTACGCATATTTGCACAAGTTGATATGCTTTTAATGTACAAAACAAGAAGTTATAGAAATTCATAATTAATTTCTTTTTTTAGGTAAAATCCTTTATTTTATAATTTTGATAACTAATAAAAAGAAATAATTATTATAAAAACATTAAATAGTTGGATTTAGTAGTCATCAATGAACATCCTGATACTAAAGTAACATATACTTCCAACCAAATAATTATGTCTTTAAATCTTGTAAAGTGTTGATAGAATATTAGAAGTAAAGCGTATAGAGAGTGTGTGCGCACACGTTTGTGTGCGCACACGTTTGTGTGCGCGCACATGTGAGTGTGTGTATGTGTGTTTGTCCGTAAAAAAATATATTTGGGTTCAACATTTATGACGTGTGGATCATTACTATAAGGCTATAATTAATAGACAACTTACGGATATAACCGAAGGACAATGGAAAGTTTGAAAGTAAAAACAAAAATTAATCTCGATACAAAAGGCTCATATATGTGAATGATTTGTGGGGTTCATGCTACTGTGAGATAGAAGTTTGCATCATTACGATGAAATTTTTTTTCCTCTTATCACTAAACTAACAAATCAACTAACATTTTATAATATTATGTAATATATATCTTAAAAGGTTTTATTATTATTGTCATCTCTTTGTGACTTAAATATTACTTTATTATTAATAGAGAAGAGAAATGAATAGTAGATTTTTAAATATTTTCAGATTAGCATAACATTTTTTATTTTTTTAATTAAACCCTGAATTCCTCTTTTGCTTTTGCTTGATTACACGTATAGAAGGAAGAAAAATCATCCGTTCAAAACCCCTTTTTCTGTTCACCCCAACGTTATCCGTCCCTTTTTCATATTACATTACATAATATTAATAAAGCATTGGGAATGAATATGGAATTTTGGAATTATTCAATTTTGATCACAACACTTTAAAATTGTTATTTTGTACTATAGGGTTAAAGTATGCATAGCATAATTTATTGTTTTAGAGAGAGAAATGTGTTTGTGGAAGAGGATGACGGATAGAAGCGACCGGCAAGGCCGAACTCGGGTGTTGCGTCATCTGGCCTTATAACATAGTTGTCGTCACCGGTAGGGGCTGCCCGATGAGAGAAATTTGGAGAGTGGTCAGCCACATTTGTCATCGTTGGCCTTCCTTTTGCTATTTATGGTGGCGATGGTGATGGTGGTCATTATGGTGGCATTTGTTTCCTCGATTGCAGTTCTAGTGTGGTTTGTGATGATGGAGATGGTGCGACATTAGTTGTCGCTCTGCATCCCGTTTGGGTTGAGGTGGAGCCAGCAACGACGATGACGATGGTGATTGCACGACCACCTTTGCTGTCTCTCTACGTCACAATTTGTTCGTTTTCCTTTTAGGATTTTCAGACACAATATTTTCTAAGCCTTCTAATTCAAATTTAAACTGTTGTGTAGTGTCGTGATTGTTTTACACTGGCGCGAAGCGCGGGTAAGTTACTAACTAGTTGTATTAATAGACAAACTTAATGAATAGTTTAATTATTTTTTGAATTTTAGCCATATAATTTTTAATTGTTTTCATATTCAACTTTAATTTTTGGTTTTTAATTGGCCATTCAAGTTTAGAATATTAGAGTTTGATCACAAACTATTTACAGTGAAGTTTTATTTTTTCGAGTTTTGCCACTAAAGTTTAGTATTTTTACAGTTCGGCCGCTGAACGACTAAAGTTTAGGATCTTAGAGTTTGATCACCGATTTTTTTTTAACTTTAGTCATTAAATTTAAAGATCTTAAAGCCTAACCACTAAACTATTCATGCAAAGGTAAATTTTTTTTCAAGTTTGCCCACTGAAGTTTAGTATATTTGAGTTTCATCATCAAACTTTGATTTTATGGGTTTCAACAAGTCGAACAGTAAATGACTAGCTTAGTAATATGATGTTGCATGTACGAAAAACTACTGTCCTCCCGAAATGTATTTTTAGAGCCACTAAAGTTAATTAATTTTAGAGTTTCGTCGCAAAACTTCACTTTTATGTCTTCCGATGAACTCTTTCAATAAGAACCAAAATTAACACAAAATGATCAAATCCCACCGCGTAGTGCGGAGAGACAAAATTAGTTTATCAATAATATTACCCTTCACCACAAAAGAAAGAGTTAGGGGCTGTTTGGCAGCCTCTTAATCAGTCTCTTAATGATTTAGATGTCTGAATGATTCAGCACTTAATGATTCAGACTGTTTGTTTCGCGAGCAAATGTCTGAATAGTTCAGACATTTCCCTCTGAATGGTTAAACATTATACTAATGCTGAATGGTTAAGAGGTCTAATGCTGAATGGTTAAGAACTCTTATCAGAATTGGTCGGGCATTTGCCTTTGAATAGTTAGGCGATATACTAGCTCTTAATGGTTCAGAGCTCTTAATGGTTCAACACTTTTTATATAATGATATAAAAACATATATAAAAATAATAAAATATAATTATAAAAATAAATATAAAATTTCTGAAGTTAGAAAAAAACTTTCAATAAAAAAGTTAAAAATATATTTTAGAATTAGAAATAGTCATAAACGAACCGAATTCAACCGACTAAACCGTTTAAACCTATTTTTTTGGTTTGGTTCTGCAATTTAACCTATTAAACCCGTTTATTATTTGATTTATACGTATAACTGAACCGAATAAGCAAATTTTGTGTAATCGTTAACCGAAACAAAAACCGACTTCACGATTTTATTTGATTTTTTCGGTTACACATACGGTTCAGTTTTCAGTTATTATCAATGTTTGGATTTTTTTAACATTCATAATTACTACAATTAAAAATAATAAAAAAAACAAACATAATTAATAAAGACTAAAAGAAATAATAAACAAATAAATAAAACTTAAAATTTTTTAGTTTAACATATTTAAGGGGTGATATCATAAATAAAAAAACCTATAATTATAAGTTAACTATTTTAAAAAATTAAAGGGAGGGGTATAACAAGTAAAAATAGTTTAAAGGGGGGTACGTATTGCACCACCCAAAGTATATTATGGTAATTTAACACTTACACTAATTTCTCTTTCTTAATAAAAGTTAATTTTATTAATTATAATATTTTTCTGTCATCTATATTTTTTTAAATCAAGCTATGTTTTTAAAAAATAATTTTTATTAAGGAAATTAAAAACAAAATTTATATATAATATAAAATTTTCTGAAAAACTAAATCTTTTTAAAACAAAATATTTTAAATCAGTCCTTTTGTTAAAAAAATTTATAAAAAATCTAAAATTTTCTAAAATCAGTTTTATTAGAACAAACAGAATAATAAGAAACCCGAGTTTTTAATAAACAAGATTTTTATAAACAATAAATTTTTATAAAAAATCTTAAAACTATGTTTAAAAATAAAACTATTTAGATAAGAGAGTTAAAAAATAGTATAATTGTTTTATTTTTTTTGAACTATTACGTATATATAATTTTAATCATATCTAATATTAAATTATCGTACTGTAATTGTTCGTGTTTATTACTAACTTATAATACGTTTTATAAATGGTTTTCTATCATATCTATTTATCTATATATATCTATCTATCTATAACAAAAAATTTTAAAATAAGACTTGACATAATTGTAAGTTTTATCATACTAATTTTCTAATTTCTTATTAATAATAATAATAATAATAATAATAATAATAATATTGACTACTAATAATATTAATCATACTATTTTCATATTAAAAATTATATAATTTAGAAAATTAAAACCTATTTTTTATTAAAAACACACTTTTTAAAAATAAAAGTTTTATAAAATACAGAATACAACAAACTCTTTTTAAAATAAATTTATTTTTCTTAAGATAATATATTTAAAACCTATATTTTATATAAAATAAAAGTTTAAGAAAAATATATTATTGTTTATTTACTTTAAGTAGGTATTCATATAATCATATTTTATCTTCAAACATAATTTTATAATTCATAAATTTTTATTACTAATTATTTAGTATTTTTTATTCAACCCGTATATAATATATGGGGCGCTAACCTAGTTGTTAATAAGAAACGCAATTAATATTTAATTTTATCATTTTTTATAATTTTTTAAGCTTTGGTGTTATTTTAAACATTTTCTTTTCCTTTACTAAAATAAAAGGACTTGACAATGATGCAACACTCATTGGTTAGCATAATGCGTCATTAATTTTGCGATTTGGGATTGATTTCAATGAACACCTGGACTTTCTTTCAGGTTACTTTACGCTCATTTTTACAACGTTGCTACATTATTTTTATCAATGAGTTATAATATAGTTAAGTTAAAGCCGAGCTCCAGCAAAACAAATTTATTTTTATCACATAAAGTCATAACACATGAGTATACTTTGATATTTTATTTATAACTTTAAAGTTTTAAAAATATTATCAACATATTTGTCGTAACATGTTTGAAATATAACATACTTAATGTTACAATGTTAATATTTTTAATGGTTCAACGTTGTCCTGGTAACTCATGAGTTTAATAATAGTTTGTCAATTATTCAGCAACAGAGAAAAATGGCTATTTTAAAGGGGGTAAAAATGTACTTATAGGATGATACAGACGACGGCAGGATACAACTGTAGTAAACAATGATGTACAACTTTAACTTGAGGTCAGAATGTCAAATTATTTAAGAATGATTACACAATCCAACGTTGGTCCATGGTCTTCTTTGTCACACGTGTCATCATCTCAGTGCTCCGATTTGGACAACTGAACGCCACTGCAGCCGTCAGATATGTTTCCACCAAAATTGACCCTTTTCTTTTTTTTTTTCTTTTTTTATTTTATGAAAGGGTAATTTATTAATCAGCAACTGACCCTTTTCTTTTGAAAGGTGTTTTAGGGAATTCTATAAATTCAAAATATATTTTTAAAAACATACAGAATGGGATAAGTTGTTTTTAACTTGCAACAATTAATGTGTTTTTAACCCGTCATTTTTATTTAAATTTAGGTTGATGGTATGAGTAATTTTATCTCTAGTTTAAAAGTAAAATTAGTTTTGAAAATTATTTAATTGATGTGACTGTTTAGTTTTTGTTAAGATAAAATTTTAGTTGTAATTGTAATAGAAGTTCATTATTATAGCTTTACGGATTAGTGGATCAATAGTTGAGTTCATCCAGGGGTGGCCCAGTGGGCTCTTGAAGTAAAACAAGGTCTTGGGGCTCTTAAAATCTTAGAGCCCTATTATTTTCTTTTTAAATGCATATGTATTTACTTTTGTTAAAATATTGGGCTGGTCTATATTGATTAATAGAATGTGTGACCCTTATTTATTGGGGTGGTGTTGTGGTAATTTGGATTTTGGGTTTCCCTGAACCTAAATATGTTTATCCACTAATCCAGGTCCAATAAAGCAAGATTACAAAAAAGTTTTAAACTCTGCAGATTATAATTTATTAGTGTTTTAGTTTATTATTGTCGGTATTAAGCCTTATAAAAATATGGGCTTATAGCATGAAAAGAAAAAAAACCAGGTGTTAGTTCGTTTGGGGCCCTCAAATCAGTTGAACTACCACAGAGCTTATCACCCGAGTTCTTTGTGAACAACATGAACTCATTAGAAAATTATCATGAATAACTAAACCAATCTGTATATCCATTGATACATCAAGGAAACGAGTCGCATGTGTCTCTGAGAGCATACTATTTATCCTATGGGATAAAGGTAAGGTTTGCCTCTATCTCATGATATCCAAACCCTAATTTATGTGTGAGATTTTACATGAATTTATCCTTCTACTTTAATAAAAGAGTATCTTGAGATAACACGTGGCAACACCACAAACATCCTCACCAAAATTTTTTGTCTCTCTCTCCAATTAAATAATTACCTTAATTGATAATAATATTATTTAACACTTTTTTAGATTTAATAAATTAAGAAAGATATCTATTTATTAATATTATTTCTAAATAAATAAATTTTTATAAAATATAAATTTTTCTAAAGCATAAAACTTTTTTTATAATATTACGAATATTTGAAAATTGGTATCTTTAATAAGTCAAATTTTTAAAACCAAGAATAATTAAATTTGGGAGTTATAATAAGGAAATTTTTAAAAATGACATTTTTATACGGTTTGTTTTAGAACAAAATATTTATATTTTTGAAAAAAAATTAAAAACAAAATTTTAAAAATTTGATATCATTGTTTTCTTATTTATAGTCATTTCTCATACGTAATTTCAGTCATATCATATCTTAAAATATCATTTTATAACTAATAAATTTTATTATATTAATATTTTATTTATTCAACCCGTGTAACACACTGGTTTACTAAATCTAGTATTGAAATATTAGAATAATATTTTTATGTTGTGAATTAACTAATCCTGTTATTGTGTTACTTTAGAAAGGTTGTTGATATACTCAAATTTAAAAAGAGAATAAGGTGCACGTTCTATTAGAATTCTCAGATTATGGTAAATAAATCTTATACTCATCTGATTAAAGTTATACATCAAATCTATATATATTTTGTGTGGTTAACCAAGAAGTTGAGTCTAAAGGCTTTAATGAGATTTAATCCGTATGGTGAATAAACTAGGTAGTTTTGATAATCATGTTACATATATTTTACATAATACAGTTGTTAAGTTGAGATACCTGTGGACCGTATCAGCGACTTTTGAGTTGTCTTGAAGTTTAAAGACTTTTGAACTGTGTTGATAGCCTTTTGAAAAGCTAACCGTAAATGTGTAACTGAGTTAAGTTTGCAAGAACTTACGACTTGTTGTAACTATTGTATTCAACAAAAAATATCGATTTTATTGGCTATTATTAAGCAGTTTAACCGTTAACATTAAAACTGTAAAGCTATTTTCTTATATGACACCTACAAAATGAATTTGTTGATTAACTTTACGAGAGAAGAATCATAGAGACATGATACACGAGAGACATCGGTCTAGAATAAAAAAGAGTAATGCTCTTGAAATAGTACTCCATACTAAGAGATATCAAACTAGTAAGGGGTGTTTAAGAAACCGAAATATCAAACCGTAACTAAAATAATTGACACAATCTAAATGAAAAAATCAAAACCAATAAGAAGCAGACTGTTTGGTTTGATGGTTTTTGAAAACCGTTTTTTCGGTTTGGTTGGGTTTTGCTTGTTACAAAAGCCGAAAAATCCAAGACGAGACCATATAATCGAATTTGTAAATTTAGATGTGTATTCATATACTTATAAACATGATTAGTTTATTAGTTACTTATTTAATCTATGATATCTAAAAAGATTGAATATTTAGATTTCAATAATAATGTTTAAAAAATTTTGTTTGAATTAATAGATTAAATTATTTTATTTAATTATTAATTTATTTTATTTTATAGATTACAATTAAATTAATGTCAAGTAATTTATAAGAATATATAAATTATTTTTAGAGATCAACAAAGTGATGTAAGTCCAAAATTTCTAGCTTAAATTCATTATATTGGACAAAATTTTCTTTATAAACTTGAAAAACCAAAAAACCTGAAACCGAACCGAAACCAAAATGAAAACCGAAACCAAAACCAAAAAAACCAAAACGGTACGTATTTAAAAACCTAGAAACCAAAATATCGGTTTTCGGTTTCAGTTTTAGGTTAAAACCGAACAAAACCGACTCGGAAACTACCTTTTTATGACAAACTAGTGTTATTACTAGAGCGCGCGTTGCGCGCATGATGTACATGATGAATCCAGGTTAGATCAGAGACATATTTATTTATTAAAAGGCTCGAAAATAGAAATCCGTCGTGGCTGCAAACATCACGTTTTCCGCGCCATAACAATGAACCCTTTTGCCTCTCTTCGCCTCCTCTCTCTAAACACACTAAACACGCACAATAGATTAAATATAGCCACAGGGGCACAAATGTAAAAAATAAAACTTTCATAGCCAAACTAAAAACCACCTAAAAACACCTATTGCTCAACTTTCTTTTTTCATATATAGGTTAAAGGTTAATTAAGATTTTTTTTTTTTTTTTTTTTTGACAAAACTCGGAAACTACGACTCGTTTATCTTCTTTTCCAGGCATACAATAGAACCTAGAAGACTTAGTGTTACTAATTAGACTTTTTTCATGCTGTTTACAAGATTGTCACCATATTTTTTTAGTTCATATATCCATCACTATAAGGGGATGAGATGGACATCGTACGATGCTCTACAAGAACCTTGTTGCTCTAACAAGAGCCTTCCTATGTGTGTGGTTATGTCATTAATTTAGTAGTTAAGGTTAAGAGGATGAAAACATCGTAAATGTTAGAAATTAACACTTATAAATGAGAATAAATTAGACTGAAATGCGGACTTTTTCTAAAATATTCTATCAATTTTCTAAAATTAAAGTAACTTTTTACATACTTCACTAATGAAAAAAAATTATACTACGAAATCAAAATTTTTGTTATATTTAGTTTTAGTATTGTTATAGTTTTCTTTTGAATGTAGACATGTTATTGATCGTAATGGTACGTTTAAACTAGTTATAAACAGTGTTTTTATATTAGTTATAAGAGTACTTTCAAATAGTGGACACACCAATGGACCTGTATAACTTTCTTTTTAATATGTTCAATAGTAGTTCTTAATCAATCATTCGACCCCATGTTTTTTTTAAGTCGTATCCTACATTAACGACCCCTAAACTAAAGTAACTTTATTAAAAGCCTGTAATCCACTAAAAAATGAAATTAAGAGCTCATATTTGCTAAAAACAATACACCCAATATATAATCACCAATTATGTTTATTTTGTATTAAATCTATTAAACTTGTTATTTCAATTAAAAGCTCGATCACTTCAAATTACGCTAGCTCATTACCATTCACAATTCACTACTTACCTTTAAAATTTCACCTAAATATTTACCTTTAATATCCCAAACCTGAAAGGAGTATCTTCAACAAATCAGCAGTACGTTGCTAAAAAAATGACAAGTTATCATTCGTGGCTCATCTAAATAACTACCACTCGTCAATATTTAATTCTGACATTTACACAGTGGTTCTCCCGTTAACGAGCCTAACTTTTAACGCCCCTTAACCCATGAGGGTGGTACTAGACTTTTTCACTCGTTAACACATGTCATTAGCCTATTAACGAACTATGCTAATGATTACGTGGTGATTCCTTCCTTAGTGATGTCCATCAATTGATAATACAAACTAAATCTCCCACATGAATTGCATCCAGGAACCAACTTATGACGTTGTACCCTATGAAATCAATGTTCACTTTTGTAACATTTTCATAAAATACAAATTCTTATTTCTTAGTCATCATTTAAGATTTTGTAGTTTCAAACACTTTAGGTTGTCGATATTTCTCCAGCCGACTTCATATGATTCTTTTGCTGCTCCTCGATAATGCATCAGCCGTAACTGTTTTTCTTGTTTTATGTAGTAGTGTGATCGTCACAAATACTGTTTATTGCAATCAGATTTGACGTTTGTCATACGTTCTTCTGTAATTACTACTCTATAGATAATGTAAAAAATAAATAAATTAATAAATAAATAAAATGATTATAATAAATAAACAAATTAAGGTTCTTGCAGCGAAAGGTTTCGTTGGAAGTAACCTTTATCATGATAGAGGTAAGGCTAATGACGGATCTAGAAATTTTTTTATGCGGATTGGAAATTTTTTAAGGGTTGTTTTGATGTCTTTATATAAAATATTTTCCATTCCGATTCGGGCCGAATAGGGTCGTGTCATAATACAACAATCCCATACTTAAATTAGCTTAATTGATCAATTAATAACACAACTAAGAAAAAATGTTAACAACTATATAATTCTACCAACATTAAATGTGGTGAATTTTTTTAAAGATAACCAGTGCAAAATTTTCATGTTTTGAGACGGAAAGAAATAATTCTAAATTTTTCTCACGTGATACGATTTTGTTTTTATGCTGCCCATGGACTTGAAATCATCGTTCATTAATGTCGTTTTGTTATATATATTTTTCCTAAATAAACTATACGCCAAAAATCCCAATCCTATATTAAAAACTTTGATTTTGCATTTCTTCTCTCTAGTACATCGCCCTATACTGAAGCCCGATCGTATGGATTTGATCACTACGAAAACCGATGCAACTCTACGAAGGCGTAACTCTTTTAGCACGATGAGTGATGCATCAAGTTCAGTTGTGAAAAGACGACGTAGATGTCCATCAATGCTAGCATTGAATAACCACAAGGGTACTGATGACGGAAACCAGCTTCAGACATCAACACCGTCGCTTGGTGATCAATCTAGTAATGTTGTCACGGCCACCACTCCCACTACCCCGACAACAGTGAAAAGGAGCTCGAGGTTTAGAGGTGTTAGTAGGTGAGGGTGGTTAACAAATGTTTTATGAAACATAACATGTTTCTATCCTATACTCTTCTAAGTTGTTTAGTTTATGATCATCTAAGGTGTTGTTTTTGGGTTGGCAGACATCGATGGACAGGAAGATACGAGGCTCACTTGTGGGACAAAGGGTCATGGAACGTGACACAAAAGAAGAAAGGAAAACAAGGTTAGCAAAAGATGGTTCATCCATCCACCACAAAAAGTATACTCTAGCATATAGTTGTTGATTCAATTTCTTTATTTCATGTATGTCGCATCGGATGAAACTATCGGATGAAGCAGTTTATCTTGGTAAGACACAAATCTACATCAAAACAAGGTTGCCATTTTTTGTATTATAAACAACATCAAGAATGTTATCGCCTTCGCTTTTAGGGGCATACGATGAAGAAGAATCTGCTGCAAGAGCGTATGACTTGGCCGCGATCAAGTATTGGGGAACGTCTACTTTCACAAATTTCCCGGTATTGTGATCGTTATAGTTTAACCCGCTTGTTATAAACTTCTAAATGAAACATAATGACGTTAAAAAGTCAGATATTGACTTTGACCTGGTGCGGTCAAACTTATTTTTCTGGGTTTCAGGTGAGTGAATATGAGAAAGAACTGGAGATTATGGTGAATACAACCAAGGAGGAGTATCTAGCCACCTTAAGAAGGTAGTATTTATTATTTAGAAGTAACAAAAGGTTAATGACTAAACTGCCCTTCATTCATAGGAGAAGCAGTGGTTTCTCAAGAGGCGTATCAAAGTACAGAGGGGTAGCAAGGTTAATTCAACGCTTTGTTTTTCCTTTCCTTTTTAGTATGTTTTAAACTTAATCATGAAATTACACTTCCTCTAATTGCAGGCATCATCACAATGGTAGATGGGAAGCAAGGATAGGAAGGGTGTTTGGCAACAAGTATCTCTACCTAGGCACTTACAGTGAGTACCCATTTTTTATTTGTCTGCGAGTGGCAACGGGTCAGGTAAAGAACATGGTTTCGTAATCTCAATCTCATACCCTATTACAAAACTGCGTCCCATGTCCTTCAAACCTGTTTACTTGTTAGTTGTTACCCATCGGGTTCGCGTACACACCTACAAGTATCACCTAATACTATGCCCTACGCAAACTTCTAGAAATAATCTCACACCTGAATACCTATCCCAAATGTTCCGGGCTTTCTTTTGTTGTCCCTAAATTTTAGCCTTCTATTCATTTTGTAGGGCCTACTAAAATGACAAATCATCAAATAAAAATAAATTAATAATCACACATGACCATCTTCAGGCACTCAAGAGGAGGCCGCTCATGCTTATGATATTGCAGCAATAGAATACAGAGGAATCAATGCAGTAACAAATTTCGACTTGAGCACATACATCAGATGGCTAAGAACGGGTTCCAATTCCGTAGGTGGCATCCCCTCTCAACCCCAAGATCAACCACCACCACCCACCGCCACCCGCCACCTTAATCCACTCATTGAGGAGCCGCGGTTTCCTTTTGGTTCCAACCCATTGATCACTTCCAGAAACCAAGAACTCATTGACACAAAGATGCTGGCTAATTCTGATTCCAATTCTATTTCCAACTCCAATCACATTGACTCGTCACCTACTCCTAGCGCTCTAAGCCTACTCCTTAGATCAACCATGTTTAAGGAACTCGTGGAAAAGAATTTGGTCCCAAGCAATGAAGAAGAACATGCCACAAAGGAGCTGATGAAAACCGAAGGAAATGAGTTCCGGGGGATGTTTTTCAACGGATTGTGTCCTTCCAAGGTCGGAATCAGGATGGAATTGGATGAGGATGATGATGAAGAAGAAGATGAGAAAGATGAATTGCCATTGTTTAGGACTTCAAACCAGTCATTATGGAACGGTTCATTGAACATGAACAAGCCTTCTAGGCACTAACTATTTCTTAAAACGCTCTCATGTGTATCTTTTTTGTTAACAGTACAGAAACATATATCGCTTTTGGCTCGGAATAATTGTTTTTTAGTCGTGTTAACGAAAATGTACACATTATGAATAAAACTTTCAAGAACCAACTTGGTTCCTGATCAATCCGCTACGAGTCTTCAAAAGGACTAGGGGCACTAAAGATAAAATCCTACTAATGTAAGCCTGTACAAAACTACAAATAAATAATAATCTTTACCATTAAGGGGCTCAAGAGGTGTTCCAAAAACTCTGTTATTGTTCACAGCTTTCAAACATTGACCTTGACCGTATTTCTCCTATTCCACACCAACAATTATGATGATTTCTTTTTAGAAATAAATATATTGACAAAATAGATGACTGAAAGAATGTGTTTATCACTTATTACCTGGTCAGCATTCTTGATTGAGTTTTTGATCCAGGTGCAAAATTATCTGGAACACTGTTTGCTGGCAAGTTGTTAACATCCACTGGATCCAATATGTCAGGAATTTCCTTGGCGCCCTGCTAATTTAAAACCATATAAAATTAAACATTTTTGTACTTAAAGCATTATGCACCCATAAGACCATAAGCATCAGAAATTTAGGCTTATGAAGTAGCAGCAAGAAAAAATTACAATACCACAATGATGTTTTAGAAAGCTAAACTCAAATGAAGTATGTCCCTTCAGCATTTTATTCTTTAAGCTAAACTACATATCTTTTCATTTTAATTAAAAGAAAAACTATTAGGAGTCAGACAGACCTCAAAAGCGAGTGTTCCTCCAGATGAGATATGACCACCAAGTGACTTGCCAGCAAGCTTAAATCGATCCTATGTCCAATTATAGCACGGAACTAACATCAAATACTTTTTAAATACTGATAGATATTCTATCAAGAAATATAAGTTCAATTTTATGTATGAAGAGTTTCATATAACATTAAGATACACACATCAAAATGCGATTGAGGTACACGCTAACAGGTTCTAGAGGTGCAACCTGTGTCTTGCCAGAGATCATATTTCCATCAAACTTGTTGCATAGATACTGCACTCCACGCCTCGCAAATTCCTGTTTGAACAGAATGATCACAAGTACATCCTCAAAGAAAAAAGTTTCAATATAGTAATAAATAATGTTTTCTTTCTATTTCATGTAATATATGGTAGTTGACTCGCCTGTTTATCTTCTAAAGTCATTATCTTCCCATCCTACAGTCCACTAAATAAATTACATAACATAAAATCTGAAAAACATGTGTTAAAAAACCACGGAAAAACTTTAAACTTACCATGCCAGCAACCATCTCTTTCAGTGAATCCAAGTTATAGCCAAGTTGCGAAATATTATCATGAACATCAGTCACCTGCTTAACAAGTTCATCGAATTTGTAATTTATTTGACCCAAGTTTATGCCAAGATATGGCAGAATCAAAATTTAAGCCCATTGTGCAGTAAATTTGCCTAACAAATGTACCTCATTTTTAATTGATTTTGATGTCTCCACTTGTTCATCCAGTTTTCCGTCCAAATTCTCTATCCTCTGAGTTAAATGCCTCTTTGCTGCCTGATTAATTAAAACAACAAAGAGAAAAGTAGAAAAAAATTGAACACTGAATGTAATGATAAAAAAGAGCAATAAGAATGAAATACAAACTTACAGCGATAGCATCTGACATTTGTTCTAGATTATTTTTCAAGTTTGAAACAGCATTGTTGATGTTATTCTTTGTCACATACATGAGGTCTGAAAATGAAAGACCCTAAAAGACATATGTGTGAGCAAAAGCCTGTATTAAAAAGCTTAGCCAACGTGTCTAAACGTAACAAAAAAATTAGAACGAGTTATACCTTCCACCACATGTATCCATAGCCCAGAGTCCCCAATGCAGCAGCTGGTACCACTATAGATGTTGCATCAACTGCATCAAAAACCATCTTGTAATGTGAATCATAAAAGAAGACACTTGAATGAACTAAAAACTCATACAAAAATTTCAAATAATATACCACTAGAACCTCCATTCAAAACAGTGATATGGCGTGCCTATGTCGCTAACTTCCATTGCCAACAGACGAACCTGTTTTTTTGTTAGCATAAACATCAATTACTTTATACTTGTAAACAATAAAACAAAATAAAAATACAGAAAAGAATAACAACCATAGTGATAACATCAAAAAGCAGACATCCAATTTCCTTGAAACTAAAAATTGTACATAAACAACTTACAAACAAAGAAGTACCTGACCAGCAATGGCATCTGCATAATCACCATCACTTTCATCTCCTTTCACTAAAGCCTGACCAATTCAAACTAAAATCAAAACTAAACCCCAAGTAAACCTTCAAATTCTTGTTAAATTTCAAACCAATTCAACCCCTCCACACAATCAAAATCTCACCGCATCGAATGAAGATTAACTTAGGAATAATCAATACCATATTATACCTGAAGTTCCCCTATTAACTCAGAAAGCTTGCCATTGTTAAGCAGCAGTGTGCTAGTGTACCCTGCAACGAAACGTCAATGTTTGCATCAATTCAATCTCTCTCGTAGAAAAGGGAAACAAGCATCAAGCATGCAAACATGTTAGTATGATTGAAGAAGAATATAGGTGTATAGGAAAGCATGTTAGGGCATGAAACGTACGTGTTATGATGAAATTGATGAACATATATACGATTGAATATCAAATGTAGGTATGAAGAAGCAGGAGTATAATTGTAGGATAAGAATACACCTGCTCCGAGTAAGATGATGATCTTAGAAAAACCGATTCCTGTTTGCATCGCCATGATCGCGGTTGAGAACTGTGGGAAATGAAATTAAACCCTCGTAAGATGATGAAAAGTTGAAAACTAAGCCCATGTTTGGAATTACTTATTTGATCAAAAAGTAACTTTTGAAAAGTTATTTTTTAAAAGTTATTTTTTTTAATTTTTAAAAAGTAACTTATTTACCATAAAAAATTAACTTTTTAAACTTTTCCCAAACACTCTAAAAAACTTATGGCTTCTCAGAAGTTAATAAGTCAAAAGTTAATAAAAAAGTAAGTTACCCAAACATACCCTAATTACGATTCTAAATATTCTGGCTCTGAGCCAAAATGGCATCGTATGACGTTTGTGGCGGTGATAAATGTTTTTTTATTTATTTATTCGGCTTTGCCCTTAGAATATTTATTTTTTGTTTGGGAAGTATTTTGTTTACAAAGATAAACATTTTATACCAAACATAATGAGGCATTATAGCATTGTAAAAAGTTCTTACACCGTAAGCATTATAGGGGTGTTTTTATTATAAGGTCAAACTTCTCTTAAATCTTATAAATATGTAATGATTAAAGGGACATTAAAAAACATTAACCATTACGTATGTTTTTTTGCTAAAATAATGATGTTGAGTTGGTGTTGTGCTACGTAATAGAAAATATCCCTTAAAAGGCTCTAAACATTACATATGATAAATAACGAAAAATGTTATAATATTCAAATGATTTTATAGGCACAACCCAATGTATAGGGGCTTTAAGGTTTAATGTTCTATATATTTGTATATTATGTATGAAACCCTAATCAATGAAATCATTTTTCCCTCTCTATTTACTCTCTTTATTTACAATACATTACCAGCATGAAGTGTCATACCAAAAACCTTATTCTTTTCCCCCCCTCAATCCATAGTTTACACAAGCAGAAAACGAAAGTGTTTCCATAACGATTTTGTTTTGGTGGCTACCATTGAAATTGATGGGAACAACTATCTATTTTTGGTCCCTTCAATCTTTATTTGGCTGTGAAACTGGTACTAGTCCTACCGCTACAACCCTAATATCTGGGAGACAGTCAACATGCCACTGCCCTTGCATATGTGCCGGGGATTATTATGGTTGAGATGGAGGTAGCTTCATAAGCGTATTAAAAATACGTTGAATTTTTGCAGGACTCAAGACAAGTGATTGTTTATGATAAAAATCATGGAGTCTCAGCAAGTTAGTTATGCTCATACGGTATATCTAATAAACCGAGACAGTTCAACTATAGAGACACGCGAAGTTCATGATGATCAAAGAAAGCCCAACCACACTATATGAAGACAACTCAACATGATTCAAAGAAACGAAAAAAGACTACATCAAAAGATTAAACGTGCCGCTGCCATATAAGATTGAGTTTCAGAGACTTCAAGATACATGTTTAATTGAGGGGGAGTATTATATGCGTTGTACTTTTTTTCCTTAACTAAGTTTTGTCTCATTGGTTTTGTAGTAAGGTTTTAACAAGGCAGCATAACTGATCTTGTTGTATCAGTTAATATCGAAACTGAAAAACTGAACCAACATTATCCAGAAGTATAATGTTAATAGTGTATAATATAAAATATCTAAAGAGAAGTGTTATAATATCCAGACTATTTTATAGGTCCAGCCCAATTTATACGGGCTTTAGGGTTTGATGTTTTATATATATGTATATCATGTATGAAACATTAATCAATGAAATCAGTTTCTCCATTCTATTTTCTCTCTTGCTCTCTTTGTTTACAATAACAAATTTTATCATGACATATTTAATATATTATATTATTAAAGCCCTCTTTGACGTACGATACATGTTTATAACAACATTTTGATATTAGTTTATTCATAGATTTATCTCTTTAATTCAACAAGTGATCTTATTCACAATTTATATAAAAGAAATATTTCTTATTAAATATTATTTAAAATGAGATTGAAAATGCATGAGCACTAGAAATATACGAGTTAGAGCATTCCTGACCGATCTCTTATGCCTAACTTGATATTTATATTATCACAAAGTAGCATAAAAATTTAGTACATCACAACCCTCAATAAACTATTTTAAGTAACCAATAAAGAATGGATGTTTGATTTGTTATCGAAGCCCTAACCACCCTCTAACTCCTCATGTTCGTCGTCTTCTGTTACAAGTCTCATACATCATTGACTATCGCCATCGTACACCGTCGGCGACAACCTCCAACACAAGTTTATCTGTTTTGCATATTAGTGCCTTATAAGAGCATCCGAAGCCCCCGATCCCTTGGGATAAAGAGATTTTATTTTATATGTGTTTGCGGTACTTTGCATAGTAAAATCTAATCTATGTTTACTTTTTATCTTAGTTTTGAGACAAGATACATAACTACTTCAAAATATGACAAAGGAGATACCTTTTAGAAAAACTTATAGAAATAAACTAGTTAACCATTAAAATTTATGAATTAGTCAATTAGTGAACTGTCTGACGAGCATGTAGATAAATTTATTCAGGTTGACAATCTATGAAACCTATCAAGTTGACCACTTGTTAGATTAAATCAAAACCTACCCCTGTTAAGTCCGTATAATACTATCATTTTATGCTTCTATTAAAATTTCGTTTTCCATAGTCACATATGATGGGTCTTATTATCTTGTGTGTAATTGTAGCTTTTGTACAATGTTGACTAGAATATATATCCCATAATCTAAATACATCATAAAATACATGGTATTCGTCGAGAAATCGCAAGATTTCAGATTATGTTATAGGTTATGAAATGATTTGTATTAAAAGGAAGGTAAAAGCCTGTAACACTTTTCATAATTATCCTTTAACAATCGACTTCTTTATTGAAAGAAGCAGAATATTTAACCATAAATCACTAATTTCATCATATATCAAAGATAGCTATGATAGTATGATTGAGTTATTGGTTTTGATAACCATAAACCCAAAGGCTATCATTAAAATTTTAGTTGTGAAAACAAATAATGGCAACTAAGTTTAGCTAGCTTTCAAAAGCATCTTTAACATAATTTGGGTTTTTAACCACCAAACATCAAAAATCCAGTATTAAATAAGTACATCATTATTTTATCAAATAATTAACCCTTTATAAAAATAGATTACGCAATCTACCTAAATAATATATGATTAAAATGTTTGTACCCAAAACGATTCATATAACAATTAGCAAATGAAATGAATAATATAATTTCATTCTTTATAAATTAACTATCAAACTTTTGTACTTTAAAGTTTAGTCACAAAGATTTTTATTTTAAATTTAAAATGTTTACCATATATTCCTCTTTAACTTTAATTAAAATCTTCAATATACAGTTATCAACTTAATTTAAAAGTTAATCAAAAAAACTTTTGTATTTTAGGGAGTGTTCGCTTCACGAAATTCATGGGAATTGAAGTTGGTATTGAAATTGTGTGATTTGTCAATCAAAAGAATTTTTTTAAAAAATGGGGTTTTTAGAGAGAGAGAGTTGACAAGAGGGGTTTTTCTTTTTGAGTTTTGACATTAGGGGTACCCGCCCTTGCCATGGGCGGGTTCTCTGTCTTGGTCAACGTGCACATGGGAATCCATGTGAATGGAGCAACTGTCAAATCAAACTCAGAACTCGCCCCTACCATGGGCGAGTTCTCAAAAAGCAAAATTTATTTTTTAGGTGGTGAGCAAAAATTAAACCATGATTAGTACATTATATATGTTAATAAAAAATATTGACATGTATATGCTTGGGAGTATAACATGTAAGCAAATATACATTTCTCACCTTAATTACAAATAAAATTATCATCCAAAAATTCAATTTGTCGTGGAGTTTGGATTACCGTATTATATAATAACAATATTTAAACAAAAGGTCTAATCTACCGTTAAATATAACGGCGCATCTAATCATGTATATAATGTGTGTATAACTAAATACAATAATATAAGATAACTAAATATAACGGTTCTCAGTTTTTTAAACACCATAAATAAGATAACTATTTTTTATAATTTGGTTTTTATAGTACCATATTTTCCCCACACACATCACTTTTCTCTCTACGCATGAATTTAAATATTGAAAGTGTGTGATATTTAACCTTTTAAGAAAATTAATGTAAAATTGGATTGCCCCATGTATAATTTTATTATTTAAAGACAAACAGAAAAGGTAGCACTAGTTCGTTACACGTTATACTCCCAAGCATATACATGCCAATATTTTTTATTCACATATATATAATATACTAATCATGGTTTAATTTTTGCTCACCACTTAAAAAATAAATTTTGTTTTTTGAGAACTTGCCCATGACAGGGGCGAGTTCTGAGTTTGATTTGACAGATGTTGCATTCTCATGGATTCCCATGTGATATGTTGACCAAGACAGAGAACCCGCCCATGGCAGGGGCGGGTACCCCTAATATCAAAACTCAAAAAGAAAAACCCCTCTTGTCAACTCTCTCTCTCTCTAAAAACCCCATTTTAAAAAAAAAATTCCAATCAAAATTGTGCTTGGGTGAACTATGAGAGGGAATGTTTTACCTTAAAATTCCTTTGGTTGTAGGATTTAAAATCCTTCTCTAGGTGGAAGGAATATTGAAATCCCACAATCAAAGAAATTTGAGATAAAACATTCCCTCTCATTGTTCACCCAAACACAATTTTAGTTGACAAATCATACAATTTCAATACCAATTCCAATTCCTATGAATTCCGTGAACCGAACGCCCCCTTAAAGTTTGGCTACAAATTTCTTTGACCCTCAACTATAATTAAAATTTTAATATGAGAATGTCTATAATCACTCTTATTATACGTTTTAATATACATTTTTAATTGTTTTTTACTACTTTTATCATACGTTTGATATAAATTTTAATTGAAGCACAAACGTCTGAGTTATCAAAACTATTTTGCAGTTTCTCATTATACATAAAGTAACGCAGTTTATCTTTCTTATTTTATTCGTTGTGACATTTATTTTTTTATCTACATCTCGACATAAATTTTATTTTAAACTGAACGTTACATATTTATCGTCGTATCAACACCTCGTCATAGTGATCATGTTTACGTCTTCTAGTTATACCTATAACCTATACAACCTCAAAATTGCCACCATTTAAGCACAATAACATTTTAAAAGCAAAATCAACAGAATCAACAAAATGGCTACAGAAGTATAGAATGTCATAAAAATGTTGTTTTGAGGCTTACATTTCCATCACAATTTACGTCTCGACATAAATTTTATTTTAAACTGAACGTTACATATTTATCGTCGTATCAACACCTCGTCATAGTGATCATGTTTACGTCTTCTAGTTATACCTATAACCTACACAACCTCAAAATTGCCACCATTTAAGCACAATAACATTTTAAAAGCAAAATCAACAGAATCAACAAAATGGCTACAGAAGTATAGAATGTCATAAAAATGTTGTTTTGAGGCTTACATTTCCATCACAATTTACATCTCGACATAAATTTTATTTTAAACTGAACGTTACATATTTATCGTCGTATCAACACCTCGTCATAGTGATCATGTTTACATCTTCTAGTTATACCAATAACCTATACAACATAATTGCCACCAGTTAAGCACAATAACATTTTAAAAGCAAAATCAACAAAATTGCTACAAAAGTATAGAATGTCATAAAAATGCTGTTTTGAGGCTTACATTTCCATCACAATAAAAAGGTGTTGGAAGTGTATTCTTTAAATATCTGTTTTGATATTCAAACATCAAAAAAATTTTATTGGATTTAATTATTCTAACATTCATTTATTAGTCTGAATTAATCTCAATTTAGAAAATAGACATTCTCAACTTTGAGTGTATTTTTTTCCAATGACCTCTTACTAACTGAGAGTTAACACCGTTAGATTTTTGATGTCGTGGACTACTTATATGACCAAAACACTCAGCAGAAAATTGATTTCAACCATCAGATCCATCAATCTGAAACTTTTGCACCTTGAAACCCGTCAATCTTCACCTCTTGATCTAAACCACTTGACTTGTTCGATGTAGATTTCTAATGACGATGGAGGCTAGACATCGAAAAACAAACTTGATAGAGGCTAGGCGATGATAGAGTTGAACTGTGGCTCAAAGCGAGCCCTATTTCATAAAAAAACTAACAGGGGTTAACTATTAGTTAGTAAGGGATTCTTGAACGAAAATAAACTTAAAATTGAAAGTGTTTGTAAACTTTTCCTGTTGGAATTAATATCGGCCGTTAGATGAAAGTTAAAGAATTGATTTTAATCAAAGTTATCAATGTTCAAATAATGTTTTATTCACTTTAAAATGGTATATAAATAAAACTTTTTATAAACATCTAAATCCATTCATTTAAAATCGTATAAATAAAAAAGAAACTTTCCTCAAAAGACATGATTCTTAGGCCTCGTTTGTTTTAAAGAATTCACTAGATTTAGAATTAGCATTGAAAATTTTTTCAACTAAACTTCTGTCTGGTTGGTCATTTGATTGAATTGTAATTGAAGAATCTTATCACATTCATTGAAATTCACTTTTATTTTACTTACTCATAGAATTTTTTAACATTCAAATGGAATGTTTTAAATTAGAGTTAAATTCAAGTTTGCTTTCTGAGATTTGATCAAAACAATCATTTTCCTTTAAAAAAATTAAAAACAACAGTTTACTTTTAAAAAATTTTATAAGTTGTTTCAATTTTAATTGAAATTTTACTAGTTGTTTTAACTTAAATTCAAAATAATAAAACTTTTGAATCGAAATTAAAACAAATTATGAAACTTTTGGATGTAACTTGATATTTTAATATTTTGGAGTAAAATAGCTATTTTTATCACATTTTAGAAAGCAAAATTAAAATTAACTCTTTAAATTAACATTCTAATTTTACATAATAATTTTCTAACCAAACATCTTATTAATTTAAATAAGATTTCATTCTCAGTTCAATTTCAATTCTTTTTCATAATCAATTCTAATTCATTTACAAGTGAAATGTGTTTTACATCTCCGAGATTTCATATAAATTGTCATTTGAATCTAAAAGTTTAAATTTTACCATTTGCATCCAAAAATTTCACAAAAAATGCCATTTGAATACACTTAACTACTCCTAATTAATGTTGTTAAGTTTTTCTGCTAAATTTTCGAAATTAGATATATTTTAGTCAAAACAATTACAAAATAAAAAATCAGCTCTACGTGATAAGTTTCAGGCGTTTAGTATCTTTTGGTAATCACCATTGCGATTGTAATTTACAAGAAATGATAAGTGAGCATTTCTTTCATTTCATCAAAAAACATCTCTGGACGTCCTATTAGTTAAAATAAAATATAAGTATACTAACTAAAAGTGATTTATTTCTAACTTTATAAAACATACAAAACAAAAATATATATAAATAAACAAACTAGTCATATAACATAAATTATTTGAATCATAATGATAAAAGATTGATTATCATAAAAGTATAAGAACAAATAATAATATAACATTAATTGCCCATGAATAATATCTTAAAACATCAATCATCGTAATTATAATTAAACCTTAAACCAAAGAAATGTATGTTTAATAAAGCGAGAAAAAGTAACACGATTAGTAAACAAAAATACATTAACAAGACAAAATAATAAAAGACTATTATATAGTAAAATCATAACTGCAATTATCAAAGGAAGCTAAATATATAAAAACTCTCACGTGAGTTGGTTCTTTATTTTGTAATTTTTTTAACTAAAATTAATAAATTTTATATCAAAATAATTTGGAGGTAGCAATGTTGGCACCTGTAAATTCATTCCAAGATTGAGTTTAACACCTTCTGACAAAAGGATTCCTTTCAAGTTTAAAAGAAGACAGTTTTCATTGGCTGTATATTTTGCTATGACAATAAACAAAAGTCAAGGTCAATCTCTGTCAAGAGTCGGATTGTACTTAAAAGAGCCTGTTTTTACGCATGGGCAACTTTATGTCGCATTGTCACGAGTCAAGAGTAGAGATGGATTGAAACTCTTAGCTTTAGATAGTGATGGCAAACCTACTAATTTTACTACAAATGTAGTTTACAAGGAGGTTTTTGCTTATTTGTGATCTTATGATCAGAAGTTGTTATGTCTTATTTAATATATAACACACTTGGTTTTATTTATGTATTGGTCTTATTTAATAATTAACTCTCCCACTCCCGTGTAATACACGGGAAACTAAAGCTAGTATAACATAAATTATTTGAATCATAATGATAAAAGATTGATTATCATAAAAGTATAAGAACAAATAATAATATGACATTAATGGCCCATGAATAATATCATAAAACATCAATTATCGTAATCATAATTAAACCATAAACCAAAGAAATGTATGTTTAATAAAACGAGTAAAAGTAACACGATTAGTAAACAAAAATACATTAACAAAACAAAACAATAAAAGACTATTATATAGTAAAATCATAACTGCAATTATCAAAAGAAGATAAATATATAAAAACTCTTACGTGAGTTGGTTTTTTATTTTGTAATTTTTTTAACGAAAACAACTCTTATGTTGGAAACTTAACGTAAAAAGTTAACCGCGCTAGTTAGGTGTAGCCAAATGGATTTAAATGACAATGTTAGTGAAACCTTTGAATACAAATGATAAAATTTTAAACTTTTGGATTCAAATAACAATTTCTATGAAAACTCAGAGATGTAAAACGCATCTAACTCTTCATTATTAACACTTTTTGTCAACTAAACGTTCCTTAGGGTGGTGAATATTAAACATTTAAACCTTAAGGGGCCTATATAAAACATTGAACACCAATGGACCTACGGTAGGGCAAGGGCAAAACGGGGAATTAAAAAGGCATAAAGCTTTAAAAAACACTCGCTTAAGCTTCTCTCACCAACACCATAGTAAACATGCACCGTCAATCCCTCGGCTCACCGGCGTTCAAGCTTCACAACCACGGCGTCCTCTTCGCCGGCGACGGAGTTATCAAAGACGACATTGACAATAACTCCATCTCCGACGACCTCCAGAGCCACCGGAAAGACAAATTACCATCGTCTTCCGCCGGAGCTGCCGACGACGAAGAACGCAAGTCTCCGAAGCCTTATCAACAGAGGCACGTGTTAGTATCTTCTTCCACAAGACTAGTTCACCTTATTCCGCTCCTCACGTTCTTATGCTTCCTAATCCTCTACTTATCCTCTCACGATCCTTCACGGAAAGGTAACTGTTCGTAATCAATCGATTTAACCGAATTCTAATCAATAATTTATCGTTCTCATGATTTCATCTATTCGACGTTGGTTTTGCGCTTCAGATTTAGCTCAGTTCAACGGATTCACAACGATTTCGTCGGAGAAGACCTTCATAGGTACTGTACATCAAATGTTGATTGATTTTACAATTGTCTACAGATTCAAACTATTCGTCAATCGGAAAACGTTCTCTCAATGTTTGATTCAGTTAATTGATAACGATATATGTTGATTGATTAATTGATTTACAATTAGCTACAGATTTAAACAATTTGTCAATCGGAAGACGTTCTGTCAAAGTTTGACTTGATGAAATTGTTGTTTTCCTGTAAAACTTCATAGATTCGATTGATTTGGATGATAATGCCGGAGGCGGATTTCTGAAGATTGATACGAACGATGCGTTAGCGATTCGAAGCATGAGAAACTTACAACAACAACAGCATCAGCATCATCGTCTTCACCGGAAACTCGGTCAATAAAGTCAAACCACCGGCGCTCCGCCTGTTCCTCCGGCCGGTGAGAGCCTCACACGTGCGTAATTTCTGAATACCTTTGTTTCCACCGCGTGTCACGTGTGTACCGTATAGCATAATATATACATGATGCCATTGTCAATTGTCATTTCCTTTTGTGCATGTGAATTTGGCATCTTCTGTAACTGCAAACATGTCGATCCAATTTCTTCATTGATGAATGCAAGGTGTGCAGCTTAAGTCAGCAAGTGTTTTTGGGTGCGTAAGATAGCGAGAACGCGCATGTTAGGTTAGGCGTAGGTTAGAAAAGATGCGCTTTCCCCTCGTAAAAGAGAAAGTAGGGTTAATGTTAATGGAATACAGCTGGAAATTGGAAGTATAGGACCGTTGGTGTGCCTTGGGGTTAGCGGTTGGTGTTGTTGACAGCTAGCGAGAGAGGGCATTTTGGTAATTTTAATGAATTAATATCACTGACGCAGATGCCATTAGAATTTAGATCTTATTTTATGTCACCAGCTGGACCCTACTATTGTAGTTGAACAGTTCGTGAAATACCATATATATGTATATGAGTATATAACTAATATAATATATACACACATATGTAGTCCTTTTAAATTATTATATTTCCTTTAATCCTTTGCTAGGTCTTTCGTAGTAGTTAGCATTTTGTTTTTCTTTCAAAAGTACGTGATCAATGGATTTAGGTTATTTTCAAAAGGATCATTTTCGTGATGTATGAATCAACATTTTTAACTCATCAAAATGTGTAAGAGTAGACTTTAATGCATGTATCAAGTGGTTTGAATACAACCAACTCGCAATCAGCTGTGGTTGAAAATTCTCTCTGGATTATACTTAGTCACTATTCATACATTCTCATCTTTACTAAACTAGTGTTTAAACAGCGACGCGCTTTGCGTGTCTAAATTTAACCGTTAACATGAAGCACATCACTTTGTTAACTGACTATCAAAGACGGTATGTGGCTCAGAACTAATAGTTAGTTGTGGCTGCAGACCGGAAATGTCTGCCAAACCAGTGCAACCAACAACAGTTTCAGTATACCATCACGGCCACAGAACAACCAAAACGATAATAAATTAATAAACTGAATGAATGGTGATAAAAGCAAGATATGTAATTACGGATTTAAAGGATCAGAGATGGTGGTTCATTGTGACTGCAAAGACTCGTTTGCCACGCCATAACAATGAACATAACATCTATTTTTTTTCCTCATCGTCTTATCTATATTCACATGACAACAGAGATATCAACCTACACATAGTGCCTCAACAATAAAGGAAGCAACCAACAACAAAAGCCTCGGATGAGCTTGCACTCGTCGTCCTCGACTGGGACATACGAATAATACAAGCATTATTCAATGGTACCGAATGCAAAATGGATTGCAAACCAACTCCATTGCTAAATCAACAGTCACAATCCCTGGAAAATACCAAATAAGCTAAGGCGTCAGTGGACATTGCTTCCATGTTACAGCCCAATAACAGTCACAACCAAGGCTGGTGTCGGTGGAGGGAATGCCCAACGGCTACGGTTTCGTACCGCCTTATCAACACCCAAAAAGAGACGGAATTTATGGAAGAGAGACAGATAATGGGGAAGTTTAGCACACACCACCACCGTCGTGAGGAGCGGCAGAGCTGAACAGCCACCGACCCACCAAAAGGCGGCCGGTTGCGGCGGCGACATGCCAGCACCCCTCCTTCCTCTCTATGCATTCAACCAGCCCAAGACCGTCGATCATCCTGCCATCGGCCAACCTCGCTGCCACCCGCGTACAGCCTGACAGCCTCGCTCGACGTCGCGGACCCACAGCCACGTCCCGGCAGCGCTCGACTTCCACCCCGCTCCAAACACAAAAAACACGAATCGGAAATGCTAACCTGGGGGTCGAAGATTAGAGACCTCAAACGAAAATGTGAGATGATGTTTACCTATCATCATCGACATGCGACGACCACCTAGGGTTTGAATCAGAAACATAAATCAGCGACTCAGATGAGTAGTTGCACATCGTCATAGACCAATAAAAGCCTCGCAGAGGCGACGCGCAACCTCCGGTCGGCCTACGTGCGGCCCCGAAATCAGCCGTTGTGAACCGACACAACGGATGACCACCATCCACATATGACAGAGACGGAAGCCAGGCGATCACAAGCAAGAAGCAGGCGGCGGTCATCGACGGGAGGCTTGCGGTAGTCGTCGGCTGGAGGCGGCGGCAGCAGTTGGTGTCATTCCGCTCCCCTCTCAGCCACAGTGGCCAGACAGGGTCACAAAATATTAAAAAAAAAAAAAAAAAAAAAAAAAAAAAAAAAAAAAAAAAAAAAAAAAAAACTGTGCCCATTTTGAAAACTCTCAAAAACCACTATTCATCAGAGTTGCTTTTTTTATAGTATGAAATTAAAAATCTAGAATTTCTTTCTTTAATAGTTCAAAGAACATTGTTAACAAGATAGTCCATACAATGGTAAGCCTATAATACTTGATTGTATTCTATAATTTTCTTACAGAGAGAAGCGTTGAGGGGAGAATCTAGAAATAATTAGTTAAGTATGAGTTTAAAAGTTTACACAAACACTTGGTATAGAGTTTGGCTTAGATTTTCCAAAACACTTCTTTCTTTACCGTATAACTTTTAATAACGGTAAAGTTTGGATATGTTTAGGGGCCTAATTTATATGGTTTAACCTATTTGGAAGGATATTTTTATTAAATCTTAAAACTTTAATTTGTGAGTATATGTCATATGGTGTAAAAAATATGTGCTATTAAATTCTCACGTGTTAGAATCATAAGCAAATGTTTTTTTTTATTACATAAAATCATGTTTTTATAACCAACTTTGAACCCTAAAAAAAGTTAGGACATTCTAAACTTAGAGAAATGTTCAAATAAAAGTCCCATGAAACTAAAAAGTAATAAGTAATCTCAAGCATAAATGTTTTTAATAAATGGTTGAGATCAAATTGTAGGAAAAAGTTTATAAAATATGAATAGCTACTTTTGTTATTTTTTACAAGTTCTACTATTTTTTTAAACGTTCATAACTTTTGTCTATGACATTAAATTTTTTTTTATAGAAATTACACTATAAAAACGAACGCATTTAATCTTTAGAACGAGTAAAATATTGTTATATAAAAAAATAATAAATTAATATTTTTAAGCTCAAATCTCGTTATTATGTATTTAGTGTAGTTAATTATGTCTTTTTGTTAGTTATTTTGTTTTTAGAATACTATGTGTTTTTTGAAAATGGTGATATGCTATACAATAAAAAAGAATTTTATTATCTTTAATTTGACTATAACTAGTATCAAGATCTTTGTATGACGGTGTGGGCATTAAACCGTAAAAAAAGATAACATCGAACATTGCAGTAACCCATGCGTTGAAGGTAAGAAAACAAAACATGCGAAACTTTATATAGAAAGCTAATTGTCGCAAACTCATGCATTGTAGTGATGCCGTTAATTAAACTTAATTTTAAAAAAAGCAGTAAATAACTTAACACCAAAACGTTGATAAAATAGTCACGTCGCAACTGAAAATACAAAACAATTAAAATATTAACTAATAGAAATAAGTACATATAAATTTGGATTTTATAAAAATTATATGCTAAAAGTTGGAGGGTAAAAGAATAAAAACTATGAAAACCGACACCTTAAATCAGTTTTCATGACTTGTATGATTATGCGTTGATTACTTTTCTATTATGACCTAGAATCTTGTAATAAATAAATATTACAAAATACATAGATCTTATAGCTTATAAGATAAAAATAAAAAGGGTTATTGGATTTTAATAAGGGAAAATGTCACAAAATAGTAACCAAGTTTTAAAAGTGTTTTAATTTAGTCACTAATACATATTTTTCTCAAATTGGACCACCAAACGATAAAACCGAGTCATTATTAAATTTTCTTATTTCAAGAAAGTAACAGTGGAGAAGACTTGGGGGTCAGAATTTACGTCAATATAAAAAATTATATTAAAAAATAAAAAAAACATGTTAATTATGAAAAAAATAAAAAAAGTACCTAAAATTTACGTCAACGTTTCATATTAGCATCAAAAAATAGAAAAAAATATTTTTAATTGAAACCAAAAGTATAACATGCTAAAAAACATGTTAAGACTTCTAATTTATATAAAATATAAAAACTGAGTGACCTAATTGGAATACTTTTAAAACTTGAGTTAGCTAATTAGAACACTTTTGAAAGTCGATTACTATTTTACAAAGTTACCCTTTTTAATAATCCCAACTTTCATTTATTGGCCAGGATTAATCTCAACTCAACAAATGTTTACAAACACTTCCAACTTTGAACTTATTTTCCTCCCATGATCCTTTACTAACTGAGAGTTAACCACCGTTAGTTTTTTCGATGAAATGGGGCAAACCTTAAGCTATTATTCAACGCTGCCACCGCCCAACTTCTATCAGGTCCTTTTTTTGGTGTCTAAACTCTATCATCACCTTAAATCTACCTCCAACGAGTCAAGTGGTTCAAATCAGGATGCGAAAATTGACGGGTTTCAGGATGCGTAAGTTTCAGATTGACGGATCTGATGGTTGATTTTAACTTTCTGCCTAGTGTTTTGGCCATATAAATAATCCGAGTCATCAAAAAACTAACGGTGTTAACTCTCAGTTAGAAATGGATTATTGAAAGAAAATAAGTTAAAAGTTGGGAGTGTTTGTAAACATTTCTTGAGTTGGGATTAATCTCGGCCAATAAATAAAAGTTGGGATTATTAAAATCCAATAACCCAAATAAAAATAAACAAAAAATTATGAGTGTCAAAAAAATAATAATAATAAGTATAAGGTGTAAATAATAACTAAATTTTATGTAAACTTTCACGGTCAATTTATGCATTAAAGACTTGTATAATACACATAAACTATTTGTATTTTGTTTTTTAATATATAATCGATATTGTTATATTCTTCTAAAAAGAAAAAAGATTTTTTAGATAATGCATAATTGCATACGTATAAACATTACATATGGTACATAATTATTGGTGTGTGAATTTTAAAATTAAAATGAGTGTGTGACTTTGGTGTGTGAATTTTAAAATTAAAATGAGTATGTGACTATGTATGCGTGGTACGTAGTTACATATACCCGACACGTAATAATAAATAGATGTTTATACCTTCGCTTGATGTACACATGTCATAAAGAATACAACTTTGCACACTTCATAATGTTTTCCCATTTATACGATAGCCGCCCTATCAAAATAGATAAAAGAAACATTACCATAGATATGAATGGTTACTGAAAAAGCATATGATCAATTATCACAAATATATGTCTACTATCATTACTTTCACTATAAAACCAAACAACTGGACACATTCAAATGTTCAAACTACACGTATCACTCTAAATTAAATATAAGAAGAATTATACTATTTTATATTGAAAGGGTTTAATAGTTTTTTCATACACAAAAAGGTGCTGGTCTCTAATAATTGGTTGGTTATATTGGATAAGATGTTGAAAGAATCTAAACCGACATCAATGATTTTGATAGCTACAAAATAAACAACTATCTTTTCAATTAAAGATTAACATGTGGATTACTAATGACTCATTTGATCATATTCATTACTTAAATACAAAACCTTAGTGTTGAATTTGTGGTCTCACTCTGCAAAAAACTCTTTCATCCTTATATAGTTTGATAATTCTCATAATGTTAATTGAACCAAAATTTTTTCATTTCATGTTTTAGACTCCTTGTTGACATAAAACGTCCCATCAATACTGGTGTCGGACTCATCATAAAACTGCTAATATTAGTACAAAAGCGGTCGACCTTATAATAGAGTCGGTTGTCTGTATAATTGAGGCGGCTAAAAAATATATAGAGGTACAAACCGTATAATCAAGTCGGACGATCGTATAACAGAGACGTCAAAATAAAAATTAAATAAAGTAAATAAAGGCGGATGGTCGGCCATGTTACATAGACATATAGTAGAGGGAACATTAAGTGACATAAAAACTTCAAAGAGAGAAATGAGAAAGGTTGTTGATCAAATGGAAATTTTGAATAAGAATCTAGTTTTCATAAACGCATTGGACTAAAATTTTACCAATTTGTGCCTTAATACTTTAATAGTTAAGTGTGAAATCATAATCAAACATTAAAAAAGTAGGAAAGTATGGAAGTATGGAGTGTACAATTATTTTAAGAATGTTATGATTTTAAAGATTAAGTAACCACTAGCCCGGGTGCAACACCCTAGTAGCCGATCACAAAGGGTGGCAGCTCCTCGTGGGGTTTAAGGGACAAAACATCTAGTTGAGGTAAGCTACCAATTCAGCTTGTAAAAATTTAACATTTACATATTTATATTGCATGGAAATCGGAAAATGGTGGGAGCGTTACTTGGAAAACAATATCGATAGAAACTAAAGTTTAGTAGTAACTAAACCTTGGAAGTAACTTTCGTTATAAGTGTAAACTTTGGTTTCAATTGGTAGCGAATGAATAGAAACTTTATGTTCGGTAGAAAGTGAACTTTGGTGAGAGTGGTTTCTACCGAAGGTGATTTTGGTTAAACAGTTATGAACTGTTATAACTAGTAATCTGTTTAACCATCAATTGAACAGATACAATTGCTTAGTTAATCAATGCAATGTTTCGACATTTATATACAATATTCTTCTAGTCATTTATAAAATTTATACATGACATCTGGTTCAAATTCTCACAACAATTTCATACGTGTTCTTGAAATCATTCGTCTTATTCGTTCAAAGATTTTAGAGTACTACTGAAAATTATAATCATCCTAAACCATTTTTTTTCCAACATGTTTTATATAAAAATTCTCATTTTGTTTGCCAACAAAATAAACTTTATGTTGGAAACATATACTAAATAACTATTTTACTTTTAACAACTAATATTTTTGGCATGCTAAGTTTGATGGATCAAAAAACAAATGTTTGTTCCATCTGTCTATATGAAAAGGACAAATAAAAAAAGATGAAAATTTTAGATTATATAAAACTCATTGGATCAGTGGTGTTCTAGAGAAGATGGGGATTGTACATTTGTATTAATCTTTTAATGGACTTATATTAACTAGTGTAGTATACCGTGGGTTGACTTGGGTAATTGTAAACCAATAATATTATTCCAATTAAATCATTTTAGCTTCCACGTTACGTTGCCTTGGGCCCAAAGTTTATATTAATGAATTTTGTAAGTTGTTTACGTTTAAATTCGATTTCATCAGGGATCCTTACCTCAAATGTTTAAGATAAAATATTTTAAAATCTCATAAAAATATGTGAAAGTTCTGGGTTCAAGTCTCACATGCGATAAAAATAGAAATAGAGGTTCTAGATAGGCCAGGAGATTTCCACACCTAATATCAGTTTCCTCCTGATGGTAGTATTTGGTTTCGTATTTGAATAATCGAGATGATCAGGTCGGCCAGTGACCTGTTAGTGATCCAATTAGCCGTTCAAAAAAAAAAGTATGGTTTTGGAAAACTATAAACTATACTAGTCGGGTTACCACGAGGTTGGTGGCTCACTGGTAGTCAAAAAGCCTTTAGTAGCAGGATTGGAGCTTCATGATAAGGGTTTGAAGCTGATACTCATGTCTAGCCAAGGCTCCATCCACTCACTGACATAACTCGAGTTTGGACAGGGTTTAAGCAGCCATGGATCACGACAACTTTGATACCAAATGAGAAATTACAATATCAGTCGAGCTAGGTTAGTCGACTAATTAACAGCTTGACAGGATGATCTTGACGTTTGAAATAAGTTTTATTAAACCCTTAGTTTGTAGTAAATATAATAAAATAATTAATATGGTTCATGAAAATAGTAAACGTATATGGTTGTGTACTCCGATGATAGAAAAGAATATATGTAAAAGTTAAACGACTTGTTTGGTTCACACGACCAATATTAAGTTTCAAACCGTGGGTAGGACCATTAAACCATCAAAACCGAACAAGTAAATCTCAAACCAACCTAATTGACTTGACGCAGCTGTTTTAGTAGTTTCAACCATTTATAGGCACCCTCTTAAAAAGCACCATTATACTATTCATCTAGTATGTTTGTTAAGTTTTTAAAAACAAAAAACTCGCACGCACTTAAATCCTACTCTTAAAAAGCACAATTATACTATTCATTTAGTAACAACTAATAAAACACATTGTCAATATTATCCCAAAAAAAAACTCACCTTTATTGGTAGGTGGACTGCATTGAGAGAGGAACTGTGCTATTTTAGATATGACTTTCAAGTAAGAGTGGTCCTTGTATAATTCACGAGTGGAGCCATTAGGGAACATGGGGGCCATAAAGATATATATCACTCTAAAGTCTTAGAATCAAATGGTTGTACCCGTGATCATTATCCTCAATATATCTATGGTTGCCACTTTGTTCAAATCTTTACAATTCGATTTTAAGTTATAAATTTTCACTCGGCCGGTCTTTAATATTAATCAATGTTACATTTTTTTTATCAATTTTTAATGAAATACTAATTTTCCCTTCTTATTAAATGACATAAAACTTTGATTAACCACATAACCCACAAGTTTCTTCAACTTCTTCATCTATTATGCCCCTCTCATCTTCTTCATACCCTCGACTTCAAAACCAGATAGGCAACGATGAAATTACATGTACCAATTACTAAAAATTCTTTTTTATTAGGTACGCTTTCTCTTTATGATATTCCACCCCATTTTTACTTGTAATGTTTTTCGTTCTAGATACCCAATTAAACTATAATATAGAATTCATAGTTAATAATAAATTTAAAAGATGACGTTGACAAATATATAATGCATGGTCTTAAAGATCAGCGTGAATAAGGAGGCGACAAACGACTATCCAGGTGCTAGTTTTCATGGATTAAAAATACCTCAATGATTGAACTCATACGCAATACACTTATTTTATTTGGTTTCATTAATTTCCTTTTAAAATACCATCCGACAATTTCTTTTGTAATATCCTAAGGTAACGTGTACTATATTATAAATATGTTTGTTACATTAAATAAACATTTAGGTGGTATACCAAGGAGATACTTAGGGGTTGTTTGATATGCTATTAATAATCATTAAAATGCTATTTTTTAATGGTTAATAATAATGATTTAAAAGTAACTCTAATGCTGAATGGTTAACAGTTTAAATCTTAATGGTATCTTTTAACCATTCAGTATTAAAGTTAATTTTTAACCATTTAAAGGTTATGAACCATTAAAAGGTAGCATTTTAATTACTATTAATAGGCTACCAAACAACCCTTGGAGTGAGAAGATGTTTTATTTTTATACTAAAGGTTAAAGATTAAATCCTTCAAGTATTAGTTAGTTGAATAGATTAAAAGCCGTTCTAAAAATTATTAACACTTAGGTTGCTAAATTTTGTTTCATTTAGTTCACCTGTTTGTTTAGTTTATGAATATATTTTATGGCGTAGTTTGTTTTTAAAGTGTTTATATCTTGCAACTATATAAACTAATAACATGTACCCGGAACAAATTTTAAAATCCAGTCAATTACA
This sequence comes from Flaveria robusta, assembly GCA_025506415.1. NCBI lineage: Eukaryota > Viridiplantae > Streptophyta > Magnoliopsida > Asterales > Asteraceae > Flaveria > Flaveria robusta. The sequence continues at coordinate 28,504,329 of CM046474.1, read as the reverse complement.
AAAGTAAAACTAAATTTGTTCAACTATTTAGTTTCTGAATAATTAAAAATTACAAAACTATATAATTGTATTAAATTTTATTGTTGGAATGCTACAAATTTGAAAAAAGATGATATCTTTTCCAAATGAACACGTTAATTTATCTAACTTTTACTAAAACAAAAGGTCTAAATTTCGCAATATCAGTTAATTCAACTAAACCTAATTCCCTTATAAAAAAAATATTTTGTTGGGCTAACAGGTAACTTGCAAAACAATGTTCGGTTAAACAACTTTATTTAGAAAACCATTGGGTTATCCACTGGGCCATCAGCCCAATATGAAAAAAAAGGGTTGATGCCTTGATGAGTTTTGACTTTTGATGATTATGAGCTGATCTAGAAATGGGAACCTTTAGATCTTGGATAATGTAATTTTGCTCTAATACATTCTACACTCAATGATGTTATCGTACAATATCCAGCCACCAAGGGTCGACCCTCTGCCCTACGACTTTTCCAGTTAACAAGAATGTGTACTGTAGTCATGTTTATAGTTTAACCCTTTTAAAATGTTGTTAACCATACTCTTAGTTAGGTGATGGTACTATGTACTATGACGATGTAGATGAAGGCTCAGTAATGCTACTAGCGGTCATCTTGGTTTTTCTATTTTTCTATTGACACATCAACATCACATCAGATTTTCTTATTTTCTTTAGTTTCTCTCAGTTTTTTTTGGAGGAAGGGGAGAGGGGGGTTGTGGTGCTCCAACTTGGGGCGGGGTATTCCTCACCCTCCCCCGGTTCCCACACCGTGTCCACCCGAAGAGTTATGTAGAATTGTATAAGTGAAATAATAGTGTAGATATACCCTAATAAAAGAGAGGACTCTTATTACACCTTCTATGTTAATTAAATATTTTAACTACTAAATCTTTAAAGAGTAACATAAGTTTTGAATTTGTATTCATATATAATTTTATATCCTAAATTTGTTTAATTATTACCGTGGAGAGGTTGGAGCCATACAAGAAAATATCTTTCAAACTCGTATATGCTTTTCATGTGTTTAAATCCATATACCACAAACCTCTCAAGACTCAATAGATGTTGCTTTGCTTTTCACATGTGTCTACATTCATTTAAATCTTCTAGATGGTTTTAAAAGTCAAGTGTACCTATATAGTTGTTCTTGAATTAAAAAAAATAGGGAACCACCAAGTATATGAGGTATAGAGCGTTCTAGCTTATTGAATGCGATGCAAAACGATGACATAATTTGGAATAATTTTTGCATTTTATCTAGAACAAATTTCAACTTCATTTATGATCCATTGGCATCATTAGCTTGGATGCAAAACCCATCATATCATGACACCTCCTTGACTCCTTTCTACTTCATCAGGATTCAAAGAATGATCGATGTTAGATGCTACATCCCGTTCAATTAGTAAACATGACGGAAGTATATATCTTGAAAGGTTATTTTCAACTGTCTAGTGAAATCGTGTGTTCCAAACTTCATCTTGCGACCAGCACGGTTATTAGAGGATGGTCAATCAAGCGATAACCAAAACTTAAAACACTGGCAAAAACAAATACACATGTGTAACTCTATTATGTTTTCTAGCGTAGGACGTGACTGAATAAAAATCTATAGTTTCTGATAACCTCATCTCACACTTTAATGACCATCATCAACTGACGAATTATGGCCCAAAACAAACATTTTATAATGCCTATTTAAAGATAACAAATCCATAATACTTGGATCAAGAGAATAATATTTTTTTAATTATATTTTGCGTGAACTAACTTTGATTGGCGTAATTAACTACCGTGAGTTTTGATGTCACAAGTGTACTAATGACTTCTTATAAAAAATAATCCCTTGCTATCCTTTTTGTCAAGTGGTAGTCCCTGCTAGCGAAATTGAAATTTCTTTTTGGTGAAACATATTTTCTCGTGGACCAAAAAAAAAAAAGGACAATACGCTATACACTAAAGTAGCTATCTTAACCGGCTTTACCACACAACACCAGTTCAACCAACTTTATCAGACGCACTACTTTGACAATGAGCTCAATGGTATCGTTACTTAACTAACTACTTTAATAACAAAAAGTGTCTTGCGAAGTTTAAGACCTAAATTTGTTATCTAAGACTAACTTAAATCAAACTCAAACATAAATGAATTAAAAAAAACTACTTTCATATACATTTTAATTAAGAATCCACTCCTAATGAAAAATTCCAAATATGATGCAATTCCTTAACGTGTATGGGCCCCGGCCGAAGCACCACCACAGTTTTTCATGGGCCTGCTACCTGCTTAATGGCTACGTGTACAGCTTCACACCTCTAATCAAACATTATATATTGTGTAGTGATGAAATTGTGTAATAACATAAAAGCTCTTTTGTTTATTTATACTAAATACAGAGTAGGACAATATAATACAAGAGTAAATTACTATTTTGACCCCTGAGGTTAGATCATTTAACCCTATCAACTCAAAAAATCTTTTGACATATCAACATCTAACGTTTCGTTTTTTAACTGTTTTGGTCCCTTACATTAATTTTTTTAACTTTTTTCTGTTAAGTATAAGGGTATTTTAATCATTTTCACCTTAATGACTGTTTATGTAAACTTTAAAGTTTTAAGGTTATTTATGCACATTTTTAAAATAACAATACAACCACCACACCACCACCTAAAACAACCACCACACCACCACCTAACAGCTCTATATTTTTTATTAGTTTAGGGATTTGGCACCGTCACCACATCCACCACCGTGATACGCCCACCTCCACCCGCAACACCACCAATTTTTTGCACCATGGGCTGCCATCTCCTCCGGCCCTTTTAAAAGTTCCAACCCTTCAATCACCACATGCCAACAATTAGTTTCTTCATCATATTTCTTCACGCCACTGTTATCCTTATCCACCACATACATCACCTCCTCTGCCACCGCCCCATTCCACCCTACAACCATCTCGGATGCGCAATAGTCCACCATTACCACCACAACAATGGAATGACATCTGCAATCACCATAATTTGTTCTCATCGACTCCCAATGCTAGTGACCGGAGACTCCCACTGCCAGCAACCCCTTCGTGACCCTAAGAGGTCATTCCATTGGGTCACCAAAAGCTGCGGAAATCGTGCATGGCGACATCCACGACCAAAGGTGTCCCATCTATAACCCCAACAGATCTATATCTAGGGTATCCAAGGCGGCGATGATGGTGGTGGTTCATGGTGGCTCCGGCTAAGGATATAAAGTTAGCTCTTATGGTTTATCTGAGCATTGATTCACCCGTTCATTGATTGAATTAACTATTATATTTAATTTGCAAGCAAAAGGAATTGTGTATATAAAAATCTAGTTCACGCTTCTCACGTTTCAAACACCATGGCCATCCCAACCACATCGATTGCTGACGTGTCCCTCTCGGTTTGACCTACACGAGCCGGCGTCAAATACATACAACAACCCACCGCCCGATCCCTTATTTGCAATTTGTATATCCCTTTTCTTAACTATTATTGCTTTTGCGTCAATTCTCCCCCAAATTTTCCCTCAAATTTTCTTCAAACTCCAATCGCATAATTCTCACCCATTTCTAGGGTTTTTCATCCCAATCCCAATTCTTCATCGTTCTAATCGATCGAAGTTCAGGGTTTATTCGATTGATCATACAACAAGGTATAATAATCAGATAAGATGAGCTTTCAAGATCTTGAAGCGGGTCGTCCGTTCAATTCAAGGCGAGGAGGGTACACCAATGGATTCAAGCAGCAAGATCCGACCCAAGCTATTGCTTCGGGTATCTTTCAGATCAATACTGCTGTCTCTACGTTTCAGAGGCTTGTCAATTCTCTCGGTACCCCTAAAGATACCCCTGAGCTTCGAGAAAAACTGTACGTTTTGTTTTGTAATTTTGGTTAATTTGTGGTGTTGATGATTCGGATTTGATTTAGGGTGCATGTGATTGTTTTAATTGCTTGTTTTGGGATTTTGGGGTGCATATTTGGTTAGAATTGTTGGGGATTTGAGTTTTGACACATGAAGGATAGAATAGAAGCGAATTGAGGCTTTTGATTGCTTATTGTTTGAAAATTGATGATTTCTTTGAATAGAAGGAAATTGAGGCTACTGATTGCTTGTTGTTTGAAAACAGATAATTTCTATGAATAGAACTAACTTGAGGCTACTGTTTGACTGCATGTAAACGGCCAATTGTACAGCTGAATTTCACCTTTTGTAATCAGTTCTTGTGTGAATTTTATCATTTTGAATAAAGATAATCTTATCATATTGAGTGAGATAATCTTAGTTGTATAGGCAGTCCTGTAACAACCGTAACACCTTTTAACTGAATTTCACCAAAACGTTAAAAGTGAGTGAGATAATCTTATCATTTTGAATTTGGTTTCATGATTTATTGCTCTTTTCATTTGTTTGCATGGCTATTCATCTGATATATATTGACAATGAGGTTACTTAGTTATTGATTGTTCTTAATCAATAGGCACAAGACAAGACTACACATTGGCCAATTGGTTAAAGACACTTCAGATAAACTCAAGCAGGCTAGTGAACGGATCATCGTGCTGAAGTTAGTGTAAGTGACTCCTATCCAGACACACCACACACACACACACCATGCCAGACAGTCTGTTTTCAATATTTTGACAGTATATTGTTTCATATTGCTGTTTGAGATGCTAGTAAAGCTTAGTTTATATGCACATCATAAGACTGATATTTGTTTTCATACTTTCTTTTGTTGTAATACTTTTTGTGCTATTGTGCAGGCCAGCAAAAAGTTACAGATGCTAAACTTGCAAAAGACTTTCAGGCAGTTCTAAAAGAATTTCAGAAGGCCCAGCGCCTTGCAGCTGAAAGGGACGGCTTATACTCCATTTGCTCCTCAAGCTACTCTTCCTTCAAGGTAAACAGTTGGGCAGCTACTTAAGTAGGTTTGAAGGTTTCTACGTAAATATGTCTCCAGTCATACTTTGTGGAGGTTGAAATGTTGAATCAAAGCAAAAATTAACCTCTAATTTTTGCTACTTATCTGGTACATGCTTTGGTCCTTAATTATTATGGTTTTATGTGCAGTTATGAAGCCAGTGAAATGGATGTAAGCTCAGACAAAAGTCCAGAGCAGCGTGCTCTTCTTATGGAATCTAGAAGGTGGTCAAAACTTGCATTAATATTATTTGCTAGGCATAAACTATAAACTGCAGTTGTGTGCTGACATCTCTGCTGTTTTGTGTGTGCAGACAGGAGGTTTTGCTGTTGGACAATGAGATTGCGTTTAATGAGGCTATTATCGAAGAAAGAGAACAAGGAATTCAAGAAATTCAGAACCAAATAGTTGAGGTAAACGAGATCTTCAAAGATCTTGCTGTTTTGGTTCATGAGCAAGGAGCTATGATCGGTGAGTATAATTTCTCTCTATCATTCTATTGAGAGGTGGCCGGGGTCAGGTTGGGTTTGCTTGCTAGCAACTTTTTTGTTCTCTTTACTTTTATTAATAATTAATTAATATGTTTGTTATGGTTACAAATACAGTATTATTTCAACAATAATTTATCTTTAAATAAAACAAGTCTAGGAGGTTATAACTTATAAGGATTAAAAAAAGATTCTAGGCGAGACTCAACCCATTCAACCAATTGACGTGTTAGATATAAACGCAGTTGACTCTTAAATGAGTTGAAATTACCACCTTTTGACCTTTTGTTTTTATGCTGTGTTACATATGGTTGGTGCCTAAGTTGTTTGTTTTCAGATGATATTGGCTCCAACATTGAGAATTCTCATGCTGCAACTGCACAGGCAAGATCCCATCTTGCAAAAGCATCAAAAACTCAAAGAGCAAACTCTTCCATGGTAAGTAAATCTTGTTGAAGATTTTGGTTCAGTTAATTAAACTAATTAGCTTTCTTTCTCAGATTTTTTAGTGTTAATGTTTATATCCTGTTTTTGTGCAGACTTGCTTGCTTATGGTGATAGTGGGGATTTTCCTTTGCATTGTGATCATAATCGTTGCAGTTTGATTTTGTACGTATGTTCCTATGGATGATAATTGTAAAGTCATTTACAGATCAAAAGGAATTTAATATGCTCCTTTGGAGCATCTTGGGTTCTACAAGGATTGATTTCTCCTCTGTTTCATTGTGTGATAACATACTTTAAATTTGTATTTGTTTCCAGTGATTCTTTCCGTGTGATTAACATGCTCTCTTTGTTTCGTCTCCCCCCTCCTCTAATTTGGTGTCCGTTTGATTTAAGTCTCCATGGCTGATGAAGCCATTAGATCATCACCAATAAGGAGCCTTAAAAACATCAGAAAACATGAAAACACTTATTCTCAAAAACACTAAAAACCTACCCAAAAAGAAGGCTCAAAAAATAATCACAATTATCGATATATTATCATCATCTTTCAGTTTGTAAAAATTTTCTATGTATGTATATTCGATATAAATTAAAAGATAATGTTGGCGTCACCACAAATCGATTTTTCACGTTCATGTGTAGGAATGAGTGTGCAAAATTGAATTGCATCCACTAGTGAGGAACGACAAGAATACCACCAAGTGGCCAGAACGGTCCCACAAGCATGACGAACTCAGGAAATTTTTTTATGAGAGACAAAAATGAGACGATTGCATAATTTTAAGAGAGGCGTTCGGGATTTTCACATACATATAACACTAAAAATTTTTTTACGCGGGATGGCTGCCCCCAACCCCACGTAGGTCCGCCCCTGCCGACAAGAATGTTATTGTATATGTGGGTGATAGCCACTCCTTCACCACGTTCACCACTAATAGTTAAATGCACATGTATTTTACCTTTGCAATTTTACTTTATGCATTAGTTAGTTGTACTTTTTGCATCTTCACTAGTACTTAGTTTTCCATGTTTCCTAAAAATTAGGATGTAACTTAGTGGTCAGTTTATTTTATTTCCATATGTATCGATTATTTTATTTCCATATGTATCGAACTTTGGTGGAGGATGAAGGTAGTGAGTTTTATGAGTATTTTTTTATGTTGATTTATCTCTTGTGTGAGAGTTAGATTGATATTTGTTTATGCTAGTTCAACATTGGCAAGTTGGTTGGTATAACACGATTGCTTAACCGGAGTGGTGTATCTGTATCTTCGGTTAATATCGCAGCCCTATCGTTTGTTTCGGTGGTGAATATGTATCCGAAACGAGCCGTAGATCTATCCGTTCTTTTGATCGTTACGTTTGAACCGGTGTTCTCCGGGTGTGCTCCTACCAGTGGGTAAACATAAATATTATGTGTGGATGATAAGTGATTACGAAGTTTCAAGCCCAACCCCCTAATATTATTTATTGCCCTTTAATATTGTTTATTGGGTCTAACAAAAAACAAGACAAGAAAGGTTGAAGACTCCCAACTAATTAACACGTTATATATGTGACATCTAATGTAAGTACCCTGACCTGGGCTAATATACAGCTGTTTTATTAGGCCGTTGAGAGCCTCTCCGGTGACGCCGATTCCGGTGAAACCTTTGTGGGTTCTTTAGCCTTCCGTTATTCTTAAATAACTCTTGCTCGGAAGAAATTAATAGCACTCGGGCAACGGAGAAGGGTACCTTAGTCGATCGTAACAGTACTATAGTACATGTACTTTTCTCTAAACCACTTCTTGGCTTGGCGTTGTCGTGGAGTGATGGTGGCGAATTCAGAAGATTCGAGTTCGTCGATGGCGTCAATGCAGTTGGTTGAGGTGGCATCGGTGGGGTCAACTGGACAACCTTGGAGGACGAGATCCTGGAATTCGGAGGTAAAGGGTTCAAACCGATAGTCTACTTTGTGACGCCCGCCACCTGTGGCCCATGTGGAGGCGTCCCATACGGTGGCGTATGATGACATGGGTTTTGATGGGTAGTCACCTCCCATATTCTCGTCCCGCAAAACCTCCCTTATTGGGATTTCATCCACGTAAAATCTGAAGGAAATGAAGCAATATGGATTTAAATAAAGAACAAATTTCTAATGTATTACAGTAACAAACTGAAAAATTAAATACATAAGTTCATTTGACTTGGATTCTATTGTCCATTGGTTGAGTCACTGAGTGAACCATGTTAGAAAAATTTAGTTGACAATAGATTAACTAGTCAAAAGTTGGCAGAAAACTAAACTTTTAAGTAAAAAGTATTTCAAACACATTATAGAAAGTGGTTTGTAAAAATTAAAAAAAGGAAACATAAAAACATTGCGGAACTTGTTGGCCCGCAATTAGTCAATTGCATGTCTCTCGTTAGGAGCAGCCTCTCTATTCTATGGGTTAAGGGTAAAGTTTGTTTTTATTCTAACTCTCTCCAAACTTTACTATGCTAATGAGATCTATAAAAGGAATGTATAATTTGTTTGTTGTGTTTCTATCCAAACTAATCAACTCCCTAACGGTTAACCAACCATATGGCCCGTATATTTTAACACATGTAGTTGCAATGGATATTTGCACGATGATTTATAAGTGATAAATCAAATAAAAACACCATTGAATCTTTTAAAAAGCTAAAAAGATTCTAAATCGAAAGCAGGTACCAAGATACAAAACGAACGAAAGATGGAATACACCACAGAACTCGTTATTCGATTAGGATGAATAACAAGAGGAAGAAAAAATGATCTCAAAATACAAAACAACTAACTCTCCATTTTATAACAAACTAAAAACAGAATGAACCTTCAACTAACATGGAATTACAACTCTAGTCCTCCAACATTACTCCCCCCTAATTCCATGTTATACCACTTAGATCTTCTAAACCAAGAAGAAATCTCATTTCAACAAACTTCACTCTTGACAAGGCTTTTGTCAAGATGTCAGCCTTCTGTAAATCTCCACAAACAAAATCAACAAGAATTTGATTTTGCTCAATGCATTCTCTTATGAAATGGTATCTAGCATTGATATGCTTACTTCTCCCATGAAAAACTGGATTTTTCATCAATTGAATGGCCGACTTGTTATCCACATACAAGGTAACAAACTCCTGTCTTTTACCTATAATTTCTTCAAGCAAACCTTGCAACCAAATCCCTTGACAAGCTACTGAAGTAGCAGCCATAAACTCTGCTTCACATGAAGATAGAGCAACTGTAGACTGCTTCTGTGAACTCCAAGAAACCAATGAACCATTGTAATAGAACACACTTTCAGAAGTACTTCTACCATCATCACTATCAGTCTAATGATTGCTGTCACTGTAACCAACAAGATTTCCCTCTTCTGAGCAATCATATCTAATGCCAAAATCCATGGTTCCTTTTACATATCGAATTAAATGTTTCACAGCCTTCAAATGGGCTTCTTTCGGACTCTGCATAAACCTACTAACATATCCAACTGCATAACTCAAATATGGTCGAGTTTGAGTTAGATATCTCAAAGAACCAATCAACCTCCTATACATAGTTGGTTCTATATCAGCTCCCCCCTCATCCTTATAAAGTTTCAACCTAGGCTCCATAGGAATCTTAGTTTCATTACAATCTCCCAAACCTGCCAATTGAACCAACTTTTTGGCATAAGCAGATTGCTTGATAAGAATACACTCTTTCTTTTGTGCCACTTCAATTCCTAGATAATAACACAGTAGTCCCAGGTCTGTCATCTCAAACTTTTGACTCATTCGAACTTTAAATTCATTCACTTCTTGCTCACTACTACCAGTCACCAATAGATCATCTACATACACTCCGATAATCATCAAAGCAGCCCCTTTGTTCTTCACATACATAGCCTGTTCATGTTTACACCTCGTGAACCCAAGATCTTTTAACACCTCATTCAATCTGGTATTCCACGCTCTCGGGGCCTGCTTTAATCCATAAAGGGCCTTTGTAAGTTTATACACCTTAGATCAGCACTTTTTTTCACATATCCCTCTGGCTGTTTCACATAGACATTTTCTTTAAGCTCCCCATGCAAAAATGCAGCCTTGACATCTAAGTGATAAACCTTCCAACTCATTCTTGCAGCATGATCCAATATCAACCTTATTGTTTCTATTCTGGCGACAGGGGCAAAAACTTCTTCAAAGTCAATTCCCTGTTGTTGTACATACCCCTTTACCACTAGCCGTGCCTTGTGTTTTGTCACAACACCTTTTGCATCTTTTTTCAGCTTATAGACCCACTTCAGACCAATAGGATTGCATCTCAATGGAGCATCAGTCAGAAACCATGTCTTATTTCTTTCTATAGCCTGAATCTCTTTATCCATTGCTTTCTGCCAAGCCTTCTCTTTCACAGCTTCTCGAAAACTACTCGGTTCACCATCTTGTGTTAATAACAACTCTACACTTTTCAATTCTAATTGACCACATGACCCATATTGCACTCCTCCTTCCACCACATAATCATTAAGTCTCTTAGGTAGCACTGAACTACGGTTAGACCTTCTCACAACTGGACCTATTTCAACAGTTCCACCTTCATGTTGGGAAACATCTCCATTAACACCTAGTTCCACCAGAGTATTATCATCACCCTCAACATCCATATTTTGATGTGGATCAGGAACTAAGGCAATCGATTCTCCTTAGACTACAAAATCTACCCAACATGAATTAGTATCCTTCATCCCATGGAGGTGTTTTTCCCACTCAAAACACCTACTTTCTTCAAATTGGACATCTCTACTTACCATAATTCTATTATTTATAGGATCATACATTCTATGAGCTTTTGAACCTGTTTCTACTCCCAAGTATACCAGAACTAAAGACCTGTCATCTAGTTTCTTCAAACCAGGTTGATTGACCTTCACATGTCCAATACACCCAAAAACTCTTAGATGATGCAAGTTTGGCTTTCTACCCTTTAAAGCCTCATATGGGGTAGTGTCCTTCAATGCCTTAGTATGAACCCTGTTGAGAATGTACACAGCATGTCTCACCCCCTCAGCCCAAAAGTTTTGAGGCACTTTTATTGCCTTTAATAAACTCCTATTCATGTTTAATATTGTTCTATTCCTTCTTTCAACATAACTGTTTTGTTGAGGGGAGTATGGGGCTGTGAGCAACCTGCTAACACCCTCCATTTCAAAACTCCTTGAACTCATGGGAAGTAAACTCTCCCCCACGATCAGACTTCAAAGACTTTACTGTGTAACCGTACTCCATCTCAACCTTAGTCTTAAAACGTTTAAAGCAGTCAAGTGCTTGATTTTTACTTTGTAACATATATACCCACATAAAACGTGTGCAGTCATCTACTAACAACATGAAGTACTTGTTTCCCCCTTGGGTTGTTGGGCTTACCGATCCACACAAGTCAACTGAGACCAATTCTAAAGGTAAACTGGCTCTATAGGTTGATTGTTTTGGAAAAGGGCGTCTTGAGTGTTTACCAGCCAAACAAGCCTCACAAATCTGAGTTGGGTGTGCTATCACTGGAACACCAGAAACCAGGTGTTAAAAATATATATATTACAATTCAATATCAAACATTTTATTACTAATACTAATGTGATATTTTTTGTTGTCTTTGCACATTGCTATTTCAGTGGTCGTGGAACAACTTGTGAGCTGGGCTTCTTATCTAGTGGGCTTCTTAACTGATGGGTTGGACTTCTTAACAATTCAAACCATAGGGCAAGTGCATGGATATATAGTTCTATTGTTACAAGAAGTGGGGAGGATCTTTTCTATTTTCTATTAAAGTGGCTATCATATTTTAGTTCTTCATCTTCACTGGTTCATCTATTCTAGGTCATCTTCATGGTCTCTTGATCCACTTGTTCTGGTCTTATTCTTCTTCTTTATTGCATCTGTTGTTGATGATCATTGTGTTGGTGTTCATAGTTGTTTTGTTTGTCTTTCTAATTTGTCTTTGTATTAGGGCTCCGTCACAATGACGAGTCTGGTCTGTTCTTGAGTTTTTATTGTGGTTTTCTGAATCAAATCTTCTTGTTAGTAGTCTGGATTTTGTTCTTGTTCTTCGTTTGTTCATGCTTTGTTTGTGTTATAGACTGGTTTGAGATTAATAAATATACATTCTCATTTTCTGACATGGTATCAGAGCTTTAGACTCTTGATTCGTCTACAAATCAGTTCGTCTGTTAATTTCTAGTCTGTAATTTCTCTAGGGTTTGTTCAGATTCAATGTTGTTCATTGAGACATGATCTTTGGAGTTTTCCGCTGCAGTAGTTGTCGATTAGTGTCTAAACCCTAGTTTCTTGGTATATGAGTGATTCTGGTCAACCATTTTTTTGGGTCTTGGTGGTGCACAGATCAAGGAGTTACAAAGTTGTTTGCTGATTGATGGTTGCGTTTGAAGCTCTTGGTCCACAATCCACAGGTCAAGGTTTTACATCATGTATTCTCAATTGAAGATCCAAGTCTATCCAGAGTGAATTTTTTTGTGTTCAAGTGTTCAGATAGTTGTAGTTGGGGTGATCACAAGTGTCTCCTACTTGCTGGTACACTAGGTCATCTGGTTTGGAGTCTTCTGGGTCGTCTGGTGCATTATTAAGTTTAAAGCATTTGAATTCTGATTTGGGGAAGATGCATTCTATCATAATCAAAATAGTTCAATCTCATTTGGGAATTCTAAAAATTGTCTTGCGTTAAGATAACGATGAGGGTTCTGGATCAGATCAGAAATTCAAAACATACTTAATCTGACTTTGCTGTCTCCTAGAAAAGTCACTAAGAAGGTTCTTTGTTATTCTCATCACGTCTTCAGCCGTAGCATGTGGTTGCAGTCATGGCGGCTATTTGGTCGCTGTTTTTCAAGAGTTTTTCTGTTGAGGGTTTGCTTAGATTTGGTATCTTCTTCAAGGTGTCCTCTTAATTAATATTTGGCTGATAAGAGGGCTCATAAGAGATCTGTTAAAGTCTAAAGTCTTGAACAGTGTTGCATGTTGGAACACCCTAACTTGGGCACTCATGGGTAAGATTCTTTGCTCTTATGATCATTCTTGTTACATGAATTAATCTGCTAGGCATTATTTGGCTGGGTTAGAACTACCGCTATTGAATATTAGTCAGCGAGAGCCATAACCCTGCTTTTATGTTGTATTTGACTTACTTGTTTATGCCTTTTTTGGTTACACCTATTGCCATGAACATTCTCTTTGTTCATTGTTTCAGGGTCTTGTTCTTGAATGATGTACTGTTTTTGTTGAATCAAGGCACAAATTTTTAAAATCAAGTATGATGTCCACAGTTTTATAAAAATGTTGATCTTTATCATCTTGTTCAAATTGATATGTGCTCTCTCCTGATTGTATGATGGTTATTTGATGTTAGATTTATGATTTAACGTAAATGTTGTTGAAATTCAACTCATCGATTGTTACTGGGTCTTTTTTGCTATTCTGATTGCAGCTTTGAGGTTGTTGATTAGGTGATAAATGGTTTAATGGTTGTTCCTCAAATGTGCTTGATTAAATCATGTGTAGAATTAATGCACTCTTGTGGTGAAAGTTTTTTCAAAAGTCTTTAGTGTTGGCTTGAGATTATTAAAATGTCGAGTATAAGAATGAGGCAGGTTTAGATGTGTTATGTGTTTAAATTGTTCTTCATTTCCATCATCTTGTTAACCTTCATAATGTTATACTAATATACATTTATAAAAATGTTCACAGTTGAGTCTAAAGGTTTTTAGAAAGGAATTATTTTGCCTAACTTATTTTGTATTACAAACATTGATTTGACTTATAGTCTTGACCATTGGCATGGATACGTTGAACAGAAACTGATTAGGTGTTTAAAGATCAATGTGTTAGTTTTCTAAGTTTGAGTCTCGTGACATTTCAGAGTGGATTGTTAATACCGGGCGATGCTGCGATGGTTGTGTCATTTTGTGTTTTCCCTTACCACAATATTTTAAAAATGAGACAGGGTTAAAGAAATCGTGTGAAGCCTTTTATATATATAAATTGGCTGTAAGTTTGCTTTTTGTAAACGTGGAAAAATGTAACTTGGTATCCAAAATTCACGTGACTTGGTTGTTCAGGGATCTCTTGTGTGTCTCTCGTTTTAACATATATATATATTCTTAGAAGGCTGTTAAAAGGCGTATCTTTTTTAAAAAAGTGAGATTCTAAACATTGTTAAAGTTTTTTTTAAAAAAAAGGTTGTGATTGGATAATCGTTTGGATACCTTTTCTCTTTCATTACAACGCTTTTATCTGTCTTGAATTAGGATTTAACTTTCTTAATCTGTTATGACCTAATATTTCAATGGGTACTTTCTCGATCATATATTCTTAGAGTTCTAGTGTAAGGTGTTTTGAACATCTTCTTCTTATCTTCTTCATTAAAGTCATGTACACTTATTTCAGTCTTTGTTTAGTATTTCTGAAGTGTAACAAATCTATTAGTTTGTTAATGGTCATTGAGGCTGTTTGTTTAGTTATGTAATATGGTCTTTCTTGCATTCATGTGTGTGTGCTTGAATTGAGTGACATCATTCGAACATGAGGCATGCATTCTTTACTGTTGTGGTTTGGTTTGTTATCATCAATTTTTATATGAATTACACAACTTGAAGTTATCCGTAATATTTTCTGGAAAATTGATCTTTTTTGGGGTTGATCTTTTGTATGTGATTCGATGGAACTTTCGTACTTCTTATGTTTAAAGTTTGTTAAAAAAAAAAAGACTTTTCTATAACTGAGGCTGATCCTAAGCTGGCTAGTTTTTTAAATTCTTAAATTTGTATCATGAAAACCATGTTTTGGATCGCTGTTGTGTTTGATTTCATCATGTTTCGATTGACCCGTATGTTCATAATCTTGTTGACTAGGTTGTTGAACCATTTGGTTCAAGTATTTCAACTAGTTGTATTGTCAAGATTATTCTTGTTTCTTTGACAACCTTATATGTTCTCTATCTTGCGTTGTGATTCTGTGAATTTGTATTCATTTAAAATCTTTTGGCCGTGTTTTTCTTGTCTGATATAGCTTATGCTATTTTTTTTTTAATCTTGTGATTCGGTCTTATATGTGAAGTTGTAAAAGCTTTTTGACCAAAGTCAAAATTAGTCTTTATGTTCTTCACGAGTCTTATATGTGAAGTTGTAAAAGTTTTTTGACCAAAGTCAAAATTAGTCTTTATGTTCTTCACGAGTTTTATATTCAGATGTGTTTCTGAGTTGTTAAGAGCCGTGTGGCTTTTATCTTTCTTATCAGATATGTTTCTGATAGTCTTAGTGAATTTTATGATTCCTTCTATTATAATCAGATGATATGTTTCTGATAGTCTTAGCGAATTATATAATTCCTTCTGTCTTAAAAGCATTATGCTTTTTATCCTTCTTATCAGGTGAGTTTTTTCCTGATAGTCTTATTGAATCATGTGATTCTTTTCTTTGTTCCAATCTGATTATGGTTTGATTCTTTCTTGTGTTTCAAACATGTGTTTTTGAAGTCGTATAGAATCATATGTTTCATCAGATTTGTATCTCTTAAAATCAAATTATTCCGTCTAAATTGGAATATGTTGTTGGTATTTTTTCTATGGTAACTACCACCTGTTATGTAGCGCCTTGTGGCGTTGTTTATGTTTGCTCTTTGTCAATGGTGAGTCTAAAACTCATTGTTTAACTAAGATTTCTCTATGAATGACTATGTTGAGAGGGAATATGTTGTATCAGAGGAAATCATATATGTCTTTTCTAACTTTAAGCTGCATTTTTTGATTTTGTGCTTATATTTGTTTAAATTTCTCTCAACCTTGTTATTCATCTCTTCTATAATCAAAATTGTTTGGAAAATAAAACAAATCAATTCTGAGTATTATATTTTGTTAGTTCACTTTTAGATCTTCAAAGTTCAAGGAAAAAGGTTTTTTTATGTGGACTTAAATTCCTCTGTTCAATCAGAAGCTTGTTATTTGCAAACAAGGGTCTTATAACCCTGGTTTTAGTCTGAAAAAGAAAAGAATTTTTTAAGAAATAACAAGTTTGAATGATTACGTATGTATTTTTTTTTTTTCAAGGAAAAGAGTTAAATGTGGATAAAATTGGTTCATGTGTATGACTATTGAATTGAGAGGGGGTGTTAAAAATATATATATTACAATTCATATAAACATTTTTACTATACTAATGTGATATTTTTTGTTGTCTTTGCCATTGCTATTTCGGTGGTCGTGGAACAACTTGTGAGTGGGCTTCTTATCTAGTGGGCTTCTTAACTGATGGGTTGGACTTCTTAACAATTCAACCATAGGGCAAGTGCATGGATAATATTTCTATTGTTACAAGAAGTGGGAGAATCTTTTCTATTTTCTATTGAAGTGGCTATCATATTTTAGTTCTTCATCTTCACTGGTTCATCTATTCTAGGTCATCTTCATGGTCTCTTGATCCACTTGTTCTGGTCTTATTCTTCTTCTTTATTGCATCTGTTGTTGATGATCATCGTGTTGGTGTTCATAGTTGTTTTGTTTGTCTTTCTAATTTGTCTTTGTATTAGGGCTCCGTCATAATGACGAGTCTGGTCTGTTCTTGAGTTTTTATTGTGGTTTTCTGAATCAAATCTTCTTGTTAGTAGTCTGGATTTTGTTCTTGTTCTTCGTTTGTTCATGCTTTGTTTGTGTTATAGACTGGTTTGAGATTAATAAATATACATTCTCATTTTCTGACACCAGGTTCTTAGAGGTCATGTATCTTAAAGTGTCAAAGTTGACATGGCCTAGCCTACCATGCCACAGCCATGGTAAGCTATCACTGGTGGCTTGATAACACATGGGCACTCCAATTTTTAAGTTCACCTTATACAATCTATTGGGTGATCTTAAAACTTTCATCAACAATTTCCCATCTCTCCATACAACCACAGAAGATCACTCTTCATCTTTACTTCACATCCTCCCTCTGTGGCCTGGCCTAGACTCAGGATGTTGCTCTTTAATTGAGGAATGAAATAGACGTCGGTTAACAACCTTTGACCTTCAGTCTTACAATCCAGCATAATTGAGCCTCTGCCTTTGATCTCAACACAAGAGCCATCCCCGAATCTAACCGTCCCTGTTACATTTCTATCTAGACTAGAGAATGCTAACTCATTCCCAGTCATATGATTGGAGGCCCCATTGTCCAAATACCAAGTGCATTCTTCATTACCCTATGAATGATATCTGACCGGCAAGACCTCATGCTCATTCAAGTAGACTACCTCCCTTTGACTGCTCATTTTGACAGTCATTAATAATGCCGGTTCATCCTCAACAGTCTGAGTAAAGTGCTCTTCTGTATCTTTCACCTTTGTTGGACACTCTGACGCATAATGTCCAAACTGCTCGCACTTAAAACACTTGATCTTGGACTTATCTTTCCCACCTTTTTTGAACACCCTTCCCTGATCATTGTCGCCTTCTTTTCCCTTACCACCTTACTTACCTTTGTGCCTTCCCCAGTTCTTGCCACCCTTTTTAGGTCTTCCTTTGTTTCTTGAACCCTGGTCCGAGTCCTTTTGTCTGGCTTGCCATTCTGAATAAGTAAGCAGCAGTTGATCATTTTTAGCCCCACAACTGGTCTTTGTATTTAAGCCTATTCTCTCTTCATAGGCCTTCAACCTCCCTATAGCTCTGGCAGTAAGAGTGTATCTAAATCTACTAACTGTTTATGGATGCCACAATTTGTAAGAAACGGTCCGAAACTGAACCAAGAAACTTACGCACCAACACAGATTCCTTAAAGGGTTCCCCAAGATCAGAGGCCTTTGAAGTGATCGAACTAAGTCTGCCCGCGAATTCATCAATGACTCATCATCCTTCATCTTCAATCCCTCGAAGTCATTCCAAAGGATTTGAAGTCGAGCCTTCTTTACTCTATCTACTCCAATGAATCGAGTCTTGATGGCACTCCAGATCTCTTTAGCTGTCTCATAATTCGCGATTTGAAGGATCAAATCTTTCAGCATTGCCTAATACAAGTAAGCAATTACCGAATAGTTTTTCTTCGCATCAACCGTAGCTTCGGTTGCAGGTTCAATCGCCTCCCATAGTCCATGAACGTCGAATATCGGTTTCATCTTCAACGCCCAAATCGTATAATTGGTGGGTGTAAGAACGGGACATTGTAGGGGAATCGAGTAATTCTCTTTAATCGTAATCAATTGCTGATTACCTGGTGGTGTAGTTCCTACCATATCCTTCTTCTTCTTGCGATGATAAGGGATTCCAAACCTTGAATCAATATCCAGTCCTTCGGATCTTGAGTCACAACGGAATCGAACAATCCAAATCACCTAGAGCTCTCGTCACCTTCCTCGAGCTCTGATACCAATTTGAAAACTGGTAACAAGATATAAAACGAACGAAAGATGGAATACACCACAGAACTCGTTATTCGATTAGGATGAATTACAAGAGGAAGAAAAAATGATCTCAAAATACAAAACAACTAACTCTCCATTTTATAACAAACTAAAAACATAATGAACCTTCAACTAACATGGAATTACAACTCTAGTCCTCCAACATAAATATATGTGAGCGGGTGCGCATACCTAAGATCATATGAGATCTAACATCAGATTCATGGTTGAGTTTAATCTAAATAGGCTTGGGTCAGTTTTGGGTTAAGTCCATAGACACATTTAGATCAAACGGTCATGTTAGGGTCTACTTGTAGGTTCATATATATAAATTTTAAAAGTCACGTTTTGTGTTATAATTTATTGGTATTTTATGTTAAGATTTAAAAGATAAAAGAAATAAGTACAGGTTATAATTAGGAAAAACTTCATAAAATAATAAGCAAGTTTAACAATGTTTCAATTAGGTCACTTTTATTTTTATTTATTTCAATCAGGTCACTAAAGTTTTATGAGTGTTCCAATTAGGTTGATAAAATTTTATGAGTGTTCCAATTAGGTCATTAATATTTTTATTATTTTTATTTGTTTTAATTAGGTCACTAAAGTTTCAGAAGTGTTCCAATTACGTCACTCATATTTTTTAAAATTTCTTTGAATAATTCATAAATTTTTTAAAGTAATTTAGTTTTTTATAAATATTGTTAGTTTTTTAAACATTTTAACTTTTTTAAAACTTTTTGTAATTTATAAATTAACTAATTAAAACAATATTGAAACTTTAATGATCTAATTTGTACAAATGAATTTACGAGTAGGCTGATTTGAACAAAAAGATTTATAAATGATCTAATTATGACAATGGTGAAACTTTATTATTATTTTACAAAGTTAGTCTTTTTAATTATTACTACAAGTTATAATCAATGCCGTTCAAAAAAAAAAAGTTATAATTAAATAAATGACCGAATTTGCGGTAACATGTTGCATAATATACAAAGAAAGATTTGATTGCCAAGAATTTTGGGCCAACTTTTCCTTGTGGTCGGAGAAAGCGTGGGGAAAAATTACCGCAATTAGCGGCTGCGTAATATTAGGTTCTAAGGTCAAAGTCAAAAAAACGAAAAAGCTTAAAGAGTAACAAATTCAAGGGCTCCTTTTCACTTATGAACCTGCCACTTATAGACAAAGTGGGATTCGCATGCCTACCATGCTCGTTCATCCAGAAGTTGAAAGAAATCACCAAAATGTCTATATTTTTTTTAGTATTTATATGATATTATTTATTATAAGGTTTTACCTTTATAACAGTACAAATACATAAGATTGTTTTGTTTATATTGCATATTATTATAATGCTTTAAAACATATAATAAAACCAATCAACTTTTAGTTTTTCTTGCCGTTATAAAAAAAGTTTTTCAATTCTTCTTAATTTATGTGTGAGTTTCTTTTTCATGTACATATAGATCTTTCAATTCATATATGCATATCATTTATTACGATACACAAACATAACATGGATATATGGAATTTGCAGTTTATTTCTGTGTTATAAATTATATTTTGATATGTTTACTTATTATGGTTTATGGCAACATTTTTCTGATAAAAAAGTTATCTTATATTCTTAGATTTTCAATATAATTACACTATTTCAAGTTTTATACCCACCTTTTTATCAAATTCATTGACATGAATTCTTCTACTTACATTTTGTCATCTCAAACTAAACATATAGGTATGATAATTTTACCTTGAAAAAATAACATAGTCGACTAATTATAAAACTATGTAAGTGATAAATGGAATCATCATTTCTTACGTGAACTTCCTACCAGTAGTGGTGTTAAAACCAATCATGTTCAAAAGTTGGCGGGTCGAATCTAATGAGAACACAATAATCATATGAAATTGAATAAGACATGTGTACTCGTCTATTAACGCTAACACGGCTTATTTAACTTGAAATCAGTTGTATTTTATTTTCTTATATTAATAATAAAATTATAAATTAATATAATTACCAATGTGTGTAAACCAATTAAGTTTAAACTATAAAAGATAAATGCTCATTTCCCTTTTCAACTTTTCAATTTTTGCATAAGATACCTAACGAATTTGAGATATGACATCAACCACTTATTCTTAAGAATTTTAAAAATTAACGGGCTAATTAAGTAATAATCAACTTGTGAACTCGTCAGGCAGACCCAAACACGACCCGTTCACCTATACATTTACCTGAATTTGCCCCAAAATTGCCCCGACCATATCTAAACAAAACACACTCATGAATTACGTGTTACGTTTTTATTATAATTTCGTGTGGCATAAACACCAATCTTATACGCGGAATGGTAAATTTGCCGGTCAGATAAATACTAAACTAAACAAGGTAAGGTAAATTAAAGGTTAATCAATGAAATCTAGATTAAGTTATTTTACTTTGTTTATGTGATTTGACAGTGTTTATGTGATTTGACAATGTAGGTAATGCTTGCAGATTCAAATTTTCACTAGGTAAACATTTCAGATGATCACCAAAAGGATCGAAGGACAATTTAAAAATAAACAACTAAATAAAAGTAAGAAACGAGTCGAATCAAACTTACATAATCTTGTTGCGAGTCCAAAGAATACTGTATCGATGAAACTCCTTGCTGGGATCAAACCACAACCGGTATCTTTCTTCTCGGCCACGGGTGGTGCTACCGTTACCGTAAACGTTCGTCTGAAACCTCCACGGCTTCCCTCTCACATTCCCCAAAAACTCCAAATCAAGCTCATCATGCGTTTTAGGGAACATATCAACATTAGATGTCTGCATCAAACAATTCGATTATCAACCTACGTCAATTTGAAAATAATCATTCGATTTGGAGCAAATCATGCCCTAATTTCCTCAACACAAAGCCTAATCAATTAAACGAAGATGATGATACGTACGTAAAACGCTACGACGATGCCTGCGGTATACTCCGTCGGCAATTTGATTTTCGCACTGAAGAATCCGTAATTGTAATAATCCGTTGATATAATACCAGAGCCTGCTACAATTCATCACGAAAATCAAAATCAAATCGTTAGAAAACAACCTTCACCTTTCATCAATTTCAACGTAATAAATCGAAAAACAGTTTTATCAACCGTTTTATCAATCACAACTGAACATACCGGAATGCCGATTGAGAACGAGACGGACGCTTGTGTCATCATCAGATCGATCGATATTGAAGTCGCTGAACAGAGGAGCGTAGCCTTGATCGAAGGTTATGGTGTTCAGATCAAACGCCACCGCCGTGCGTATACGATTATTACCACTGATGATGTGGTTTACGCATAAGGTGAACAGGAGGAGGTGGTGAACGGAGGACGATGACGTCAATAATGTTGTTGTTGTTGATGATGATGATGATGTCGCCGGTGACGGAGAAGATGAATGTCTCCGGCGACGATGACGGTGAAAACACAAGTATGGATGATTCATATTGAATGTCGGTTTTGGAAAGTGGAATGTATGTATGTATATAGATGATGCATTATGCATACACGTATGTATGGATTGAAAACGGAAAGAAAGACCGAGAATTCAACAATGAAGGAACAGACTGAGTGGGAGAACTTTTTGTATAAAGACCAAATTTTGGTCTTCAAACAGGCCCAAATATATTTATATGAACTTATGATTTATGAACATGTTTTTTTTTTCATATTTTAATAATGTTAATAAAAACATTTTTATAAGTGCATATTTGGTGGATCTCTTGTTAGTAGATGTTACTGGGTTTTGAGTTATGACGTTCTAAACTAGTCCAGGTAAATTTGTTAAAAGCTCGAATCAACTGGCGATTTTGATTTTTAGCTCGAACTTATATTGAAGCTTATTTAATAATGAGCTCAAAAGCAGACTTTATACATCGAGCTTGACTAGACTCGAGTCTAAAAGTTCTATTATGTTATATAATTTTTATTTAATATATTAAGTACTAGTTTTAGTAAACCCGTATATTACACGGGTCGAACAAATAAAATATTAAATATAATAAAAATTTATTAAGTATAAAATGATATTCTATAATAAAATTTGATTGAAATTACGTATGAGTAAAAACAATATGTAATAAAATAATTATATCAACTTTTTAAACTTTGTTATAAAACTTTTTTTCAGAAAAAATAAATATTTTGTTTCAAAACAAACCGTATTAAAAAATATAATTTTAGAAAAAATTATTATAATTTTTAATTTTAATTATTTTTTGTTTATAAAAAATTTACTTTTTAAAAGCACTAATTTTAAAAAAGTTTGATGATTTATAAAATTTCTTATTTTATAAAAATTATTTTTTAGAAATAACATATAAGAAGATCTTTTTCTAAATTTATTAAAAAACTATTTTTATTCTAAAAAAAGTTAAATAATTCGATTGGTAATCAAGTTAATTATTTAATCGGAGAGAAAAACGGTAAAATTTTGGTGATGATGAATGTGTGATTTCATGTGTCACCCCAAGATAATATTTTATCAGAGTAGAAGAATTTCTATAGTTTTTGTTGATGAATTATTTGAAGAAATAAAAAATATCGGGTATGATTTAATTTTTAAAAAAAGATGTGCTCTAATTTAGGGTTAAATTTTTTAAATTTCCCTAAATATCTCTTGTATCAGAAGTTGACTTTTAGTCAAATGAACCTAGACTAACACTAAGAACAGATACATATTTAGGCAGGAATTGAAAAAGGTAGAGGGTTAAAAGAATAAGAATAACACGTGGCACTAAAGTTATTCTTTTATTAATAAGTATAGATTATTTATATCCATTGAAACGGTTATTACTTTAATTTATGAATTTTCTTCGTCTTTGATGAGATCTTCACGTATGATGAACAAGTAATCTAAGTTCCAAACATTAGAAACAAAATGACTAGATTGTTTCAATATCTGAGATGCACCGGAGATTACATATGCTTAAAATATCAAATCGTGTGGCGTGTGCTACTTTTTGATCAAGAACCATTACTATCTGTCATTTTGGGTTACTCGCCACCATCGAATGTTTGATCTAGTGTAACTCCTGTTGGTGGTATTGATGTGATATAGATGTTGTAAATTTTAATATTTTGCAATCTGGGGATCCTTGTATTTGAATTTGGAGCGGTGATTTCTACACGATGTGAAACGTAACAACGAAATGACATGAAACTAATCTTGTTTTTAAGTTAAGTTATAAAGCTTGTTTATTAAACATGTCAATTCAATCCAAGCACGCCTGGTATAATAAATAGGTCAACCAAACAAGAACCATTAACTTGTTTAAGAGTCAAAATATGTATTAAGAGTTTGGGCCAATGTGGGGCTAGCCCATTTGGTAGAGACTTTGCCTTTTATAGGAGAGGTCTTGGGTTCAATCCTAAGCAATGGTGTAATTTGTATAGTGTAGGAGTAGAGTAGATTTGCCGTTCAAAAAAAAAGTTTTAAGAGTTTGGAGTATTATTTAGGACTTAAATACTTGAATTTTTACCAAATTTCTTTTTATTGGTATCAATGATAACTTTTCATACGGGGAATTAATTTTCCCTTCTGAGCATTTTTCAACTTTTCATTTTATAACTCAAAGCTATTCATTCTTATGGTTTCATCCTTCATTTATATTTATTCGGTTTTTCTAATATTCTGAGATAAGAGAAAAATAACTAAAAAGACAACATTACAATAAGGTTCATTTGAGCTGAGTCATAGGTCGGTTAGATTGTTATTAAGTAATCCGTAATCGGATATTACTTATATCCGTAAATGAACATTGAATGGGTGCAATTGAAACACTGTTTAGGTCATGTGGTATGCTATAATGGGCTGATTCATTGAGAGTTAAAGGGCGTGGCACACCCTTCGTGTTAAGGGACGTTTTTTTTCTTTTTTTTTTTTTTTTTGGGGGGGGGGGGGGGGGGAATGCTTCTAACAACCCATTTTATGTGTCTGATTTTAATTTAAAAAAAAAAAAGGCCTGAAATGTTGAGAGTATTTTATTGGTTTAGTGAAAGAGTAAGGCGGAGTGAAAGGGGTGAAATAAATGATGTGACATAAAGTGAATGAACGTAAGAGTACGCCAATAATTATTAATGGGTTAAGGTTAGCATTTTTAACACGAATAAAGGAGTCGTGTTTTAATTCATACATCGAACCATTCAATACTAATCCAACACAATTTACACCTACTTTTGGCACTTACCCGGTTAGTAAAATCGTCGCTAAAAATATATATATATAAAAACATAAATGCTGAAATAAAAAAGCAGCCTACTATGTGTTGGATACTTGGATCCCGATTAGTTTTACTTCAAAAGCAAAACAAGCGTATACAGAAAAATTTTTATGCATATTATGAGGGAAAAGAAGGTATGATAGCTTTTTTTTTTTTAAATAAAAAAGTTAAGTTCGGTTTTGCTCCCAACAAAATAATCATTTTCCTTTAAAATATTAAAAATATGGATTTACCTTTAAAAGTTTCATAAGTTATTTTAATTTCAGTTCAAAGTTTCATTAGTTGTTTCAACTTGAATCCAAAATAATAAAATTTTTGGACTGAAATTGAACAATTTATAAAACTTTTAAAGGTAAATTGAAGTTTTTAATTTTTTGAAAGAAAATTATTAATTTTGTCAAACCTTAAAGTGTAAAATTAAAATGAAATCTAAATAATATAATATTTGAAAAATAGTCAATGTTTAAATTTTATTTTTTATAAAAAAAAGTGAAGTCTATAGATGCAGAGTACTACAAATGAAACACAAGCGTAGTTAATACAATAATGTTAATAAATAAATATTATGTTAGTGGATTGTGTTACCCGCAACTTATAATTTTTAGTCACATCAATCGTTGAATCCTTTGCAATCTTGAAAACGGGTGTGGGACGTACACATCTCAAAATGAAATTGCATACGATAGCAAAAATAAATAAATTAAAAAATCAATCAAATAAATATATAAAATAAAATTAGTATAATAATTTTGTGGAAGGAAGAAGACAATGCATTAGTTGGACCGAGAAAACATAAACGTCACCTCATAAACTACTCTCGTCAAAGTAAAAATAATCACTCTTGAATCTTGAAAAGTCACATAATAAATAAATAACAAAATCATAAGGAGTTTGACCAAAAACAAGGAGACTAACCCAAATGATATGAGCATATGCCATAAAAAACACTTGTTTCATGCTATAAATTAAACAGAAAAACTTAACCTAAAATACTAGTTTGATAGGTGAGGGAGCTTGTTTGGTTTATAAATCTCACATCAATTGCTTATACAACCAATTTAAAACAACTCACATATATACCTTCCAATGATTTCAGTTCATAACATTCGCCCCTCTTTAAAGACCAATATCCTCGTTAGTCACGGCTGGCTCTCTTCAGGCCACCACTACGAGGTTGGCTCTGATACCACTGTTATAAACCAAACGGAAAAACGCAATCCAAAATACTAGTTTGATGGATAAGAAAACTCATTTGACCAATATATAACTCCCACACCAATTTCCTACACAATTGATATGAGACAAGTCCTATATTTTCTAATAACTTCAGTCCATAACATTTTATTTCTAACAGATGTCATTAGTCATAGGTTTGAATTATATGTGTATTGATTTCCTTTTGTAAAATCTTTGAAGACTCTGGACTCTGGATATAAAGGAAAGAAAAATAATCTCTTGTACAAGCCACATCAACACTGCACCACACAATAATATTCAGCCATGTTCCACGGTGGCTGCACGGCGGAGGGGACCCTAAACAACTCAAACTTCAACGATCCGATGCCATGGATCGGCATCTACGTCGCAGCAGCATCGCTAACTTGCGCCATAGCCATGACCATTGACGCACTCCATGGCTTCACATACAAGAAGTTCTGGTTCCCATGCAAGTTCTTCACTCTCAACGCCACATCCCTCACCATCATCGCCATTTCCATCAAATTTTCGGTCGATCTCAACGCCGCCATGCCCCGCCGCCAAGATCAGCTAGCGAAAGTCAGCAGCTCCGCCTTCATATGCATGGTTATGGGCAACTTACTTCCGTCGTTAGGGACGATGGAGGACACTGAGCTTTTGGTGAATATTGTTGCTTTGGTGATTCTTGTGATCACTGCTATTACTAATGTTTGTATTCAAATGGGTACTGGTGTGATCTTTGAGTTTTGGATTGAGCATGCTTTGATCATGGTGTTGATGCTTGTGTTGCTGGCGATCTTGTGTTGTTTGTCATTGGCGATTCCGACCAAGAAGTATTTTTTGGATGTAACGTATGAGAAGAAGTTGAAGAAGGCGAATAAAGTGTGTTTTACTCAGAGGAACTTATCTGCAGCTGAGAGGTTGAAACAGGATTTGGGGAAGTATTGGATGATGGCGTATACGTCGAGCCCGCAGTTTGTGATCGGGCGGTCTGCGCCCTGTTCGGCTTCGGGGGCGTTTTGTCTTGTAAACTTGTTGATCTTGGTTGAGTCGATAGTCAGACCGCGGCTCATGGCTTGGTCTGTTAGGTTCTGCAGTGGTGAATCAGATTACAAATGGTCTACCACTTTGGTACTCATATGTCAGACGGCTGCAGTGGCGGTTGGGACCATTTCACCGGCGTTTAGATGGTTCATGACCATTAACTTCAGGTGTCCTACAAAGGCCTCGCTGGCGAGTGGGCAGGAGTTTGTTGTTGAAAGATATTGGATCAAACGGATGCTTTTGTGGCAGATGCAGCCTGTAGATTTGAGAATATGTAACCGCAAGGGGAGAAAGCTTATTCGTGGGGCAAAGTTTTATCTTTGTAGCTTGTTGATTGGGGTACAAAAAGGGTTGGTCTTTTGCTGCAAGATGATCAGATATGTTTCAATCTTCTTTGTGAGCAGATTCTTGAGGTTAAGAAGGTTTATAAAAGGCGGTAATGGTGTGCATAGTGATGAATCAGAGGATAAGAATATGAATACGAATATGGATCTGAGTCGGTATGTGATTTATCTTGAAGGAGAAGAGGGATTAGTGGATTTGATGACAGAAAACAACTGTGATGCTACAGCTCACTGGATCAAATTAGGTGAGAATCAGCAGCCGAAGAATTTGATAAAACTTTTAGAGGGATCGAGTTCTGTAAGTTCTTTCAACAGAGTACATGATTTCGACAGTGATAAAGTTCCATCTTTATGTGGTGGAGAACCACCAAACTGTTGGGCTCTCCCTATAGTGACATTAACAAGCATAGCAGCTGCAATTCCCAATGTCGACAAACAGTCAATCGAGCAACTGGTTTGCAGTGTGGATGAAGGACTCAAGTATGTCAAAGAGATAGAAACTTGTCTAGAGAAGGTGAAGGATCTGAAACATGTGATGAAAGCAGCAGAAATAGTATGGGCAGGAGTTGAGCTTTGTAACAAATGGTTAGATGTAGATCTTTCAAAGGTAGCACTCGATCAAGAACACGCGACAGGAGCTGATGTTATCCGATCACTAGCTGCAATCTCAAAGCAAAAGTTCAAGGAATTTGAGGATGAAGATATGTTGTATTTGAACCAATGCTTCAAAGAGGTCCCATCGCGATGGCCCATGAGTGTGTTGGCTGCAAACTCAATGTACAGAATATGTGAAACACTGCTGTTAACAGAACAAAATGAAACCAATGAGAGGTTGTTTGAGAAGATATCTGTCATGATATGTGATATATTATTTGCAGCTTTGAGTAACCTGCAGCATGTTATTTCAAGAAAATGTCATGAAAGTAGGATTGAGGAGAGGGAGAAGAGCATCAGGAGCGCGGTTCTGCTGTTTGGAAAAACCAAAAAGATTTTAGAACTCATTGACATGAAAAGACCTCAAGATGCAGATCATGGGAGACTGATACATATAGATGAGTGGCATCTAGTGAGCAAGAAGATGGATACATTGTGCTCTTTGTCTTCTTCGACGGATGAGGAAACAGCGGAGTCTAGCCCGTCTGACTTGTATATATCAGTTGAGTGATATTGTGACATTTAGGGCTGTAAATGGTAGCCATCAAGTAATCATGATGGAGCAAGAAGCCATATGTAATAAATCTGAGAAATGGAAGTCATTTACAAATATCAAATTTGTTCATAAAGTGATGATTTGCAGAAGCCAACACAAGTCTTTATTAGTTTCTTATCTTGTTTTATCTTGTGAAAAGGGATATATGATTCACCACACACGTGAAGTGGAAAATAATATACCAAAGTATTGCTTTGTGTGGTGGGCTATCTTTGCTAAAATGTTATTGTTGCGTTCATTAAACGAATCATTAAAACATTCTTTGAATCTCGATGACGATAATGAATTCATGGGGGAAAAAGATAAGTAAAATTTGGGTGTGAAAGTCATGTAAATTGAGAGTATATGAGAAGAAGCGTGCGAGGAAAAGTAACTATCTTAATTTGTTTTTTGTTATTTGTTTTTTGTTTAATGTTTAATGTCGTTGAATGGCTATTTTGGTCCACCAACAACTATTTTTTGGCTCACTCGCGTACGATTCAACTTACCCTACCCCTCTCCCACGCCACTCACGCAACAAGGTGGGGCGATGTTCCCTCATCTCATGTGCATAACCAAGTGGCCAAATCACTTTTGACTAAACAAGTCACCCATCCACTCGCCCTCCTTTACTAAACATATGTTATCAGTTAGCGAGCTCGATCCATTTTTAAATTATTTGTTAATCGTTCTTGTAAATTATAATATATATATATATATGTGTGTGTGTGTGTGTGTGTGTGTTATACATAAAAAAATTACAATATAATAATATTACAAGTAATTTGTTTAGCAATTACAAAATCATCATTAGAAAACATAATAAAATTATAATAAAAATAAATAAATAAATTATATTTTCCATATTTTGTTTCATTTTCTTGACGCTTTCAAGATATTGTCCAGTCAAAATGACTAAAAATACAAAATAATGTTATGATAAAAAGATCAAATAATAATAATATAGTGCCATTTATGAATTTATTTTAATAATTTACTTTTAAATCTTAAAGAGCCTAATGGCTCTTATTTGTCCATTAAAGCCGGTGGCAAAATGACTCGCCGTTTGCCCAACGCTCGTGAGTGGGTTCATGAATGTGCCTCACGCCTCGCCAATTGTCTTAGGGGGTGGTGTTCTTCATTGTGACCGGCCTATACGACGGCTCACGCCCATAACACGTAGCTAGTCACGGACGGAAGAGCTAGGTTTTGGTATATAACCTTTACCTTCATTAAAAGGTTGCTAATGAGATGAGTACTATTTATTAGTCATGTTATGTGATCCGTTGACCTCTTCATGTAACATGGACCATTTGTTATGCCCTTATTATCTCTATCAGCGACTTTTTGCAATGAAGCAAGTGACTTTTAGCAATGAGTAAATCATTGGCGGCTAGAAAAATAAATAAGAATATAAATTGTATTTTATTTAATATCGTCAGTGACCATGAACGTCAAAGTCTAAAAGAAGACTAAGAATAGTTTCAATAGTCACTAGTAGTTGCTGCCGTATTAGCGATGGTCTTTAGAGATAATCTTTAGAT
Organism: Flaveria robusta; assembly: GCA_025506415.1. Taxonomy (NCBI): domain Eukaryota; kingdom Viridiplantae; phylum Streptophyta; class Magnoliopsida; order Asterales; family Asteraceae; genus Flaveria; species Flaveria robusta. The sequence goes on along the minus strand of CM046474.1, from coordinate 28,474,408 downwards.
AAATTTCATCTCATTAACAAAAAAGAACAACCCATTCGTAAACTGATCATAAAACACTTGTAGTGAACAACTAAAAGAATTGTTATAATCTAATATGACTTTGTATAACCTAAAACAACTCATTAACATATGACAACACATATTAATGAGGAACGTTAGTAATCTGTCAGTATTCCATTGAATTTTTTTCTCATACCGACAATGTTTAAATATCATTAGGCAAAAGTCAGGGCAGCAGTGTCGACCCACATTTTACCCTTATTCATTTGCCTTACTTTTCTCCCACATTGCGGTTACACTACCTATCGCCCTCCATAGCTACAATACCCGTTTATCCTATTTACTACAAAATAATTAGTCTTTATCTTTGATCGGGACTTCACATAGTGTTTATATAAATAGCTTGTTTTAACACAAATTCGTAATTTCGAAACTTGAATTGGTTTTTCTGTTAGATGGTTACTTTTTTTCCCGAAAAAAAAACAAAACAAAAGGCAAACAACGCAGCCCAAAATCGTCAAAATTGTAGTCCAAACTCTAAAATTTGAGCCCAAAATAATGACCATGGTGCATCCGAACTTCATCAAGAATTTGAGCCCAAACTAACAAAGCCGTGCAGCGAAACTTTAGAAAAGTTGTAGCCCAAAGTTCGACAAAATCAAGATTCAAAAGATATTAGAAGTTACTTGTTCAAAGATTGAATCATTTTATTAAAAATAATATCATATGTAGAAATTTTCTAATCTCTTATGAATGCTTAAGTTACGATGGAAATTTCATTAAGATGGTGTTCTTCATGTTCTTCCTAAAACTTTGATGACAAAAGTTGTGTAATTGTACATTACTAATAATTATAGTTATATGCCTCGGTATTTATAGTTGTTCATAAAGTGTTCATTTTTCACAAAGAGACGTTACGCAGTTATCAATATATTGATAATTGCTACAACTTATCAATAAGAATCTATTGTAAATATTAAAACATGATAATTAAACTAAATTATCAAATATAGTTAGAAAATATATAATTCATAACTTATTGAAATATTGATTTAGAAATTAGGATGCTAAAAAAACACACATTGGAAGATTAGTTAACCAGATTCTTGATGCAAAGACCTAGATAGCAAATAGCAAATCACTAACTTGTAGATGTCCATTAGAAAGATGTCACCTAAAATATTCTACAAACCCAAAATCATTTAAGAATTCGCACGAATATGATCCATAGATTCATCATTTATGTGACTGATTAGAAAATAAGAAAACCATAATCATCCGATTAGAAAATAAGAAAACCATAATCATCCGATTAAAGAGATTTGCAATATAGCCTCTAAAGATTAGGAATATGATCTATGACATGAATACCTTGATTTATACAAGGATCTTTGTGAAATAATGTGCCTTTCATCGCTACCCACTTGTTTAAAGAGAGAATAACGAAAAGAAATTCCAAGATTATAAATAACATGAGGGCATCGAATCCCAAGCACCCTTTTGCTAGCACCAACTCTATAAATGCATTTTTTTCTCTTCCTCTTTATAGCCATAGATCCTTTCCAAATGATCCAAGAGATACCTTTATCTTCAATCTATTTTCAATAACGTCCAAAAATAATTGTGTATCGGTTATGTGCTAGTGACATTGATGTTTTTCCCCTCATTAAAAAGATGCGAGTTTAAATCTTTACAAAAGCTAGACTAGTCTATTCAAAAACTTGTTATATTTATATCGTGTTTTCTACTGCTAGATGAAATACACACTTGAATATAAGGTTGTTCAAATATATTGAATCTCACTAGGAAAAGCTCTAAAACAGTTTATTTACAAACCGAGCTAGCTTCGGCTTGACACGTTTACTATACCAAATCAGCTAGGCTCGTTTAAACTCTAGACCATTTAATTTTGACTTGAATTGTTTATTTTTAATTATAAATATGTATATATAATCTTTTGTGAGTGATGAATGCTTTTGGTTAGTCTACTTGTTATTTTGTAATATACCAATTACATAATTATAGTCTATACCTTAATTTTAGGCAAAATACGTCATAATATATAGTGTGCCCTTGCCACAACAAAGTTGTACGAATGTTCAAATAACCCGTATCGAAAAAGGCTTGAAAAAGCCGCTCGAAATCAGCTCGTGATTCAGCTCGTCTCGAATCATTTAAAAACCAAGTCGAGCTCGACTCGGCTCGTTTACAAACCCTGCCAATCAAAACAAAACTCTAGCTTGATTTGGCTCGTTAATAGCCCTACATGAATCCCCCCTTTTTTCTTTTTCACCAAACCCAATTTGCTCCGTTACACCAAGAAGCAATTCTCAAAGTAGCACAATCAACACTTATTTAAAAAAGACTTTGAAAATATGCCTATTAGTCCCAATTTCATGCACATTAACCATTTTATTGGCTATAAGAGCACCATCCAGGGTTTGTCACCTTTTGATAAACCACCGTTTGGTATAGAGCTATAATAGACCGATAGTCATGTATTAAACTTCAGTAGGTTTTAAATTTTAAAAATATAAGTGATCGATCACGAGTCGCTATATTCTCAAAGATCCGGGTTAACAATCTATCGCATGAAACTCCTTTTATGCTATGATCATTAGATATTTTTCTATAAGTAGTTATTAATATGTTTATGATACGATTACATCAACTTTTTAATCAGTCCTTTTCATAATGTTAGATTCAATTAAGTAAAAGTTTATTTGACCGCAATAAATCAAATTTAAAGTTGTTATCAAAGTTTTAAAAATGTTATTGTTTTGTTTTATATAAAAAAAGAACGTTTGCGTTTTGTTATTAAGCATTTTAGCTCACATAGTATGGAAAATGAAATAAATAATAAAGTAACAAATAGAGTATATAAAAATGATGTTTGACGGAAAAAGCATTTGTCGTTGTCAAAGAACAGAAAGAGAGAAAGAGAAAAAGAAAAGGTTTCAATGTGAAATCATAACTAATATGAGCCGTCTTTCAAGGTTTTTTAATTTCATAATTGTCTTCATATAAAACAGTAGATTTTTTTGTAATTAAAATACATTGGACGTCTATATATTGTTTCTATATTTAACAGTGTAGTTTGTTTCTAGAGACCTAAGGGTCTGATTTTTGTTTATGATAAGTATTAGTTTTAGTAAATTCATTTATTACAAGGGTTTAAAAAAATATTTAATAAAATAAAAATTTATTAATTATAAATTTATATTCTAAAATAAGATATGATTAAAATTTTTCTTATAATAAATAAAATAAAAAATTTATTTTAAAACAAACGTTTTAAAAAATACCATACTTAAAAAGTTTCCTCTATAATTCTTAATTTTAATTATTTTTTGTTTATAAAGATTTTACTTTTTAAAAACACCAATTATAAATTATTTTATATTTTTAAAAAAGCTTGATTTTGTAAAAAGTTTTTTAATTTTATGAAAAATTATTTTCTTAGAAATAACATTAGTAAAAATATCTATTGCTTAATTTATTAAAAAACTATTTTAATTCAAAAAATTAAATAAGACTATTAGTAATTAATGTGATTATTAAATAGGAGAGAGAAGCGGGAAAAAATTATTGATGAGCAATATAGTGTTAACATATGTCCTCATAGATAACTTTTTATTAGAGTAGGGAGATATGTAAATTAGTTATGATATAAAATTAATAGTAAGTTCAATTAGTGTGTCAGTAACTATTATGGACGTTTTACCAGACAACGTCTTGTGACGACGTGGGGCGTCGACAAGGCAACGTGGCGGGACATCGTTTATGATTGGTTTTTATTAAAATTTTCATATTTAGAAAACCAATTTGATATCTTATTGCTAATTTAGAGTGTTTGATTTTCTTTAACTTAATTGAGAGAATCATATTATTCCAAAAGCTAATATCGCCATTTCAGTAGTTATGATTGAGATTATATAAAACCGTTCTTAACAACATATGGCAAAAATTCTTATTAGAAACAATGTTTAAAACTACTTCATTAATTTTTTAAAACACAAATTTCTTTTTATGCAATTTTTGTCGCTTAAAATAATTTAACATAAACTTAGAATTTTATTATATTTAATTTAAATATAATATAATAATATTAAAAAAAAGTGTCTTGTTAAAAAAGATGCCAATGCAATTTTTACTATAAATATTGATCTAAAATAGTTACAGCGGTTGATCAGATATTACAACAGAGCGTCCTTGTTGTCTAGATTGAAGACCTGTAAGCCTAAAGAATTTTACGATCACAATCATACGTTCAAACCTCCAACGATGCGTCTAAAACCACGTATAATTTATTGGACATTCGTTTTTGGCTACACTTCACTATAGATAACTTTTTGTTTATATATTAATCAAGTGGCCGTATGTGGGTGTATGAATATACCTGAAGCTACAGGAGTAGATGACCAGTGTGAGGGTGAAGGTGAGTAGGACGAAAATGGTCGGCCAACGTTTTCCAGTTGTTTATATGGAAAAAAAAACATGATCGGATTTAATAATGTCTTTTCCAACTAAATAGAAAATATTTATATAGCCTCTAAACAAACACAAAGAACCGAAATCGTACATATCATTTTAAAATTTGTTTTTAATTAAAATCATGTTACAGGATTCAGTTTAGAAATAATACTCTTGAATTACCAAAAAAAAAAAAGTTATTTTGTTCATTATCTTATTTTAAAGATATCAGAATTACAGCTAGACTTTCTTTAATTTTCCAACTATATTATCTACTGTGTTCCACAGTAATAACTATAACTAAAATAACTATAAATTGATATAAAATGAGCTACATGATTATTATAGAGGTATGAATATGTAACTCGTAACATTTTTACTTGAATATAAAATAAAAATTAGGAAAAACCAATAAAATTTCAATAATTATTAGTTTCTTTTTGTTCTCAAATAACACATTAAAGCAGGGTTTGATCATGTTGACCACTTGACCCAATTTTACTTTCAACTTTGCCACTAAATGATTGATAGATTTTGGAGGGTGACTTGAGTCTTCTTGATCACAAAAGCACTACTTGACTGTGCCCACTTCTACACGCAAAAAGTTGCATGCCAACTAGATTTGTAGAAATAATAAAGTTTGATGGACCTTTAAACAAGTTGAGGCATAGTAAGGCCGAAGGCGATCAAGTTGGTTTTCATCATGGTGTTTGGTATGTTAAACGTTACACACCCGAACCAGTGTCAGCAGTGATCTTATGACACGCGGAATGAAATTGTTGTGACTCGGTCGTGAAAAATAACAAAATAAAGATGATAAATTCATGGTTAGATGATTACTAGTTTCTTTTCCAAAATAATCATTTGTTTATCAGGAGATTATGGATATCGAAAAAAGTCAAGAATTTGTGAGTGAGTGAACATTAGATGCAAGGCCTAATCAAAGCCTGTCACTTGACGGTCTCTATTTTTTTTTTCTTTTTCTTTTTTCAATCTAACTTATATACATTTTTCTTAACAACTTATCCATATTTGAAGACTTGGATCTGAAAATGAAACTGTTGCAGAACTTTTTTTTTAACGGCCAACGAATAATTTTTAAGCTCGATCACCCGGGTAAACCCATTGACGAAAGGTCCCCCACCCACTCCTGCAAACACTGACAACGCTTGTGACCCGGTCCGCCCACCATGCACAGGAAACTCACCACCTAAAGGCATACTGTGGTAAAACCCCTGGCCCACTTGAAGTATATTGCACCAAGTGAAAATCAAACCCATGATTTTTACTTTGAAAAGTCATGAGTAGCTTATCACAAACAATTGATCTAGGACTCATTGCGTACAGGACTTCTAAATTGCACCATAAATTATAATTCGTTTTTCTAAAGGATTTTGTCTTAATGTTACTATTATTATTTCATATGTTGTATTTTCATATATACTTATTATATTAGTATTAGACTAGATATATGTATAACTTCTTTAAAAAATATAAATACTTTATTAACTTCACAAAAAAAAATATTCATATATCATAATTCAACATATAAATACCACACTTATCTAAAATATTTTGGTTTCTGAGAAGATATTATGGTGCTTAACTTATGGTGCTTAACCGGTGTCTCTCACAACTAAAATATCTATGGATTCAAATTTGTAAAGTGTATATTAAGGTGTATTCATTAAGGGTCTCTTTAAGATTTTGAGCGTCCAGTGTAGGCATTAAAATACGAGTCCCTAAAAAACATGTAGTTACTAAGAGGTTGAGTGGTGGAACCGTATAAGTTTTTTTTTTTTTTTTAATTTAAAGTTCCTACTCTAACACATGTAATTACAAACAAGTTTATATGTTTTATACATGCTAATCGACATACGGTATCTAAAAAGGAAAAGAATTTAAGGCCCCACTAGAACGTGGGTTTTTTTCGGTCACCCATCCTACACACTCTTAAAGACAACCACGTATTCATCCTAAAAAAATATAGGAATTGATGTTTAAATCTTTTGTATATTTTGATAAGACTCTCCCTAACATGGGTATGCCTGTGGGACAAATAGTGATGTGGTGGGAAGGGCTCCATTGGAGTAGGGGTTGCACTTGGTTTTGCGCGTATGCAAGGGTGGGAAAGAATTGAGTTTTTTGTTCCCACTATTTTTTTTTTTTTTATCTCACATATTTTTATTTTTAAAGTGGGATGCATGAGAAAATGATGGATGTGATATTCTTATATGAAAAAAGTATATGTTGATCAATAGATAAAAAGCTAAAGGAAATTTACCAGATTAGCCATTTGATCAAATGTGTTTTTATTAACAGCCATTGATTTTGTAATTTATTAAATTATTTGACCAATCAAATGGTGCCATTTGGACATATATCTCCGTCTGGGATACAAATCCATATAGTATCGCCAAGATTTTCTATTCAGCGATACAAATCCATGTCATATCGCTAAAAAAAAGCATATTGCTTTTGGGCGATATATCATGGTTCTATTTCGCTAAAAAAAATAAAAAAAATCTTTAAAAATATATCGGCGATACGTATCGCCGGCCAATTAATGTTTCCGTATCGCCGGCCAGCGATACGTGTCGCCCGATATTTTCAGATTATTAAATAATATGTTTAATTTATATAAAATTAATAATAATAAAGAAAATTAATAATATATATAAATTATAGAAAATTAATAACATATGTATATTTTATAGAAAGTTTATTAGTGTATGTGATTATAGAGAATTTAATATATGCAAATTAGTTTTCAAAGTTATTTTTTTTTATTTTTTTAGTGAAATAGAACCATGATGTATCGCCCAAAAACAATATGCTTTTTCTAGCGATACGGCATGGATTGTATCGCTGAACAGTAAATCTTGGCGATACCACATGGATTTGTATCGTCGGTCAAATATATTTATCCAAATGGCACCATCTGATTGGTCAAATAATTTGGTAAATTATAAAGTTAATGTCTATTAATGAAAATATATTTGATCAAATGACTAATCTGATAAATTTACCGATGTAAAATGAAAAGAAAAAAAGAAAATAAGTGGTGTAGCAAAATAAAGAAAGAGGATTAAATGGGAGGTCGGACTGTCACAACATTGTTTGTGATTTGGACAAGTGATCAAACCCACAGACCCACTTCTTTTACCATGCAGACTCACTACACCCGATGACTCACCCCTCAAACGCCCCTCAAGTTACGATCCTAATATTATTTGGAATTCATTTCTTTATCATTTATTTATATAATTATATTAAAAATAATTATATTTTTATTTTTTTAATTAAATAATATTTTTTTATCTTTATCATTATATTTTTATCTTCTACACTCACAACCACTTTTAAAAATATTAAAAAAATTATAAGAGTTGAAAAATTTTTACTCAAATTTATATATTGAATAATAACATTTCTCTCTGCTCTACTCACAAACACTTACAACCATTCTATATAATATAAGGACTACACTCAAATAAATATAAGGAACGAGATATAAATGCTCTAACTAATGGTTTAACCGACTAAGATCGGTTAATTAATAACTAGTAAGAGCATTTACAGTAGGTTTTCATATTATTGTGAGTGTGTTTTCTATGTTATATAAAATTGTTGTGTGGTTTTAGACGAGTGAAGAGAAAATATTACTTTTCATCTGTATATTTTGGATGATAAAAATATTTTTTAACTAAAAAAAGAAAGAAAAATGAAGGACTTTTAATATAATTATAAGAATTAGGATAAAAACCTAATATGAATGCTCTAAAAGTATTCCCAGCCATTCCCATCCCTATCGCCAACCTCATTTCTATACTTTTAAGAAATAACATAAAAATCTATTGTATCTTATTCTTTATCTTTATATCTTCATTCCTTATATTTATTATTTAATTTAGAGTAAAGTGTTATTTTCGTCCCTGACGTTTTGTTGAAATTGTCATTTCAATCCAAAAAATTTTTTTGTGCCATTTCAGTCACTGTAGACTGTAGTTTACTAAATGTTGTCATTTTCATCCATTCCACTAACTCCGTTAAAACTCTGTTAAAACGCCGTTAAATATGGGGTATTTTAGTCTTTTTCAACACCCTAATTATCCAATTAATATAAAATAATCAATTAATATTCAATTAAAACTAAAAAAACACATGAAGTGACTCGTGAGATCGATCGTTTCGATTAATTCTAACACATGTTGTTCGATTAAGGTCTGCTGTGAGATTTCAATTAATCTTCACGTTTTGTTTGAACGTGTACTGTTGTTCGATTGAGGTCTAATGTTATCACTTTTTGTTTTATTGAGATCTGCTACTGTCACGTTCAAATACCTCAATCAAATAAAAAATATAAACAACAAACTTCAATCCTACAACAGACCTCAATCAAATAACGGTACACATTCGAACAAAGCGTGAAGATTAATTGAAATCTCACGGCAAACCTCAATCGAAAAACATAGGTTAGAGTTAATCGAAGCTTTTAAATCGAAACGGCTGGTCTCAATAGTCATTTCATGTGTTTTTAATTTTAATTTAATATTAATTGATTAATTTGTTTTAATTGGATAATTAGGGTGCTCAAAAAGACTAAAATACCATCATATTTAACAGAGTTTTAACGGTGTTAGTGGAGTGGATGAAAATGGCAACATTTGGTAAACTAAAGTGACTGAAATGACAAAAAAAAAAAAGTTTTTGGACTGAAATGACAAATTTAACAAAACGTCAGGGACCAAAATAGCATTTTACTCTTTAATTTATTTTGTGAGTGGATGTGAGTTAAAAAGAGAAAAAATAATTAAAAAAGATATTAATAACTACTATTTAATTAAATAAAGATATATATTTGGATGAGATGTGAGAGGTTATAAAAAATGAGATAAAATTAGAAAATTATAGGGATGAAAATGGGATATGGACTATGAGAGCATTTACAACCCATGCCACATCTATATCTCTATAGTTTACTAAAATTTATATTATTCTCTAAATTTCTCTCTTATTGTTTAAAATCTTTCACATCTCATTTCTCATATCTACATCTATTCAATTAAATAACACTTGTTTATTCTTTTTTTAATTATTTTTTCTTTTTCTTTTACTCATATCTTTTAAAAAAATGAACTAAATAATGAATATGAAGGAGGGTTCAGTTTTTTTCAACTCATTTATATTTAGTTCATTTTTCCTTGGCTTGGCAGGAGGGTTCTAACTTTAATTTTACGTTTGATCATTGATGGAAAGACGCATGCTTATAACACGTGTATAATGTGTTCAAAGCACCTGAAAATTTTGACTTAACATTGTGAATATTGTTTGTGACTCAGCACCAATCTATAGAATTAGTAATATATAATTCTACACTTAGGTATGAAAGGGGTATTACCTATGTCTCATACCCTGTCTAGGGTCGTATTCAAGAGTCGTTAAAAATTTTAAAGTCATGAGCCAGTAGAAAAAATATACATTTAAATATAAAATAAATAACTTATATTAAAATTTTAGACTATTGTGTTTCAATCATTCTTTTACTGTCTCATCTAAAATTGAAAGTTATTTTATTTACATTTTAAAAAACTGTTGGTGAATGGTAGTAGGGTAAGATAATTAAAATGTTAATGGGTTCTATTATTCAATAGGCCTAAAAAATTAAAATGTTAATAAGTTTGTTACTGGCCTAATAAATTTAAGTGATTAGCAAACTATTTATTTTTATAAAAGAAAGCTATATGTAAATATATAATTTGAATTATTATATGAAAAATGTTAAAATACAAATGCTTCTAAAACTAAAATTGTAACAAATAATCTCAACCATCAATCTTTTTAATTAATGGTTAATATCAAATTATAAAAAAAAAATTTGTTAGATTGATATTTTAGTAATAGTCACTTTAATTTACTTTTTGCAAGTTCCTCTATTTTTTTAAAATGTTCTTAACTTTTATGTATGACATTATTTTTTTATAAAAATTACACCATAAAAACGAGTATTTTTATCTTTAAAACAAGTACAATATTATTATATAAAAAAATAAATAAACTACGTTGTTAAGCTTATATCTCGTAATTGTGTATTCAGTGTAGTTTATTATGTTTTTTTGTTAGTTATTGTGTTTTCTTCTATAATGATGAATTTTAAAAAAATGTAATGCTCGAATAACATTGTTGTGTATCTCTAATGTGTAAAACACAATTAGCAATTAATTAATCTAATATATTAAAAACAATAACAAAATAACACAATGTCTCTCTTTCACACTATGCCTTCTCTTCCACACTTGACTCGATCAACGGCTAAATACACAGCGGCTTTTCATGGCAGCACCACCACCACCAGAATTGTGTGTGTGGTTTAGTATGACACAACAAGATTTAATTGATGGTTTTATGGTGTGATGGTTGTCGTATTAGTGCCCCCTCCACCCTCACAAACACTCACAAAAAAATAGTAAAAGTGATACGAGGGAATAGATACCTTGTAAATTTGAAGATTGTTGCAGTGTTCTCTAAAATATAGGATATGGAGATGAGTACGTGACACCTGACGTCAGAGTAAATTACATGTTTTTGTTTCCTTTATATTTTAGAAATGGAGATAGAGATGAAAGAGGTAAAATCATATGAATGATTTTAGATCTCTCTGTGTTCTTTGAAGCTTGTATTTTAATCACATTTATTATAAAGGGAAAATTACTCCTATTAATAAGTAAATGTCTTTAACGCTATAAACCTTAAGGCTTCTTAAAATTGAACTGAAACTCGATTACTATTTAAAAATTAAATTTCCCAAGTTTAATCGAAACTAAGAGATAAGCATTGAAAAAAAAATACAGTAATTAATAATGTATTAAAGTCAATTGAAAAACTGAACATTTATAAAAAAAAAAAAAAAAGGTTTCGTTTAGAAAAAGTAGGGATAACTTTATAGAAACAAATAGTAGTTATTAAGTTAAAAACTATTACTTTAAAACATTTTATACTATGTAAACATTTTCAATAAATAATTCATTTAAATTTGAAGAAACTAAATATAAAATAGTTCTTTGAAATGAAAAATAAACTACAATAATTACAGATAATACGTAATTAATTATGAAGTTAGTCCAAATCTGTAACGATTATCAAGGTTGTTTGGCCAGGATTTATATAAAAGTTTGTTTTCAACGACAACGATGTCATGTTTTGTATTTTATTACATTAAAAAAATACGTACATAAATTATCCCCCCATGTTCCTATCATATTATATTGAATAATAAGTAACCTTTTATTTAAAAAAATTGAATAACCAAAGCCAAGTAAAATAATCTTTTATGTTCATAAAATATTATGATAAAAACCCCACCTTCGACATAAACTAATATTAAACACTCGAAATTTAATAAATTAAGCACGTTAACGTGTCTGGTTTAATACTAGCAAATATGAAAAATACAATTTAAAATACGTCATTACACGAAAATTGAGCAATTGGGTATTTTATTAATGGAGAGTGAAAAGACATAACTATCCTTAAAATCTTGCTAATCATGCACAAGGTACAAGTTGATAATGCACAAGATACAAGTTGTTTGGCATTTTTATATGACCTTGGAAACGAAGACGACGACCTCGTTTTGTAGAACTCGTCAAAAGGACGATAGGATGTTCGTTTTAAAAGAAATTATTTAATATTTAATAATCAATTAGGTTATGGGAAATAATGTTTTGATGTGATTATTTATTTAAAGTTGTAATTAAATTGTTTACAATCAGAAGGATTAAAATAATCAAATTATTATTATTCGTATTGGATTATTTTTTTACTTTAGGAACTAGTATATAATATAATAAAAGATCGGATATACTAAGCATATTGATGTGCAATTATGCAAGCATTAGAAGATTGTAATTAGAATTTTAAGTGACAACAAAGAAGGGTGTAGCTTTGCGGTTTCGTAATGATTAGTACAATTTAATAAATAAAGTCAATAATGATAAGACGATTACATGATTAAAATTTATGGTTATTAAATTATACTATCGGAATCCTTAGTTTGTGATAAAAATATGATGGATCTTATTAGCATTAACACGACTTGATTTTGAATAAAATTAATGTTTTGGACAAAAATACGTTGAACCTTATGAGCATTAACATGACTTGATTTTGAATAAAATTAATATTAAAACGTAAAAAAATAAAATGCCATATATTTATAAATTTATAGAACTTCCATACTCAAATTTATGAAAGAAAACCAAAATATTGACTCGGCTTGAATTTGTATAAAAATTTATATCAAAACATAAAAATATAATAATGTTATATTGGTATATTTAGAATTTTATAAGACATTATATACTCAAAGTTATAAAAAGACTAAATTTTGATCTAGCTAAGTTTTGAATAAAATTACATCAAAGCTTAAAATTGAGCATGTGATAACTGTATACTTGTAATTTTATATAAAAATTTATTAGAAAATAGTTTAAAAACTAATAATAATATTAATTATTAAAAGCAAATTAACAATAAACCTGATTTGTGTTTTAACAACTTGTAAATTGTATTTATATTCTATAAGTTATAAAAAAATAAAATAACTTAAAATTTAATTATAATATTAAAATATTAAAAAAGGTAAGTAAATAATAAACATGCTTTAATACACATATAAGTCTTTTTAATTCCTATGTAAATTATTATATATAATGTCACGATAAAATTGTTGAAACCCATTATAGACTTTAGCTTAAGGCACAAATTTCTCTATCGATTTTCTCTATAAGTGATTAATAATTTCATTTGTACGAGTTGTAACTTGTAAGAACTCGATCATAAAGAGACAAGAATCTTAATTAGTTATTCCTTCCATGAAGAAGGTTTTTCTAGTTAGAAATAAACAAGAAAACCTTTATATTTAGGTTCTCCGAGTTACAAGTATGTATATAATTAACAAGTCGAGCCATTTGTGGACAACTCAAGACCGGCTCGTTAAAATCTCTAATCATGTCAAGCTTAAACAAACTCGAGTTTAGTTTAAGTTTATTTAATTAACAAGTTCGGCTCACACTTTACATATTGAATTTAACTAGGTTTACAAGCTTAAATGACCCTATTATCAATGCAATTTATATTTAATATATTGAATTTACGTAACTATTGTTATTATAAATAAGATTATGATAAAAGTAATTAAAAAATATATATTATGTTGCATATCAATATTATAAGTTTATAACCATAAATTAGTTATACAGGTTTCCTAGTTGCAAACAATTTTGTATCATGAGTTATAAACAAGTTAAACGATCAATAAACAGAAAAGGTGAAGTTATAAATTATATAATTTCAAAAAAAAAAATTTGATCACAAATACGGAAAAGCCTATTTAATTTCAGTACAACCTTCAGGACTTGAACACGACCTGTTTAATAAACATTAAACATGTTAAATAGATCAACCATAAGACGAAAAACACAATCAAAGCCGAATAAAACTAACAGCATTCTTGTTAATAAACAGTCTAACGCTAGATAGATAACATGATCGATCACCCGGAGGCAAGAAAGTTTACAAAATTAAACTTCAAAGAGAGTCACATAACCAGATTAATTCAAATATTATTCAAGTTCTTGATGATGATGATGATGATGATGATGATCACAATGAATTCAGAGTTCATCAAAACATCCATTGATCTTCAACTTAAACACTTCCAAGCTGACGCGGTCATCAACTCGCGATTCTGCCAGCAAAGAACAAGCGCGGTCTGCTTCTTCTCTATGTGAAACCCCTGAACTTGCATCCTCTTCGCGAGACAATCAGCTTGTGTTTCTGCAAAGTTACTAAAACCAACCGGGGTGTAACCTCCGGCTGCAAATAGTGACTTCCAATGGGGCATTGGCTCGGGAGACTGAAGTTTGCCCAACACCATCCGTTCGATTTGAGGCTGCAAAAGGAACCGTTCGATCTTGTTTGACACATCTGAAACAACATTAGCAGCATCAATGGAGTCTAGTAACACTTCATAGTACTGGAGGCCCTGCAGGAGGTAATGTGGGAAGGGTAGATCCGTCCTTTCACACCCTCGGTCGAATGAAACTACTATTTGTGGCGAGAGTTGCTTCACGAAATGGAGGATGGAAGGGATTGCTGATAGGTGAGTGGAAGCAGACCATATAGGGAGATTCACAGCGATGGTTTCGTTTTCTGATGAGGAAAACGAGCGTGGGTCGAATGAATCAAAGTTTACAACTTCAAGCTCGAAAGAAATCCCGATTTCTTGAGCGAATTGCGACAAGTTTTCGTGCATAAGTGCAAGTTCAACAGGATGGTGGGTTGAAGGTGAAGCGAAGGCGGTGATTTTGAGCGAACAACCACTGCTGCTGCCACCACCAACACCATTGTTTCTGGTAGGAAGTTCTTGAATGAAAGACGCCCACTGCGCCCCAAACCCGATGTCAAAATCGATGATGTGAATGTTTTTGGCGTCGCCTAGAGCTTCAAGAAGCGTCTGGTTTGAAGTGAAGTTCATAAACTGAATGATTGGAGAAACTTCAGAGAACATTTTATAAGCACCCATCTTGAACAAACCATTAAACGGAGGCGAAATCCTACTCGAATTCAAATTCGACTGCGATTGCAGTTGCAGAGCGTCTTTGAAATAAAATGCAGCCCGGTGAAAAGGCTTGTTTGGAGCCGGAGCCGAAGCGAACTGGTGATTGAGCCGCGCCAATATCCCTTGCGCGTGTGAGAAGTTCCCAGAGAGCATTAGCTCAGCCACGGCGAATAGCTGGTCACAGATAAACTGGTACTGGTGGTGGTGGTGGGGCGGCATCGGGGTGGTTTGTGGCGGTTCTTGCTTTATTCCGGCCACTGCCAACGGTTTCTTGTCAACAAACTCATGACCCTGGTTCAAAAGAGGAACCTTTTGCAAACCCTGATTCAAAATCAAAACTTTTTGAAGACCCATATCAGAAACCGGAGCGTTTTGATGACCCGAATCAGAAACACGACATTTCTGAAGATTCTGGTTGAAGATCGGAGCTTTCTGTATACCATGGTGGAAGACCACCGGCGGCGGTGGCGGTGGAAGGGTGTTGAGAATCACCGATGGGATTTGATCGGAATTACACAACGGGAAGAAGTTATGGTTTTGAGGGTTGAAATGCAGAGGCACCGGAGTTTCACTCACGGCGGCGATAGGGGCATTTTGGTCAATTTGGTTACTCTGCAAAAGCTGCTGGAAGCTTAAAGACGTATCATCAAAGTCGCCGGAGATCCACCGGAGAGACTGATCTTGCGCCGGAGAAGCTGCAGATTCCGACAACAAGCTTTCCCAATCTTCCAACCCAACCCCAAATCTCTGCTGTGGAAGTCCAAAATCCGCCGGAATGGGCTGTAACTCCGGCCACTCGTCTTTTCGGCCACCGTCGCCGGCCCCGGCGGCGATATTTGGTTCAGATTCCGGCCATTTCTGTTGAAGGTTGTCGTTGTCCGATAGGCCTAGCATTGGTGGTGTGGTGGTGGTGCTGCCATTGCCGCCGCCGCAGAAGGAGGAGGAGAGGGTGGAGGTGGAGGTGGAGGGGCTAGGGCTCCGCCGTGAGTCAAGAACAGAGATGGGTTCATTGATGTTGTTGCTACCAAAGCTACCTTCTTTCAGCTTGTTTGATTCTAATGAAGATTGAAAAGCTGCAACTTCAAATGTCATACCTATCATCTGTTCACCATGGGGAAAGATTAAAGAACATGAATTAGACAAACTAAAACCCTAATTTTTTGAAAAAAAAAATTAGCAGAAGAATCATGCATTTAGATGGCATTTTTGGGGGGTTTATGAGATTTTGAGTGGGATTTGCTCAAATTGAGATTAATTTACAGAAATCTTGGGTTTTTCAGTCCAAAAATGGAATAAAATTTGTGGGTTTTTAAGATTTGGAGCTTCAGAAATCATTGAACAAACAAGAAATACAAAGAAATTAACAAAATAATATGAACAAGAACAACTTTCAAGAAATCTTGATTACTTCTATTTTAAAGAAAAAAAAAGATTTTCTGTGGGTATGTAAGATTTGACGATTTGAGATGCATTCAAAATGACCTTTAATCAAACAAAGCTAAATTAATACAAAACCCCAACAAATCAAGAGATTAACAGTATAAGATTAGCAAAAAGTGAGTCAAATTTGCTAGATTCTTGATTATTTTGATTCCAAAAATGATACTCTTTTTGTGGCTTCAGAGATTTGAAGCTTTGGGATACGCTCAAATTGAGTTCAATTAATAAGCAAGAGATAAAAATCATCAAATCCCAGAAAAATAAAAAGAAATTAGTAACATATGAAGAACAAGTTTCAAGAAATCTTTGCCTTTTTGAGGCAAAAGATGTGAGCTTTTTTCTGGGTTTATGATTTGCTTCAGATTTGAAGCCATGAAACTATTTTAGAGAGACCCAATTGACAAACCTTCTACTCTTCATATAACCATTTGAGCTCCATCTTTTTAATTGCTTCTGCTTCTGAATTAAACTCACTCACTCACTCTCTCTCTCTCTCTCTCTCTCTCTCTCTCTCTCTCTCTCTCTCTCTCTCTCTCTCTCTCTCTCTAACTCTCTCTCTCTGTCTTCTGTGTGTTTCTCTCTCTAGAAATGAGAGAGAGTGTAGGTGTGGCCTTGGCCTTTCACTTGGTCTCTGCTTCTATCCTGTTTTAGGAGTCCTGTGGTGTCCCTTCTTGTCTACTGACATGGATGGATGTGTGTATCATTAAATATAAAAATAATAAAGACATAGGGTAAAAAAGTTTTAACAGCAGTAGTTATATATTTTTAAATAGAACATTTTTAAAATTTTCTTTTAAAATATACCTTGACTGTCAATAATTTTTCAATCTAATAGTTCAAGTAAGAGATGGAATGTTAGGTTTTTTTAAAGATTATGGGTTTACTTTTTGACATGAATGAGTAATTTCAAATTTAATAGTATCAACTTATAACTATTAACCTGTTAAAAAAAATGCTCTCTTTACTTCTTTTTTATAATATACCTCTTAAAAGAGGCGTTGCTGCCTTGATGAATATACGTGACCGTCTTTAAATTTAATAAATAATAATAACACATGGTACAGTAGAGACGGCCTCGTCTTTATTTAACACAGGCAGAGGCACTTTTCTAACCCGTGAAGAGACAAAGGTAAATGCGTAGTGTCATCTTCCTCTAAAGACAAGTACAAGTAATATTTGGACATCACATCGGATATAATGCTAACTTTCAACAGCCAAACGGTGCAAAATACACAATTAAAGAAAGAGAAACAAAAAAAGCAACCGATATGAAACTACTTTGGGCGAACATCGATCACTTGGTGGGCCTAAATCGGGAAAGCGCAGAGAAGATGAAGCAAGAGATTCGGGAAAATGTGAAATATAATTTGTTCTTATTTCGTTTAGAAGTTTCTTTTTCTATAATTTGTAGTGGTTCAAAATTTTATTTTTTCATTATTTCATAATGCTTTAAAAGTTAATGTTAATTTTAATGTTTTTTATATTTTATTTTATTTAAAATAAAATATTTGACTATTTTAATTTTTTTTATTTTATGTTAATTGTTTAATCTCATAATTTTTGGTTTTTTATTAATAATTTTGTAAATTTACTTATTTTAAATCATTGAATATCTTTAATATTTCCAAACATGTAAGTAAGTTTTATTTAAAAGTGTTAAGGTTCAAGTTGGTTGTAAAAGAAATACCCCTGCCTCAAGTGTGGTTATGTTGTGTTCTCAAGTTTACTAAATAAAAATAATTATAAAAGGAAAATGATGATAAAAAATAAATAGAAAGAAAATTGAGAAGAGAAAGGTATGAAAAAAATAAAGACATACTATATTTCATGTTCAAAGTTTAAATAAAATAAAAAATAATGTAAAACTTTTCCTTTCTTCGAGGAAAGAAGATTATTAAAAAAATTATTTTTATTTTCACTTACATCTTTTAAAATACTTGAGAACATTAATCTTTTTAATTTTCTTAGATGTCATCATTTTTATCACCAATCATCATCCTCTGCCTATTTTTCTTGTTTCTTTCCCATTCTTACTAAGAAGATGACTTCGAGTGGTCTACGAACAAAACCAACGATCCAAAAACTAAGATATACCACACCATAATCTTAAATTCAAGTTTAATCCTACACCTCCTAGCATTAAGAATGCTAATTCCATTGATTGTCTTTGTTACAAATCAAAACCCAACAAAAATTTTTGGTAGACGTTTCTAGTTTACTCACAGAGTCCAACTTTTTGAACTCGTTGGAATCGATTGAAGATATAACGGTTTGGACCATTTTAGAAGTAATTTTGTAAGGTGGATGCATAGTGTATGATGATTTGATATTGATAAACTATTGTTTTATACTTAAAATTAGTCATATACACAAATAACTTGTTAAGGTATGTAAGCTAACTGAAAGATTACAATCCAATTATCACAATATTTACACATAATCGTTATTATTTTTCTCTTTGATAGAATATATAAAATTATTACATACTAAACAAAGAAACATAGGAGTGTGCAACATTGGCTATAGGTTGGTTTTCGACCTCTTCCGCCACAAAAATTAATCCCTTAATAACTTAGTAATCACTTTCGAAACCGATAGCCGATGGGCAGTTAAACTAAAGGTGATGGTTTGGTTTAGGTCATAGTCATTTAATCATGTAAACAAGTTCCAAGCTTTGTATGTTGTTGTGAAAATCACATAATAAATGTTCAAATGTGCGTATTCGTGTAGGTGGAGATATGCATATATTTATATATAACAAAAAGTGACGCTGAAACACTCAGTTCAGATCCATGGAGCATCGGTTCATGGAAATCAATTTTAAGAATGAAACTGAATGACTCGATTAAAGTCCTGGACAAACTATTACTGTCGTTTAAAGTCGGTGGCAGCTAAATTCGGTTATGATTCAAGTCGATTGTCGATTATGTTTTGGTTATTGATAATCTATGCGTAATCCTAAAAGGAAGTGCAATATTGTTATAAGTTGGAAATCATAATATACACATATATTTTAATATGAATATATTATCTTTAGTAACTTGTGTATTACGTATGATTAATGAGTATAAGTAATAAAACAATGATATCAACGTTTTTTGGTTTTAAAAAATAATAATAAATACTTTATTGCAAAACAAACCATTTTGAAAAATATCATTTTAAAAATTTCCTTCTTATAAATCTTAATTTTAATTAATTTTATTAATATTTTACTTTTTAAAAAAATCAATTTTATTGGTTTATAAATATTTTAGTTTTTTAAAAAATCAATTTTAAAATGTTTCATATTACATAAAATAGTTTGACATTTTAATAATTTTTTATATTATAAAATTCTGTTTTCATAAAACATTAATAAATAGATATATTTCTTAATTTAATAAAAAAAACTATTTGTAATATTTAAAGAATTAAATAATATTATTGGTGACTAATGTAAATATTTATTAGAATAGATAAGCGAAAAAAATTTGATTAGAAAAAATATGATACTGTTACGCATCTCATTTAATTATTTTTTTTATTAAAATAAAAAGATAAATATGAATATATAAATTATAGTTATGACAAAAGTAGTTTGTCCTTTTCCTGTTCAAAATAAATATACATTTAAAGCATGTCATTACTTCTGGCATTTTCTTATAATATATAGTAGGCATAATTTTCAATGTTATAACGATTAGTATATAATGAATTGGAAACTTTATAGAATAATACTTTTTATAATACGAATTGAAAACTTTATAGAATAATCTTTTTCATAATAAATACTTGATAGCCATTTTCTTCTCTATTATAGACATAAAAAGTAGATATTTTGATAAGAATACCCCGTCTTAAAATGGTTTTAAGTTTAGTCGTTACAATTGAATATCTTAGATTCACATGATTTATAATATGCCTCTAAATATGTTTAATAATCTCATGTATATCATGTGTATTTTTTAATTGACATAACTAACAGCTTGTACAAGATATGTTGATTGGTATTACAAATATGATGTATGGAAAATTAAAGAGTATTGCGAATTGAAGTTTTGTGTACACGCATGAGTATCTTGTATATACGAGTTCAAGTTCAAGGTCAATGACTTTTTGTTACCACTTACACGGCCATAGTTATTTTTTAACATAGAGATTCATCGTTTATGTCGTCATCTCTGCTTAACTTAGAGATTCCCGGGTCAATCTAGATTCAACATAACAACACATTAGAAGCATATGTTTCCTTATTCTATTTTTTTACTATCATCTCACAAACAATATAGTAGCGTGCATATTTCTAGGTTTCACTGGCCGCCATATACCAGAAGTTCATAACTAGTTTTAGAGTAATTATACTTCTTCTACATATTAATTTTAAAAAATCATCAACTGCTATGAATTAATACACCTAAAACATTTGTCCTCCTCCTAAACTAGAGTCTAAAGTCCATTAAACAAACTTTTAAGATAATCATTTAAAAGGATATATCAATAGTTCACTACTCGAGTACTCGTAGTTCTATGATGAATTGCTTTTATATGACTAATAATACATACTATCTTTTATAAGTTTTGAACTTTCAAAGAATTTATTGGTTGTTTTTATATCATTCATTATCTTTATGGTTTAGAATCAAGGGATGTAAAACAAGAATTAAGAAACTATTTATCCTTATTTTAAATATATATATATATATATATATATATGAAACGTCAACTTCTTGACTAAAATTGATATTATATTGGGTTACAAGGTTTAAACTAAAAAAGAAACTAAAGGAACGGGGGAAGTGTTTCATGTGGACTCACACTAAAAGTTTCTTTGATGATTGAAAGCAATGGTTTGATATTTTTTAGAATTCTTGGTAATATTAAGCATAGGTGGGAACCGAACCTACGTTTTGAAACCATATTTGAAACTAGCTAATCGCCAAATTATTTTGCGTAAGGAATTATATATCAAGTATAAGTTGGAAATTATTGACATTTTATTAATTAAGTGGAGAGAGAGTTTCGTTGATGTTATTGTTTAGGGTTTAAGGTAATCGGGCAATGTGCATGTGTATAACTACTACCGATCAATTTGATATATACGTGTTAAAGTAACAAAGTTGCATTAGCTTTATTATCTTTTAATAAACACACATAAAACTTTCATATTTTTGTACTTGCACTGCATGCATTCTTGTGTACAATGTTTTCACTACCCTTGACAAGATTTGGTGTTTGCATGTTTAATTATGGTAATCTTTCAAATCATGTGGTCGATAAAGGAAAACTAATGAAACACAAGATGTACAATCGATTTACAGTCTATTCATGTATCGACCAAGCCAAGGTTTGAACAACTTTGAAGATCGAATCATTCCAAACAAAACAGTATTCAATGGTTGGTTTAATATCGAGTCGATTGTGTCATGTCTGGGGCTCTAGGCAAAAAAGAGAGTCAAGTTTCATCTTTTCTAGCATATAAACAAAACTTAGAAGATCGAAAATTTCAATTAACAAAGATGATTACATTAGGAGGAAAGTCAAAGACAAGTTTTATTACTAGAAGTGAAGATATATTAGAAGTGAAGATACACTAGAAGTTAAAGATCAACAACAAGCATGATATGAGAAGGCAACAAAAGAATGAAAAATTGTGATGATCATTATGAGAAGTTAAAATGCTGATCACTACCAAGATTAGTTAGATGATAAGATTGGTCACTATTTTATTAATCAGACATTATAGTTATAATTTCTACCTTATTAGACACACAACTTTAGTGAATAAACACTCTTTCCTGACGACTAATGGGATAACCTAAGATGATTTAGTAAATATTCACATGAACCACTATAAGTCGTTGTTTTTTATATGATCATATCTTTTCTACTCTCTAACTTTTTAAATATTGTCTTTATCCTATGAGTTTTACATAAATAATATTGTATTAACATGTAAATAGTTTTAAGAAGTTAAATTAAAGGGGGAAGCTTTATTTAATTTACACGAGAAGAGTTTTACAACTTGTTAAAACAAAGAATGATGCTATTTTAACATAATACTATAAAGTTGACTTTGACTAAATGAATTGTCGTAATACATATCAACGACTAATCAAGTTAATAGTTATCTTGAAGAAGAAAAGCTGAGGACCAAGTTGACATAATCAGAAATTAACAATCAATGAAAACAACTGAAAGATTTCATGCAACATGCAAGATTTCAGAAAGAAAACCATAAATTCTCAAGAAAACTCTTTTATAATAAGTTCGTTTTTATCATGACATTTGAATTTTTTTTTTAATCTTCAAATTCTTAAAATTATCCCTTTAAGTAAAATTTCTTTTTAAACGTTCTTTTAATCAGGTCATCCCAAAAAATATCTCCACCAACAGAGTCACCACTACCTCAGCACCTCTTGTTTAGAGTCTCTCGAACTTTTATTTAACGGACATGATTTGTCTACATGTTCAAATACGGTCGATCGAACCTATTTAGAGTTCAAATGAACCTGTATTAAGTTCGATTGAATCCATATAAAGTTTGACCATACCTTTTTACGAATAAGTTAGATCAAACATGCAATACAGTCGAACGACTCTAATTAAAGTTCTAACAATCCTATTTAAATTGAAACGCCCCTATTTAAAATTCAAACAATCCTATTTAAAGTGAAGAAGTTTTAAAAAATAGGTTATTCAAAGAAAAATTTTGAAAGACAAGTGGCAAATGAGCACATTGAGATTTTTCGCTTTATTTCAATGAGATGTAATTATCAAAGCGAGAATTTGAAAGAAAATGTCAATCATATCAAATGCTAAATTTAATAATAGTAACTTAAATGTTGAATCATATCTAATTACTAAGGGATTCGTTGAGCCCATGGTGCTGATTTAATAGTATTGGTGATTGTAGTTCATAAGTAGCTTAATTTTGAATCATTGCAAAAGAGAGAGAGAGAAAAATTTGATTGGGAAATGTACGATAATGTTATGAATTATAGATGTTAATTTAATCAGGTCAATTTATTCGTTTTTTAGTTAGGACTGCACCCTCAATTCTCATGGGAAAAACCCCACAACTGAAAAGCCTTAACTTTTAATTGTCTCGAGTATCTCCGTTGCAAGTAAAATATGATAGGTAGAATTTAGATGTTGAAACATTACTATTAAAAAACAAACACATTTACTGCTCACAATTAAAAAAAAAAAACACTAAATTCGAAAGAATAGCGTGCGTACATCAAAAGATGTGGTTTAGACTTTAGACTCATCAAAAGATATCTTGTAGTCTCAACAAGAGATCAAGGTTTCATTAAACTTGAGCACGTAACCAGTCTCTTATAATGTTTTTAGACATCGTAGACGACAACAAGATCAACACCTTTGTAGTACCATAGATCAACATGAAAGCTCTTGAGAGGTATTATCTACTAGCTACCAATGTTGTTACTTCATATGTGACTTTGAGTTTAAGGGTATGACCTAGAACGCAAAGCATAAAGAGGCTTATTTTTTAAGCCTTTTGCGTTTGCTTATTGTCCCTCGAAGCCAAATTAGGATGTAGCTGATTACAAAACATTTAATTCCTAATAAATTAGTTTACATTTTGGTCTAGAAAGGTTTTTAGGTCTCAATAAATTGTAATGTAAGATGGTTTATAATAACAAATCTAGAAGGATCATGTTTTTAATACTAGTCGTAATGCTACAAACTCAAACATTAGACACTAAGTATCCTATAACCTTAAGCACTAAACAATAAACCCTAACCACTTTGTTAACATTAAAATAATTTATCATAGATTTTCAAACATAATACATAGATATTAGCATAAACACATAAACTTTTATGCTTTCTAGCATATCAACTTGTTATAGTTTTGTGGTGTCTAAAATCTAATCTAAAATATTAATAAATTAATGAACCCAACGGTGTGGGGCCGGTTGTATCCAAACATGTGTTGTCAACATGTATCGTAAATCATAAGGCTGACAATTAGCGCGTGGGTCAAGACGTTGTTGTAGAAAGCGAAGGACGGGACCAAAATCTTCGTTTATCTCGTTTGCAACATTTTTCTTTTCAAATTATAATAACAAAATAGCGGTAAATTTTTTTTTAATAACCAATGAATGCTATAAGCTCGACCATTTAAGTAAATTCATTGGCAAAAAGCCGTCTTACCTAGACATGGCAACGTCCGTGTTCGGGCAAGGTATTGATAATCCCAAGCTCATACCCGATTATGAAATCTTGTCCCATACCCGACCCATTACCTGTAGGATATTGGTCGAGTAATTGCCCATCAGTGTCGAGCATACCCGCAGGTATCGAGCATACCCGTTAAAAATATTTAACACATACCCGAGCTTATTAATATTTTAGATTTGGGTAATATTTGGGTAATCGGGACGGGTATTACCTAATCCTATACTCGTGAAAAATATTTAAAACTAATCACATACCCGACCCAAATACCCATCGAGCTTCAGATATACCCATCCTATATGTTTCGGGTTTTGGGCAGACCCACCGGGCTTGGGTTTTTTTCCCATCACTATCTTACCATGCAAACACTGACATGGTGACCCGTACCGCAAACCATTCCAGGGTAAACCACCGCCTGAATGAAACATATTGCATCAAATAATACTCGAACTCATGATATTTTCATTAAAAGACCATAATAGTTTTTCCCTAAACCAATTGATCTGAGTCTTATTGGCACAAAATAACTACAATATTCAAATTCTTTAAACTATTGATCCATCTAAAAATAATGTCATACTCTTTTTTAAGATTGTTCAAAGTACATGTTTAATTCTATCATGTTGTTTCGTATACGAAAATGACAAACATAATGTAATGAACCATTGTTGGAGAATAAAAAAAGATGATTGTTTGAATGTAATCATCTTTTACACAAGAATTTTTATTTCCTCTTAATAGCCAAAATCATTTATCTATCCCTTTGATTTTTTTTTATTCCATTCTCCTTTTCACAATTCCTTCTCACTACCATGACACCACCATCATTTTATTCCAATTATTCGTTTTTTCCTGCACACCAAGATCGCTCAAGGATTCCACAAACAACTCAGCAAGTGGAGTCTATTCGAGCTAAACCCTAGGTTACACAATATTAAGGTTCTTCGAACCTTAAAGTCAATATTTTAGGTTTAACTGAGAAGATCCAAAATTCGTCTGAGTCAGGAAGATGACAAGGATAGGGTATAAAATTTCAAATATACGTTTGTGACGTATTTCATTTTATTCAATATTAATTTCATTTAAAACTGAGCTAAGTCGAAATTTGACGTCTATAATGTGTTATAAAATTCTAAATTTGTCTCGTTGCGACGTTCTAATCTTATCCTACGTTTCGATAGATATGATACTCAAAACCAAACTGTATCAATGCTCACAAGAATCACTAGATTCCAGTCGCATCACTTGAAGGATTTCCACTTGTTGCTATACTACACTAACAATATAAACTAATCTTTTGACCTCTTTGTAATTTTTATCATTTTATTTTATTTTAATTTGATTTTGCATTTTCCTATTTATCACTTTCCCTGTAAAGGTTTTGGGACAGTGAAAAGCTAAAGGAAAAAATAAGTAACCCAGAAGTACTTTGTGTGGTGACGATTTAGGAGGGGTCCTTTGTCATTTACATAAAGATAACACTGCCTTCACAGGCTTTCACTTCACCCCAACTGTTTATTCTTTTAGTGGCTTTCTCGTCATTTCACCATTCGCACAATCAAGCATTTATCAACTAATATTTTATTATGATATCTACTATATTATTTATAGTTATTTGGTCAAATTTTAAACGACGGTAGTTTTCTAGAGATTAGTTATTTTGTCAAATCACTTAGCATATTTTGCTTATTTCCTGATTAGTTTATGATCTTCAATTGAATATTTAATAAGAACACTACTTTTAAGTGATATAATTACAAGTATACAAATAAAGTTTCTACAATGCATTATGCATGAACATGAACAGGCTTTTAGCCTTTTAGATTTCAGTATACATGGATTTAGTGTTTGAGTTCAAAGAATCCAAAACAAGAAAATAGAATGTACAATATTGATGCATATATTTTTATGTGCATTTTAATATTCATAAATATCTCTTAAAATATAAAGATAATGAATGTACAATAACAATTAAGCCTACTTGATTGATTTGTTCTGGATTTGCATTCACGCTTGTTTCAAACTCTAGGGTTTTGCATAATTGTTTCATCGTTCAATTTATGTAGTAGTAGTTATTAATTAATAAATCATACATCATAAGTCATAACCCTCAAAAGAACCTTTTGTTTTCGCATGTCAATTTTTTTTTTACCGACAAACACACATTATCTACTTTTCATTTACTCTACTTATAGAATCTTCACTAGCTATGAACTTTTTCGCATCCTCTCTCCTTCGTGTTGTAGGCTTATCCCCCATCTTCCTACCATGTTGATGTTAGCTGCGAGACTTGACATACTCTCATTACAGATGCTTTTATAAATTATAATCTTTTTGATATGAACTTATACTAAGACAGTTTTAACAAGACTTAACGTAACCTCATTATAAATACTCTTTTTGACATGAACTTATACAAAGAGTAAAATGTCTAGAAAAAATGAATGTCTTAAAAAAGATATGGTACATGTTTTCCACTAAACATATAAGCTACAAATGCACTAGTGTCCTGGATCTAGGGATTAAAATATTGGAAAAAGGAGAGTAGGATTAGCTGTGAGTTCGTTAAAAAAGTAAATCAAGCAAGGCTAGCTTTTCTGGGGGATTAAAGTGGATATATTGTTGAGCACCGTTCTCTTTTCCACTTTCCCCCCTGCAATTTTTCAAATAACGGTATGGCCCCTTTACCCTTTTACGCTGTCAAAATGTTTCTTAAAAGTCTTGCCCAATTTCTTTATGGCAAATTCTTTTCTAAAAACAACGACATCTTCGATGATGTAGCAAGATTATTGTCGAGTTAAATATTTATTTATATAATAATCTCACACGATACTCTTGTTCAATATATCTATCTTTTGAAACTGAGTTTTTTTATATGATTTATAAATTCTACATCTTAATTCAAGCAAATTATTCAAAACCAATGTTATCAATACGACATAGGTCAATTTGCATGATGTTTAATGAAAGGATGCGATTCATTACACCATTTCAACTATTGTATAAAGGTCAAACTTGATCAAATTTTGATATAAAATCCTTAAAAAATTTCATACGCTGATCTCTTTTTGAGAATTATCCGACTAAATATTCGTAAGTACCAACGAAATAATTTAATCTTAAAGCTTTTACACGATTTTAAAAGATATCCAAGTTTTCACGAATCGTAGTACTGGCATAATTTTACACCTATAATCCCCCATTTTGACCCGAATCCCATGTTTAGCCAAATGCCTAAATGTGTTCCTGGGTTCCATTCAAAAGCGTTTAGGCTAAGCTTAAACTCAAATATCTTAGGTTAGACACATTTCGTGTTTTTAATTGAAGATTTAGACTAAACCTAAACTCTGCATTTAACATTTAACGCTTAACGAATTCAATGAAAGGTTTAGGTTGCAATTTTGCGTTGCTAATTTTCGATGAAAATTGAATTCAGTTTCTAAATTTTGTTTTATATGTGTTTTCATTCAAAAATATCTCATTAATCTACTCAAGGGGATACAAGGTTCTAAATATATATCATTACATTTTAATATAATATTTCATCTTATTATTAAGTTAAAGTTTACACAATGAAAAATACTTAGAAAAATCCAAATAGTTTAAAATTTTACTCCACCCGATCAACCTATTTTATCATTTTAATCGCAAAACAATTTGCCCACATCTTGTAACTATTGAAGATGAACATGTAAACAAGGACTAATATAAAAACTAACATGCATTTTATTTTTCTTATGAAAAATCTCTTTATTTAATTTTAGTATATTAAAGTCCCACAACTTGCAAAATAATCACGTGAAAATAATAAATTAATTTTATATATTGAAGTCCGTAATCTTGTCTAAAATACACGTAATTTTAATTCATTTTCTTAATAAAGGCTTTCTGACTCTTAAATATTCAATATAATAAGACATAATTTTTCTTTAAAAAAGGTTGAATGCCATTATATCATAAAAGTCATTATTTAATAAGAAAGATTCAAAATTATGAGGATTTTAAGCAAGTTCTAAGAACGTAAATATATAAAAATTAGTTTAGTAATTTTTTTCGTGTATCTTTTACAAGTTTGAGGACTTTAATATACCTGAGTGTAGATTGAAAGAGTTTTTAATAAAGGCTAAGACATTATATATATTTTATAATTTATTATATTAACCTAATAAAAGACAACGAAATACTAAAACATTTTCCTTGAACTTTTATATTTAATCTAAATAAAAAATATATTGTGTTGTAACATTATATTATACAGAAAGATTGACATGCAGAGAGCTGCCCCATCATCTAATGGAATAGGTAAAGGAAGTAGAGGGAAAGGGGACATACTTGAATTGTTTAGGAAATAACATCAATGATTTGAAGAACTTGTATCCTTCAACAAACCCCATGTGAGGCCTAACCTCTATAAATTGCTTCTTTTAAACAAAAAGTTGATACAAACACTTAATGTGTTGTGATTATATATACACATAAATAAAACTAACATTCAATGTATTATCTACTTGCTATAATAAACTCGTGTATCACACGGGTTGAATAAATAAAATATTAAATATAATAAAATTTATTAATTAAAAATAATATTTTAAGATAATATTTTTTGTATTTTTTAAAAAATAAATTAAACATTTTGTTTCAAAACAAAATTTAAAAAAATATATCATTTTTAAAAGTTTCCTTACTATAACACCCAATTTTAATTATTTTTGTTTATAAAATTTTACTTTTTGAAAAACTAATTTTAAAGTATTTCATATTTTTATAAAAAAGTTTGATATTTTAGAAAGCTTTCTTTTGTAAAAATTTGTTTCTATAAAAATAACATCAATAAAAAGATCTATTTTTTAATTTATTAAAAAATATTATTGATTTAAAAAAGAATAAAAAATATTATTAGTAATTAATATAGTTATTTAATAGGAGAGAGAAGCGAGAAATTTTGATTAGAATGAATGTGGTGTTGACACATGGCATCCCTAGTTATCCTTTTATTAGAATAAGAAGATGTGAGCTTGATTAAATTAATTTTTACTTTTAGTTTATTAAATTATTACTTGTTGTCATGCTAGGTTGGTGGGGGTGTTCACATCACATCATATACCCACCACTCACATTATAACATGTCATATCACATCCAAAGTGACCATAGGAAGGTCAAAATTGGCCTTGGAGGTGATGTTCTTGACGTGTACCTTTCGTATGGTGTGCAAACATTGCGGCGTGGGTACTAGCAGCAGTGTTATCGCGCGCGCCAACCCCGTTGCGGCTTTACGGCGTGGGCGCCCCCACCCCTTTAGTCATCATTGGATAACATATATTAAACTTGTTTAAATGAAAAAATAATGAGAAAATATATTTTCAATTCAACCAAAACGGTGATGAATTCCATGGTCACAATTTATCCAAATATGGGCAGACATTTAAGCCATTAAAAGAGACCAATCAACACATTATTTCTATCAATGGCTTGTAACCATTCATGGTGGTGTCACACCTTAGGCCTTGTTATTGCTATAGCCTTGGCCAACATTCAAGGTCGTTTTCTACATTGACCATCTTTTTAGTTTTTATAATATTATTGTAACTAAATTCATTCAAGATATAATTTAATAATAATTTAATTTAATTGCAATGAAGTTTATAAATTTATCATGTATTGCAATTATTTTTAATGGTTTAAAAAACTTATGTTACCTTTAGAGCTTACAATTTAGAGTTAAAGTACACATATATTTCCAATGGTATGTTTAAATAACGATTTTCATCCCCAGATTTATGAAACTATAAGGACAGTCTAAAATTGCACATAGGGTGTGGGCATCTTGTGGTGGTGGTGAACGACGTGAAGAGTGGGTGGTGAACACAGGTGATGGTGATGGTGTTTAGGAGGAGAAAATCGAGACAGAAGGGTAGAGATAGAACGGAGATCGATCTGCTCTAGTGGTGGTGTGGTGGAGGTGGATTTATTCAATGGTAGTGATTGGTGTGGGTTGAGAGGGTTTGTTGGAGTTGGTGGTTGCAAATAGATGGTGGTGGTTTTATGGTGGGTTTCGAGATACAAAGAGATAGAGGGTTGAAATGTGGTGGTTCATTGATGGTTTTTTTTTTTTTTTTTTTTTTTTTTTTTTTTTTGTGTATTTTTGAATGTAGAGATATTTTAGTCATTTTTAAAATATTTAATAGAAAATTAACTTCTATTTATGTTAGGGACAAAAGTCTCTTACGTTTATGTATAATTTGAGGCTATTCTTGTGGTTATTTTCAAAACTGGAGACCAAAACCATTATTTGGACATACCACAGGTCTAGAGACACTATCTGTGTACTTAACTCTGTCATTTAATGTATTTCGTGATATGAAACTATTAGTTTGATTATGTGGTATCAATTTCACATAAATGCATCGCACCTTCTAATATAATGTCAACACCCATCTTATATAACTCTTAATCATTAGATACAACTCTTCTCCTTTTCCCATCAAAAACCCTATTATCCCCAGTCCCCCACCTATCTCATACCCTCCGTCTTGAATACAAATCTCCGCAATTGCATCATTTCCTTCACATAAAATCAGACAGTGATGGAAGTAAAGGGTTTGAGGATAAATTTTTGTTGGTTAACCCTACTTAAAGGATGTTTCACAAGTCACAAATTAGGGATGTCATGCCTCATATACGGCATTAGACATCTCAAACCGGCGTGGAAGAATATGAAGCATGTAATGAGAATCACTAGGTTAATTAGTCATTTGATAATTGATAAGCATACCCTCTATCAGTAATATCAACCAACTTCTGAGTTTTTTAAATAAGTATTCATTAATAACTTATTGTTATTATTAAAAAATATATGTAGAAGTATTCAATTGACATAGTTTTATTTATTATATATAATCTCAAACTACCTTTATTTTATCAAGAAAAATTCTCAAACTACTTGAGCATAGTTTGACCATCGTTTGTGGACAAGGTAACGATTTCAACAATTGACATGTCAGCTTTCCACTCAAACATTTGAGGCTTTCAGGCTTTGTTAGATCTTTATGGATGAAACCCAATTTTATAATGGGCCCGTTCATTGGCCCGGGATAGGCAAAAGGGCCTAGAACTCTAGAAGTAGTGAAGTACATAAGCACATAGCCACATAAGGTTAAGAACATGGCCATTGGGCATTGGCAACATTTTGTTTAGGTTGCTTGCTAGGTGTACAAAAATATATATTAAAAATTACAAGTTTTCAATCCCATTTCACAACCAGGTTGTTGCACAAGAAACTCAGGTTGCAAACAAATCTTTGATACATGTTATATTATATTAGTGGCTCTTCATTTAATGTTTTTTTTTAATTTTGTGACACTCAGGTTGGGTTGTTAATAAATATGAAAAATTGGGTTATGTAGGTTGAAGAGAGTGAAATTATTTTCTAATTAAAATGTTAGGTGGGTTGGGTTGTGAATAAAGATAAGGTAAGTGTTACAAACTTGCATGTATATTGTGATATATAAAATTAATTTGTTTCCTATTAAAGGGTCAGCTTTAAATGAATCTTAAACCCATTGGGCTTTTGGTTCTAATAATGTATTTAATGGAATTAGAACTTATTAGAAAAATTAGAATTTGAAGGAAATGAAATTAATTTCTGTTATGTGTTTGGTTGGCAAAATATAATTGATATTAATTAAAATGCTTTGTTCTATGTTGTCTAATCTAATTTTCCAACATCTTCTCTACACCACCATAGTTTATTATCCTCCACTGTCACCTTCAACAAACCTACGAGCACTCCAACTTTAACCCATCTTCAACTCACCTTGGACCAAAATTGGTTTGCATATCTCACAAAGCAATCAAAAATTGAATCTTAAACACACTAATCGAAAATGTTAGGAATAAAATATTAGCCAAAAAAATAGGAACATAATATAGGAAAACTTGTTATTTGGTTTATTCGGGTTATTTAGATTTATCCGGATCCTATCCAATTTTAATTAGAAATTGTTTCGGAACGAATAGAGATATCCCTTATTCGAATTGAATAGAGATATCTCTTATTCGAATCGGATCATGAAATTTTCAAATCCGAATAATTTGTTATCCGATCCGATGACACACCTAATTATCATCATAAAATCCATTACCGTTTGTTATAAACAAGAGGAGTACAATATAGACTAATTAGAGCATTATCTTGTTTTACCACCACTGAGCAACAAAGATTTCGCCCCTCAAGACTACGCCTCATATCTCACCTATGCCTTTTGTATCAAGCGCCTTGTTTAATCTAAAGCGAGCACCTTCAACTTGAGTGTCACGTGGCGCTTAGGTTCCTCTAAGGCATGGTTTTAAAAACATAGATAGTATTGTTTTGTTTGAGGATTTGGGGTTTTGATTATTAAAAACTTTGTTTGTGTCCATATATTCTATTCTAACAAATTTTTTATGAAATATAATAAATCTAATAATGAAAATGTATACATTCATCATAGATATTTTGAAAAGAATACATCACTTATGACGATTTTCAACCTTATAACATTGGGTTCGCGCATACATGGTCGAAATTTTCAATGCACCTATGATACAAACATGATTCATGAACATCTAATAGTTTACAAAATCGTTTATTATTAATAATCATATGTTCACAATTTATGATCTGGATGTCATAATATTAAATCCATACAAAATGACAAAACTATCAATAATCCCATATACAGAAGCTGTACGAATGATGCTACAGATTAATCACGGATCGATCCACTGATGCAAAAACAAAACTCACAAGATTTGGTGTGTCTAGATGATTTAGTAACACAAAACGTGTGCTCTGGCACATTAAGTAAATGATCTTTACGTGAGTCTTGAACTCAAAACTTTAGCTCGTTTAAACTTGACCTGTCTTAAAATCAACTATTCTATTTTCAAGTAATGTATCTTTTTTTTGAACGGCCAACTAATAAAGCCCGATTACCCGGGATACCGCAATGGCGAAAAAACATCCAATACGCTTGCGAGCACAGACAATGCTGGGTAGCCCAAACCCACCAATCACCAATTGCAAGAAAAACCCGCCACTCGAATGCTACTACGGTGAAACCTAGCCACTAACAACATTTTACTACCACTAAAACTCGAACTCACAACCTGATTTAAAGAAAGTTATGAGAGTACCACTTAACAAAATGATAGTGGTAAGTAATATATTATTTGTTGGCTTGTCTAATTTACATTCCTACTCTATTGTCAAAGGACCAAAAATATATATATTTTCAGAAGCTTAGGGCACATTACTTGTGAAATCACGATGAACTGATGAATTCCCCCAATTGTAAGCCAACTTGGGGAACAAGCCATGGAATGAGCCCTCCTCCAAGCTCAATTCAGAATCTCA
The DNA here is from genome assembly GCA_025506415.1 of Flaveria robusta. NCBI lineage: Eukaryota > Viridiplantae > Streptophyta > Magnoliopsida > Asterales > Asteraceae > Flaveria > Flaveria robusta. The sequence continues at coordinate 28,440,289 of CM046474.1, read as the reverse complement.
ATAAATAATACATATATACACACACACGTATATACATATATATAGACTCGCAAGATGAAGTTATAGATCCAACCCATTTCAATAATTCAATTTGCTCTGTAACTTCAACCCTCGATGGGATAGGATAGGATAGGAAGATCCGACATGGGTATAATCAGAAGCAGCTTTTCGTTCTTATTAGGCACAGCTTTCGGGGTGTACGTTGCTCAGAACTACAACGTTCCCAACATTAACAAGCTTTACAAATCGGGGCTCCTGATGGCACAACACTATGAGCAAAATTATCGCAAACCGAAGACCAACAGCGATGATGATGACAGACTAAACAGATGATGGGGTTTCGATTTCTTATATAGTTTCCCCTTTTCAATTTTTGATGTTGTTTCTTGAAATGGCTTTGTGACGAAAGGAGGTTGATTTGAAATTAGGGTTTTGTTGTTGGATTATAGTTGTGTACTTGTGTGTTTTGATATTGTTGGATTGTAAAAAACTTCAATTGAAATTGATTTTACTTTCAAAAAAAGTCGTATGAAACAAATGAAATCAGATACTTTGCATCTATACTAGAAAATCCAATACATTTCAATTGGTTTTGAATTGTATCGGTTAAATCATATAATAATGTATTATGGTTATAACATATATAATAACTTAAGTCGTTATTGATTCAGGATAACTCAAATGATAAATTGTTTCCAATGAGAGTTGTGCTCCACAGTAATGAATAAGTGTCCTTTGTCAATCAACAACCAAAAACATGGATACCACTTGTTCATAAGTCGATTGTTGCTAACAAAAAACTCAGGGGACTTTGAAATAAAGCGAAAGTTTTGGGCCTTTATATTTTTATGACCCCATGACCCTTAAATTCCTCTCTTTTACATATCCGGACACACTACAGTTTGAATTAAAAGAGTTTAAGATAATAATATTATTCTTTTGATTTTGTTTTTACTTTTTTATGTTCATGGGTTTGTTATTATATATTTATACATTAAGATTGAACTTTCGGTACTGGTACATACCGACTACAGTTTATATTAATAAAATTTGAAGAAAAGAATTTTAAGTTTAAAGTTCATTTGGGTGTTCAAAAATATTAAGCCAGCCTGAACAAACATACGACATATATATCTCTTTTACAGAAAACCGTTAAGCATCTAGGTTTTTCACTCAGCCTTTGGGTAACATTTTTAAATTTTAAAATAAATTGAAAAAGTTGAATGATCAAAACAAATACTAACAACTATAATAACAATAGTATTTACAATGATAAAAAAAATAATTCTATTATTTTAATTAAAATATATAATAGTAGTAAAGAATGTTGGCAATAATAATTAAAAGTTAACCCACGACTCAAATTAGCTATACTTTCAATCACACGCTTGTTATTATTATTATTTTTATTTAAAATCAGTTGACTAATTAATGCAGAAAATCAACTCTTAACTTCATAATTGCTTAAGAGTTAAGAATTAAGGTCATTAAGTTATAAATTTGTAAAAATAAAACCTGTTTGATACAACAAAGAATATGTTAATAGATCGAATGATGCAACTATTTTATTCATAAATTATTGCCAAAATCAATCGTCTATTATAAATTATATATATTATACTCTTTGGTTATATATACCTTGAACTTAATCACTTTAAGTTCTATGTAGATTACGTAATCGTAGTTTACGTAATCTTTTATTTGATTTAGCTTTAGTAACCCGTTTATTACAGGTTGAATGAATAAATTATTAAATAAAATAAGAATTTATTAGTTTTAAAACGGTATTTTAAGATAAGATGCAATTAAAATTACATATGATTAAGGACAATTACGTAATAAAATAATTATATTAACTTTTTAAACTTTTACTTTTTCAAAAAAATTAAACATATTGTATAAAAACGAACCTTTCATTTTTAAAAAATTTCTTATTATAAATTTTAATTTAGTTAGTTTTTATTTATAAAAATTTTACTTTTAAAAACACTAATTTAAAATATTTCATATTAAAAAAAATGTAATGTTTTATAAAAAAATTATTTTATAAATATTTATTTCCTTATAATAACATTAATAAGAAGATATCTTTTTTAAGTTATTAAAAACTTATTTGTAATCTAAAAAAATTAAATAATATTCTTAGTAATTAATGTAATTATACCATTGTGACTGTTACAGATGTACGAGGGCGGGTGGTTTCTTGGTCCTCTGCCGGTACTTGTGGCTTCCGAGGTACAAGAAGAGGGACGCCATTTGCTGCTCAAACCGCATAGGCAAACGCTATTCGTGCAGTAGTAGATCAAGGTATGTAACGAGCAGAAGTCATGATTAAAGGTCCCGGTCTTGGAAGAGACGCAGCATTACGAGCTATTCGCAGAAGTGGTATACTATTAACTTTCGTACGGGATGTAACGCCTATGTCACATAATGGCTGTAGACATAGGCAAGAGAAATGAGAAAATGTTGATGAAAAATAAATATAATTTTGTCTTGTGTCTATTTGTTTTTATTTTTTACTAGAATAGAAAGATTAGTTTTGAATTGGACTTGTTTTATTTACATAAACATGATGCTTCTACCTTTGATATCTTAAATCAAATATTTAAACCAAGGGAAAGAAAAAGGTCCAAATATAAAAAGAATATACCACTATTATTTTAGAGCAATATACAATTTAACTCCCTATCTATCTTATAATGTTTATTTCTTAAGGATAAAACAAAAGACACCGCAGTTTTATTATCCTCCAAAATCAATCACCCCCAATCAAGTTTCTCTTTAGGTTCGTTTTCTTTCATCTTTTGCTGCAAATCTTCCTTTAATCACTCCAACTGTTGTTCGTCCTTCTTTATGTTCTTACTGGGGGGATCTGTTACAAAAATCGTAAAATTTTCGTGGGTTTTTATCAAGTTAACGTATTATTCAATATTCATCAGTCGGGTGAATTTTTTGATCATGAACTTGATTACTAACAATCTTACTATTAGGGTTCTTTCAGTTTGATTATCGCATGTGTATTTCGTTTTTTCTGATAAAATATGAAAAGATTATGTATTTTGTTTTAATTCGACTGTAGAAGGTGTAATCGGGATGAACCTTGACCTTGTGATTTCTATGTGCACTGAATTTCTCTTGTTATTATTAAACCAGCCTCATGGATTAACCTTTTTAATTGTGCAATAGATAGAACCTGTGGATTGTTTTCCTAAATTGTTATTTATATCTTTGGGTATAGTGAAATGGCAAAGAGTTTATTCAAGCAAGAGCATGATCTTGGTAAGTGTTCCCTTTGTTAATATGGTTCATTTGCCTCCATTCTATTGTTCCATTTCAACTTATTGATGCCTATCGGGTTATGTTTCTTTGGTGTTGAGAATGATTTCACTGAGTTTGAGTTGTGTATTGTGTTGTTTCAGAGAAAAGGCGTGCAGAGGCTGCTAGAATTAGAGAAAAATACCCTGATAGGATTCCAGTAAGTATTGATCTTTCTCTAGATTTATGATGTCTATATAGATGACTCGTTTTAAGTACCTCTTTTCGGTGAGGGTAGTTTAGCTGTAACTCCCTTCAATATCATGTTTCAATTCTGTCAGTAATGTGGTGAATGTTGATCAACTGTTGCAATCTTTATAGGTGGAACAACTGAACAAGTATTAATCTTTTGCAATTAATCTCTTGGTTAATTTATTTCTGTTGAAGAAATTGTTTGTTATGTGATATAGTTCTGAAGTAAACTTGTTGATTTTGTTTTGAGGTTAATTCTGATTTGGTTATTTCAAGGTGATTGTGGAGAAGGGGGAGCGAAGCGATGTTCCCAACATCGATAAGAAAAAGTATGTAATATGCTGTAACTTTTATTACTGTATTTTCTGTTTACTTGAGAGTTCATCAAACATATATCACTCAAAATGGAGCAAAATCCAGATCTTAGGGTGAAAATTGTTATAATAAACAACCAATTCAACATTTTGTTTGAGCCCACCTGTCTAGCGTAAGCTGTGGTTTATGTGGTCTCCATTGGTTACCTGGGTATTGGCGGCCTCGTGAGTTTCCTCTAACAGGTTCTCATGGTTACCAAAAAAAAAAAATCATCAAAATTAGAGACTGGAAAGAAATCCTAAGATTTTAAACTACCATTTATGTGAACTTTATTTATATAGTTATCAGTGGCTTATGTGTGCATTGGGGTGTTCATTGGGTTGAAAATTGCAGGTACCTTGTTCCAGCCGATTTGACTGTGGGTCAATTTGTTTATGTGATACGTAAACGGATCAAGTTAAGTGCTGAGAAAGCTATATTTATATTCGTTGACAACGCCCTGCCACCAACAGGTAATCTTACTGAAGTACATGATTCTTGCATTCTTTTTCCATTTAAAGTTGACACAGATTTAATACACATTATCATATAACTTATTGGGCCCTTAACCAATTTATTCGATAGGGTGGTTCTGTAATCATGTTTAGAATCTTTAACTCCTATGCTGTTTTTTGAGTTAATAATAATTTTTGTGTTACTGTCGTGTTTTGGCAGGGGCGATTATGTCATCTGTTTATGAAGAAAAGAAGGATGAAGACGGTTTCTTGTACGTGACTTACAGCGGAGAAAACACATTTGGAGAACAGTAATACTTCTTTTTATACCATTCTTTATGTTTAATGATGTTTTATATCTTCATGCATCTTGTCCTTTCTGTCAAGAAGGTAACATGACACAGTTGCAGATGTGTATATAATTTGAGCCTGAATAATGGGTATGTTAATAATCATTTGCATGTAATCAAATTCTATCTAAATCATTATAACCTTTTGGTTCAAGATAATAACAACAATTCTTGATTTGATTACATTTAGGCTTTTGAATTACTTTCTAGACAAGAAACTGTAAAAATGGTTTGGCCGAAGACTTCACACCCCAACAGGTTCTGGTCATAATGGGTTCATGCACTATAGTTGGTTGTTTTGGTGTACCATTTCGTAGAGAAGACGTATCATGTACCATGGTCGATCTAGATCGATGGCTGTATCTTAACGTCATAAACACCATTTTATATTCGTCCAAAAGCTAATGACTATATTTGTAGGCACAGGAAAGTGTCGTGATGATAAAAGTTAAGACGTGACAAAAATGTGCTAAATTTTAAAAATCATAGAAAAATAAATTTAAATTTTATAACTTAAATTGGAGAGGAAAATGCAAGGTTGGCGAGGAATAAGGAGAATCTCTCGTAGGTAGCTCAAGATTAATATGATAAAAGTTTTAGTCAATGTTTAAAATGTTAAAATTGATTGGTCAAATGTTTAAAATGGTAATTCACCTTTAAATCATATAATAATGTTTGTGTGATAATAACATATTAGGGGCCGTTTGGTTCGTATAATGTTTTGCAAAGGAATTGTAATTGGAATATTGTTAAAATTAATAACGTGTTTGGCTGGTCAATTTTAAGTGAAATTAAAACGTTAATTTTGAACATTCCACTGGATTGTTAAATATTCCATTGGTAAGTGGAAAGAATATAAATTTCAATGAATGATGAAAAATTTTTTAATTCCAATTCAATCTATTGACCAACCAAACATGATTTTGGATGGAAAATTTTTCATTTCCAATTGCAATTCCGATTCCTGAGAATTCCGTGAACCGAACGGGACCTTAGGGTTTTTTAAAATTAAAGGCAAAAGCAAGCAAAAATGTATATAAAACAAAAGCAAATGAAAATGAATATCAGGTCCCAAGAAGAAATGATTAGGATTCGATCTCACTAATGAAATATACTCTAAGATCTTGACCATTTTCGATCGTGTGCTAGCCCACATGGAAGAAATTGCTCTAAAGAAAGCGCCTTCTTTAAGATTTTATATATAAGTAATCTAATTCGAATGTGAGCATGTAAAAGTTATCACATATTGATCATTTTGACAGCTTCACCAACTATAGTTTTGAAGAATTAATAAGCCAGTAAGTTTAATGGTATTGTGACTTAATCCTAAATAAACTTGCCGGTTACCATGTTTGTCATAAACATAGTCTTAATTCGTTCTACGGTTTGTTCAATTTAATCCCATTTTGTCTAAAAAATCAATTTATTGTTTCCTAACGAGAACTGCATACAAGCCCAAAGGTAAAGCAGGCCGGGTTGATTCCCTTGGCCCACTAACAGGCCCAATTTCCAGATGAACTGATTAACTCTATGCAAGCAAAACTGTTAGCCGATCTCAAAACAACTGTTGTTGTTGCATTTCATCTATCGATTCGAAGAAATCTGATCGGAAAGTAACAATGGCCGGAAGATTGAGCCACGTGGCCTCTCAGATTATGGCCGGAAACGGCGTCGTTCGGAGATCCGTCGGATCCTCTCTCCGCCTCCGCTCCGGTATGGGTTTACCCGTCGGCAAACACATCGTACCCGACAAACCTGTAAGTTTTAATTCCTTTTTTCTTTTAATCCTCACATCACAATAATAATGGTTATTATCAGCTTCAATTCAATGATATTTTGGATAATATATGTTTTTAATTTTGTTCAATTCGGTTCGTAGACAATAGAACGAAACCCTAGGGTTTTGAATGTGAAATTTTGGTTATTATTTGTTGATTCGTTTGATTTGCTTGCTTTAGCTCCCTGTGAATGATGAGCTGGTGTGGGACAATGGGACTCCGTTTCCTGAACCGTGTATCGATCGGATAGCTGATACTGTTGGAAAGGTGAGGTTTTGGAAGATTTCAATCGAATTTGTTTGTGTGTTTGTGTTGAAGTTGTTGGTGTTGTGTTTGATTTCAGTATGAAGCACTTGGTTGGTTGTGTGGTGGATTGGGCTTTTTTGCTGCCCTTGGATTGATGGCTACCTTGAATGACAAAGCTTCTAAGATACCATATGTAAGTCGTATGATTCTGATACCGAAATTAGCATGATGGAGCTTGAGAGCTTCAAAAGTTTCTGTGTTACTTCTAACCAATCTGTGTTGGTTTTTATATGTTTTTCATATTATGATTTCTATATCTTTCTAATATACTCCTATTATCTGCAAGAAACTAGGGAAACCATACAGTTATCAAAGATTTATAATCTTGTGTTTGTGGGTGGGTATAATTATAGGCAAATACTCAGTCAGGCTGGTTATTAAAGGTTTATAATCTTGTGTTTGTGGGTAGGTATAATTATAGGCAAATACTCAGTCAGGCTTCTATTTTAGTTCTTATTCTTTTTTCAATGTTCAATATATAAACATGTAAATTTAACAAGTTCCTTTTCTTTTTGCGATTCTGTTGGAATTATTGATACCTTTGAGTGGGTGATGATATGTGCTCCAAGTACTGAATTTCCATCTATATTGATAGAAACTTGAACACAAGTATTAACAGGATTGATCATATCAATTTGAAACCCTTTTGTAATCAATTTTGCCATGAGATTTTTCTTGCACCGAAGACAGGCAAACTGAAACATGCTGCTGGACCTAAAACTCAGTTTTGTTTTTCATTTCTTGAAGAGAGAATGTGGAACAATCTGCATGTTTTTCTTATTAAACAAATTGTGAATCTGGTCATAACTTTTGGTGGTTGTCATAGATTTTGCATAAATGATATGTGAAGATGTATGATCAAACATTATAGCTAGAATAATGGAACTCCACTCTTGGTATGAAAAGATAATTGTGCCTCTAGTTACTATGGAACTGGAAATGTTTTCTGCTACTACTGTTCTTTCTTTAGTTACTCTTCCATTAGCTTCCTGAACAGAGTAGATAGATACGTAATTCGCCATCTAGATAATTATAATCCACCAGAGATGACACACATGTAGGCTAGAGATGAAAGTGTCTATTTTCTGTATTTTCGTTTAACTTTATTTATTTTTATGAACAGACGCCTAAGGTATTTCCATACGAAAACCTTCGAGTGGAACTTGGTGGAGAACCCTAGACCATACACCTGTCATCTGGAACCTCACATGTCTACTTATTATCATTTGGTGCTTGAACTTGCAAGGAATAATGTATCATCTTGACCTTTTAACAAAAAGTTGAGACTATTTGTGATTGAACCATTTTGTAATGATAAAGTTTGGTATTTTAATTTTCTTTTAGTCTGGTTATATAAGGCAAAATGCATCACATAAACTGGCCTGCAATTGGGTTAAGTAGCTACGACTCATGCCAATATTCATTAGTAGGCTTCTGGTCTTATTTTTAGGCAATTCTTTTGATACAAAATGTGCTTTAAGCCTAGCTTTACTTTTGGGTGCAATTGGCGGTTTAGATTGAGTTGGCCATCTTTGTAGAAAGTCCCATATAATTATAAAAAGATCATGATTTGATAATCTTCGAGGAACTTAAAATATTTTTAGATTATATTCCTTGATTGTAGGAATTAGTGTTTGGGATGGAGTAAAGGTGATTAAAATGGATGGGTCAGTTAACAGGTTGAAATGAAGGGTAATGGTGGGGGCTTAGGATACACTTGATTTGCTCTATTTTTGCAATTTTTTTTATTTAACTTGTTTAACCTGTTGAAATAAAGTTCTATTTATATTGATTAATTTACTTATAAATGATTCAAAGTACTCATCATTAGGGTTTTGTTGCATGGTATATATTCTTGCATAACTGCTAATATAGGTGCACAAATCGTTCTCAAACCCTAAACCGGTTCAGTTTGCCCAACAAAAAGTCAAAACCAGTTTGAGTTACAAACCGGTTCGGGTTGAACGAGTTTTTGATGGGTTTAGAGTAATTTTGGTCGGTTTTAGCTGTATCTCTTTGGTTTTACTGGTTTCGATGAAGAGGATCATAACATGGTTCCAAACCTAGGGTCTTGATCACTTCCAAACTGGCTCAGGTTGTCGGTTTCGGTTTGTGAACCAGTTTGGATGTGCACCTTTTATTTTTTGGTTCATCATAAAATATCTTTTTTTTTTTCATATAACAAAACAGTTAAACATAGTTGTGTAATAATTTCATGATACATGACTTCTCAATCTCTCAAAGTATTCACTTAAGAGTAACTAAAAAACATAACCAAGAGCTCCTATGATCAAGATGGGCGATATTGGTATTGGTTAGGTTTTTGAACTTAGAATTGCGTGAATAATTGGAGAAAATGTATTGAAGTTTTATTGTGATGCATAGCTTTTTTGTTTGGATAAAACCATTCACATTTGGTTCCCATACTTATCTCAATCTATAAATTTTAAAAAATTATGATTATTTGACCTTACATCAGATATCGTATACATTATTTAAATTTTTTAAGGGAAACATAAATTTTTCTCAAATTTGGAGTCGTTTACTCATGAACCCAATAAAAATAGGTATAAGGAATATGATGTGAAGGTTTTAAAAAAATAAAATAGATTTAGGGGATGATGATTTTTAAATAAATCATGGGTGTGCCAAAGTTGCCTATTATTTTATCCAAGCCGCCACTAAGAGCATTCATATCCTATTTTTTTATTTTTATCATTGTAATTACATTAAAAATTATTATTTTTTTAATTAAATAATACTTTAACTTTTATATTATTATTTTTATCTCTTTCACTTCCAACCACTTTCAAAAACTAGTTTTATACCCGTCCGGTGGCCGGGTAGTTTAATGTTTATTATAATGAAACCATCTTTCTTCGCATTTTAAACGATAACAATAGTTGTTTAAGATTAAAGTACAACTTGTTTAACTTTTGAGTAAAAAAAAAGAATGAACTTAGTTAATAAATAAGCATCATGTATTACACGAGCAGAACTACGTTGATGCACCCATCAAGCTAGTAATTCTCCTTAAGTACTTCTCTCCACTTGTCTCGACATCCAAATGAGATTCATCACGAACAAAGTTCTATAAAGAAACCAAGTCATCATGATAGTAAACTGATTTCAACATTTTGTAAGATTAGCATTGGTTTAATGGCTTCCATTATGGTTGGTTGTATGAGGAAATATCAGCAGACCATCATATCTAATTTTTATCCCACTTATCCATAAACAATATCAAGAAAAATGTAACCATCAAATAGACAGGCCAAGAATAAGTAAATCACTTGAATTAATTCTCATGCATGTATATATAACGTCTCATACCTTGTTTTTTCTTAATGAATGCTATAAACCCATCTAAAGTTACTCAATTTGTAACAATAGTTAATTCAACTCATGAAAAGCAACTATATTTTGAACAGATCAAGAAACTTACTTCCTTCAAAACTAAATCAATAAACCAATTAGATAATTTGGGTTAAACTCATGACCAGAGAAATCTACATGCATCTCCATAGATTGACTATTAATGAAAAGAAGCCAAACATGAATATAAGACCGTGAGTAATATACTATACAGGAATACATGCATCTTCATTAGAACTCACAACATTGCTGTTATCAACAAAGGAGACCGCATAGACCCTACCTAAGTTGGCACCCTTTAAGGTTATACGGCTCGAGGCTGACTTGCTTATTTCATTCATAATAATATATGTGACTATGGACCCAGTTGAACCATGGTGGCATGAGGACCAAGCTAAACTATTTATATGAGCTGTGTGATATGCCATGTCCTTAAGCTCTTGCATATGCTACATTGTCCAGTATATCATTGTCATTCAACCCCCTGCAAATGAATACATGATAATAAAAAATTACAATAAAATATTAAAGAAACAAACTGATCTTGATAACACTACCCACCACCTGTCTTCTATCTGCAAGAGCCTTTGTTGCCTAAATGCACCTTCAACATTAATGTACATTGCCTTCCCCTCGCCACCATAATGATTTAATAAAAGCTAAATAAAAGATGAAAAGTTAGAACTTGTAAAATACTCTTGGTGTCTCTTCATCTTGCATATATCATATTAGTATTTTGTTAATATCAACTTGTGATCTATTCACGATCCCAACCCAAGAATGTTGTAGACTATCACCGCTGCGTTCAAGGATCTTTTTAAAATAGTATCAACATCAGAATTGGTGAAGTGAAATAACCAATATCTATAAAGTAAACTTTAAAAAGCAATCACAGTGATATCTCACATCCAAAGCATTAGTTCCTTTGTCCATCATATCAACCTTTTTTATCACACCTAATTATGTAGTGTAAGACATTCCTTTATATGTAATAACTAATCATAATAATTAAATACTTCGTTGAAACCACATAATTTGCTATGTGAACACAGGAATAATTGGTGGAACCAGTCCATCCTGTTGATTGAGTGTCTTTAGTTGTATGTAAAATGGCATTTGCTGCTATAAATACATAAGATGAGAGGTATACTAACTTTTGACTTTTTGATTAACTTTTAACTTATTAACTTTTGAAAAGTCAATAAGTTTTTTAGAGTGTTTGGAAAAAGTTTAAAAAGTTGATTTTTAAGGGTAAATAAGTTACTTTTGAGAAGTTAAAAAAAGTAACTTTTGAAAAGTAACTTTTCAAAAGTTACTTTTTGTTCAAATAAGCAATCCCAAACATGGGCTAAACTCAAAAGATATTCATATTAACAATAATAAATAGCCCATTTCAGCAACGATGAAGTATGCTACCATAAACATAAAACAACTTCAACTATAAAATCAAAACTGACAAAACAACAAACAAACATTACCAACAGGGGAAACTACATCGAGCCGAGTCACTTCAATTTTATATTTATTGGTGATGGGTTCTTTCTTTGTTGTTGGTTCTTTTGTAGACTGCATAGAAATTGCCATGGCTTTTACCAAAGAATCCATTGTCACAATCAAAGCTAACATACAGTACGTGATGGTAATGTAAAAAATCATAACTTTCTAGTAACAACGATTACAAGACAAGAGTATAAAAAGTAAACCCAAATTAAAACAGCAAGAATCATAATTGAGGTGAATCGTGGTAATTACCTGTTTGTTGAAGCTTCTTTTTATTATTGAGGATCATAATTGGAGCGATTTTCATATCCAAAAATAGACAAAGAAGAAGACAATAGTTATGAATCAGATGAAATTGTACCTGAAATCATAACCATATGTGTCGCCAAAATTGAAAAAAAAAAAATTAGTAAAAACAACTAAATAATTCTTACTCATATTACCAGATTTACACCACAATTTGCTAAATTCTGAAATCATATTACACTAAAGGGCCATCTCCTCCCATCATTACCGACTGCTCGACCACGCACCTCAACCCCTGTACATAAATTGTATAGAAGGATGTTCATCAAAAAAAGAAAAAAATGATGGATCTGAATTGAATCTTTGCAACCTAACTAAAGGGATTGAATGATGATCGAGATGAAGATGAACATGGATTCGAAAGACGAAAACAAACTATGTGATGATTTGTGACTCTTAATTTATGAAATCCTACCTTTTGCGAGAATTTATAGGGGGAGCTTGGGTGGTAACCGCCGGTGCACCATCGCCTCCGGTGCATTCTTCAGCCGCTCAAAGGAGGTTGGTGATGGAGGTGGGAGGCCAGCACTGGAATTGCTTAGAAAGAAGAAGAGGCGTGGTTATCAGACGTGGGAGAATAAATCGGATGGGGAGCGTAGGAGGAAAACCGTAAATAACCGTCTCCAAAAGTGTAACCGCTGACTTTAAACGGTTGGGATTTAATCCTAGCTTGATCTAACGTATAAGATTCATTCTGCCAGCGGTTATATTATCCGCTGGCAATAAAATATATAATATTAAAAAAGTTTATAAGGATTGAACATGTTTTTTTAAATTTACAGATGAATAGTAACAAATTATCTCTATCCACTTATAACCATTTAAAATCATTCAATATAAGTAATATACAATCACATAATTTTAAAGAACATACTTTAAGATGTTAGTAGTGTCGTGACATTCTTTATAGCTTATAATCGTGCATGGAGCGTTGTATAAGTATTCGTAGTGGGGGTAGGTATACCCATTTTCTTTTTCGTTTTCTCTTCCTTATTCTATACAAATCACATGTCATTTTTAACATTAATACAAAGTGAGCTATTTATTCATGCAAATTGTAAAGCTGACTGTTGAGTTTATTAAATTATCCAGGCTGAAAATTTAATTTTTAATATTCATGTTTTAACGAAGCCATTAAAAACACATGGATACATTTTGGTTGGCTATGTCACAAGTAGGGACTGCAATAGCTATCGAATCTTTTACCAAAACATAAAAAGTTGTATGGCTCAATGAACTTACGAGTCTTGATCGTCACATAAGCCGATACCTCGTGCCAATTACCAAACTCAAATTAAACACTTGACTGAATATACTCACTAGAAACTAAGACTTCTTGATGATAACCGAAGATTTCTTCAAAATTTAATTTTTTTTTTTTTTTTTTTTTTTTTTTTTTTTTTTTTTTTTTTTTTAAGATTTGGGCTTTATATTGGTACCTATGTTTCTAGTTTATTTATTGAAATCTTTATAAGGAATTAGATGTGAGTTAGGAGGGGGACTCTTTTTTATTACCTTTCACTGGAAACAACCTTTGTTCTTGAATTTTTTGGTTCATTTTTTTTTACCATTTGGTTAGAAAGAAGGTTATGAATAAATCATTGTTTCTTGATTTAGGTTATGCATCACTTTTATTATGTTTGTTTTTCTAAACAAGATTGTTTAAAATATATTTACTTATTAGTAATTTCATTATAAGTTTTTCTAACTATTCATTAATATTTATATAATACTAATTATCAACTTAGTTATGCATTATGGTTTGTACTTTATGTTTTATAAGTTGTATCTTATTTTTTTTCTTTATTTTTCATTTTTAACCCTATAGTTTTTATTTTTTACATTTAACCCTAATAACCTTTTCATTTTTAACTTTGGTCTCAATTCTTTTTATTTTTTACAAATTTTTTTTTTGTTTTTTGTCTCGGACTAAAATTTTCGAGTTAACATACAGGCACATGCGTATGTGGTGTAACGTTTTTACATCTATTTATTTTTGTTTAACAACCGTGTTGTGTAATACACTTCGTTCTAATTTATACACATTAATACACCGCAACGCACATGGTTTAAAGTTTCTACGTCTATTTTTCATTCGTTTTATTTCTGTTGTTTTACGAGCTTTTTTGGTGTTGGTGGATGATAGAGATGGTGTGACATTTATGTTATTTGACACGGTTTTACGCCCCCAACGCAACGCGTGGGGTTAAATACTAGTTATCAACTTAATAATCAACCTTCACAAAACAATGTTAGTATATTTTGGAACGTCATAGTATTACTAGGAATATTAGGAGCTGTATTTTTCAACACAGAAGTATATCTTGTTTCTATATGTGGAACAAAATATAGCGATCGAGGATTGGTTGGATAGTTCATTTACTAAAAGAGAAAAAAGCTATACACCTCGACCTTGCCTTATTTTTTCCCAATCCAACTGTTTCATTTATTAAACGAGAGCTCGGGGAGTATGCTTTATTTTACCCAATTATGGGTTGTTCATAAAGATCATCAATTCCGACAGTTTCCATTCATCCCATGCTCTCATGTTTTGATTAAGATGATGGGTTGTCACGAACGGGTCATGTTGATAAACGTATATGCAAGGCCAATAAGTATGAACGTGATTATTCGAATATGTAGATGTGTGCATGTGGATTGTTATGTGTGTATAGGTATGTATGTGAATCATATGCATATGGATGCAGGTATTTTTGTGGGTATACAACATATATACGTACAAGTAGGCATGAAGATATCAATGTACATGCCTGCAGCATTTTTCTACGCATCTGTTGTAATCAAGACTTTTGACCCCTTTACAATTTTATTTAGCCTTTCACCTTCGAATATGAAATGTAGTAAACTCATTGAGCTTTCCAAGCATGTGTAATACACATCTACTAGCTTTTTCTACGATTTTATATGATTTTTCAAAGAACACAACAGAAACAATAATAAGGCCAATTATACCTATATTAATTTACGATAGAGTTGAACAGTTAAAAAAATTATTTGTTTATTGGGTTAATTATTTTGTTTTTTATTGTTTGTAAATATTTGTTTATTGTTCGAAAAATTGCATTGGGATAAATATAATTCGTTTTATTCAATTGTATAAATATTTTTTGACGTAAATTTAGTTCGAAAATGAGCCGAGTCAAATATAATTCATTTTATTCTATGGTAGAAATATGTTTTGACGTAAATTTAGTTCAGAATATATTATTAGTTTATCAATTACTTTTGTTTTTATTGTTAGAAAAAAATGTGTCGAGTTAAATATAATACGTTTTATTTGACTATATGTTTTAATGTAAATTTAGTTTTGAAATGAGCTGAGTCAAATATAATTCATTTTAGTCAATGGTAAAAATATGTTTTGACGTAAATTTAGTTCGAAAATAAGTTGGATTAAATATAATACGCTTCATTCAACTGTATAAATACGTTTTGATGTATATTTAGTTCAAAATTGAGTCGGACACGATTGCTATAAATAATTTACCATGTCGCATACTGCGCCACTACACGCGTTTTTTTATGTAAATTTTGAGCTTGTCCAAGTTTCGACGTGAATTTGTTTAGAAGAGTCAGGTCAAATATAATACGTTTTCATTCAAGGTATAAATTCGAGTTATCCTATATTTTAACGTAAATTTGGCTTGAAAATGAGTCGGTCAATTGTAGCATATACTTAATCACGCTATGTATGATGACGCCGCAACGCGGCACCCGTAAAAAACTAGCTGGCTTTACTGAAGTTTCTGTATTGCCATTAAATGAACAGTTTTGACCCACAATCCCACGTACAAATAATATTAGCTTTGCATATTTAAAGACCAAAAAAGTAGATTTAAGGACCATTACAAATCTACTATGATCATGGGATGCATCATTTGTCTAGGAAGGAATACCTACAACTTTTACACCACCATGCATAATGTTCTTTTGCATTACCAACAGTTACGACATATATACCTGAATTTATATTACTTCAAAACTGATAGGAATTAAAACTCGTTACTCATCCATATATCTCTTTCAGAATAAGGAACAAAAACTAGTATTCAAAGTTTAACAAATCTTGAAAATATGCATCTTTATTCTTGATTCAAATGAAATACGAATGATCCTAATCACATCATTCAACCGTGACAGGATCAAACATTACAATGGCGGTAGTGAAGTTGGGCAAGCCTTTCACTACAACTAAGAATCATAACAACACATAACACTCCAAATTAACCAAAAACACACCAAACCGAAAATAGGGACCCGAACGAAGAACAACAAACACACTCGCAAAACCTGAAGATTTCTCTCAACACTTGAAACCCGAAGGGACCTCCTTTCCACAATTGTTAAGCACCAAGCTCAATGAGGCCGATGCATCGAGGTTAACACCCAAGAGGTTAGCTTTAAGGGCCCTGCAA
The DNA here is from genome assembly GCA_025506415.1 of Flaveria robusta. Lineage (NCBI taxonomy): Eukaryota > Viridiplantae > Streptophyta > Magnoliopsida > Asterales > Asteraceae > Flaveria > Flaveria robusta. Next base: position 28,423,922 of record CM046474.1, on the reverse strand, counting down.
AGGCATGTAGCCGCCTCGAAGTTAACAAGTCCAAAGAAGAGGCTGCAACAAGGTAAGGTTGGCGGGGTTCCTACAACAATGCCATTCAGGAAGTTATTCAGCACGCCCGCGCATGCGCCAAACTTTAGGGCGTTTACGGGGCAAGTGGGTCCGGGGACGGGGTCTGAACTCACCAAAGAGAAGAAGAGAATGTTGAGAGTGAGGAGAAAGGCAGTTGCTTTCAAAGTCTTTGGAGCCATTATGGGATTTTGGAGTGTGAAGTGAAAACTAGCTAGCTTGCTTTATTATAAGTATTAGAAGGTACTAGCTAGTTTTGTGGTGTGAAACTAATGAAGTGCTTAATGGTATTTATAGATGAAAATGATGGCTTTATGAAGGGCTTTTTCTTGTTAATTTATTGCTACTTGGGAAAAATAGAAAAACTATAGACATCCATGTGGAGTTCATTATATTAACATAAGAAGTTTAGTGTTAATTTAAACTATATAAAAGATTGAGCAATAGATTTGAGTCACTTATGATTTGGTATGGGTGAATATATAAGAAATGCACAGGAAAATCAGAAATTTTAAACACTAATTGGTTAGGAACGATAGCAGTTACAAGCGTTAGGACACGAGTTACACGAAGTTAACGCGCTAGCTAAAAGTTCAGGGTTGTCATTGATGTTATCACTTGTAATGTTTAAGTGGAAACTAGCTACTGAAGTTGGTTCCTGCTGCTGAAGAATATGTACAAGACTTTTGGGTTTAAGTTTGTTACGTTAGACACTATGTGTATGTAAACGGTTATAGATGGTCATTTAGGGAGTTTTTTTTAGAGAGATGATTGTATTCATTCTCGTTTAGTATTTCCTAAAATCCTTTTGAGCTCAAATCCAATAATGTTGTTAATAGTTGGAGCTCATTCTCTCATTAAATTATTTGATATGTTGTTCTTTGGTGTTCTAAATGATTTAGTTCCGCTATTCACTTTCAACACGAGTCATGCCAACTACCTAGGGTTTGATTTTGACATTAAGGGCATCTACTATTTGCTAGTCTTAGTTTATGTTATCCTAGCAGAATGTCTCTTATTTGCATCAATCAAATATTGTGACTAGGGAGTTTAGTTCATTATACGTATCACTTTTGTTGGAGAAACAGATGAATCATATGATATAGAGACTCGTATTTAGAACAAGAGGATAAAAGTATGTATGCTAGAAATGGCTATTTGCACACCTATTCCAGAAAATAATAATGTGATTTTGGTAGATTCAATTTTCATTGTAAAAACACATGGAAAATGTATTTCATCGATTCATACGTTTATTTGGTCATTCTATTCGATCTATTTTACGAATGGTTAACTTTAACTCTCAAGAATATATCAAACTTCAGCTCAAAAGAGTATATTCTTTATTTGGTCATTAATTTCTTCCTTTTAGTTCCTTTAGAATAATTAATTCAGAAATATATTCATTGCTATGCTTAAAGAAATATTATTATATATCTTGAATAAGTACTAACATAAAGTAACGTTGCATGACATATTGACACCAAATGGAACTTAATATTAATAAGCCACATGGGTTCATGTATTTCAAATATGGTGTTCAAGGTCACGTTACCGGGATATTGGCAAGGAGGTGCACCCAAAAGAGTGAGGTGGAAATGTGATGGCTTTTGCTGAAACTATGGTGAAAGATAAAAAGGCAACTGGGTTATTAGGTAGAGTCGGCAGGAAACCAATAAAGAGAAAAAAGTGTCCATGTGAGAGCTACTTTTGTTGGTGCCAAACTAGGTTATGTAAACTTTTAATAATTCTCTTATAACAAACTTATAATTGTTACTATAGTAATTTATAGTTAATTAGCTTTCAAAGCCTAACATTCATTACAAAATAAGTGAGTATCACCAACGTGTGATTTCTTCAATAGCCATCAGTGATATGGCTTACCAAATATGATCTGTCGGTGATGTTCTGTCTAATGTTTGGCCACACGTAATTTGATTCCTGGTAGATTGGTAATGGAGTACGTACCCTCGGAGTTTTTTCTAAACAAATAAGTGAGAATCTTTTCACTGAGAATATTAAATTTAAATTACCAAAGATTGTCAATGTATTAAAATAACAAAGTATGTAAAGTTGGACTTGCATTAAAACCCAGATCCCGTAGAAGCTTTCGTTAAGTATAATATTTTTTTTGAACAAGGCAAAGATTAATTTAAGGATCTGGGTAGTTGCTAAAGCAAAAATTAAATTCTTGTTCAGCAAAACTAGATAGCTTTGGGTTAGAGACATCAATGTCATTATTAGACTAATGAGTATTATCAATGAATTTTACCGACTGTCTGCTTTCATTGGTAATATACTGATGAAATAAAGATGGAATGCACCCAAATCCTATTTATTAGTTTATTTATTATAAACACCAATAGATTATTACTAAGAAGTATCTAACAATCCCCTTTTCCAATGGGTGGTTCATCCGGTAGTCCATGAGTATATTTGACAATAAGATTTTAGATGGATTTACCATCAAAACTTTTTCCGGAGTTGTCGGCCTATCCTAACAAAAATATGCCTTGATGAATCGTTGATATTTATAGAAACCTCATACTTCCCATTAGTGGCAACCTATTTTTTCACACATATATATAAAAGTTGTAATTAAGAAATCAGTGAGTCATCCTTTAAAACCTCTCTTTTTTTCGTATATGTTATACATTTTCATTAATTTTATGTTAATTTGTATGTTGGAAATGATGGTCTTGGAATAAAATCTACCAAATTATAACATCCAACTTCTCATACCATTAATATTTTCCATTTATCCATGAGGAAATCATGGATTTTTTTTGATTGTCTGAGTGAAAACTTCTCAGGGTTCAACACTCCTTTTTGCCCACAGAAAGTTCATGGATATGGTTTTGGTTGCCCATGTGAAAACTTCTCAACGGGGCCATCTATCCCGCGATTTCTGCCACCCGAGCACGATTAACTGTGGAGTTCTTCTTTCATACATAACCAATACGTTCAAAGCACGTTAGTGATATTAGAGGAATGACATTTCTTATGAACCCAACATCTCTACTGTTCACGATCGAAGTGGGATTAGCCTAGGATGTTACACAAAGCCAATCATGGAGTCTTTTTATGCCAAAGTCGACTATGGATTAGTTGGAAAGATGTGCACGCCATTGACATGAGTTTTTTTTAGGTTTCTTTAGGTGAAATCGAGCTCGAAAATACACATAACTTTTATGGATTTCTCATTGTACGAGTTAGAAAATGCACATCAGTGGCATAGTTACAATGCACAACATATTAATCACTGATAATGATATTTCTCGGTAAATAGGGATATATTTCTCACAGAAACACCAACAAAATTAATAGTAATGCTAATAATAATAAAATAATAACTATAATATAATAATAAGAACATAAACAAAAACAATATAGAATTAATAACAATAACAATGTTAATAACATAATAAAAAATAAGAGGCTGAGTTGACAATCCATCAGAGAATGTTGGATTACTAACAGACTATTCGTCTCTGATTTTGTAAGACAATCAATTTCATTTCCCCCATTTTTGAAGGGTGTAAATGTCCCTTGAATCTTGATCAAGTGATGATTGCACCACAGTCCACTATGCAAGTGTATTTGGCATTGTGTATATATGTGCGTGTGTATTTGGTATTCGTGTACGTAGGTGTAGGTACGTGTAGGTCTGCGTATGTAATTGGTGTGTAGCATTTTGTACATGTAGATATGTATTTCATATGTACGACTATGGATTTGGTATGTGTTTTGTATTTATATGGCATATTGTGGGTATATAAATTTTACATGGCACAAGTGTAGGTATATATTTGGTATGTGTGGTTTCGTATATGAATTTGTGTATATTACAAGTGTAGGTATGCATGTTTACATTTTATCATATAGTATGGACTTGATTGTGATATTAAGCATTGTTACACTTGGTTTGATAATGATCGTGTGAATGGTAAATTAATGTGGGCTTTGGGTTTTTGTTTGAAATGCGATTGTGTGACATTTGACATTGTTAAAATACTCATTTTAATGTGAATGTGCATGTTTTGTAGTTAACTTAGAAAGTGCATATGACAGTGGTTTTGTTTAATTGCAAACCATGATCGGCACTAGGGATGAGCCAACCCTTCTTAGAGTTTGAGTTTGACGTCATCTATGTTAATCTTCATGAAATCTAGTGTTGGTCTTTAGGATGTCAGTGATCATTTTGACAAATCGCAAACGCTTTAAGGGTCAGGGTGTGACCCCAAATGTTAAGATACAACCTCCTAACTGTCCTAGTAATCGAATAGAGTTTAAATTAGAGATGACACATACGATACATATTAGTTATATTTTATTTACTATATTATTCAGTAACTTATTTTTTATGAGGTCTTGTTTTTACTCATAGCATCAAATGTATCCACTAGATAACATTTATAATGAAGAGTTTTTTTGCTAGTCTTTGGTGTTATTGGGTAGCATCCACAAATATAGCAAAAAGATAAAAAAAACCATTACTTTTAAATAATAACCTTCAATTTGACAGCGCAATGATGGTGGTTACGACTGGGATGATTGTGCGATAGTGGCACTTGCGATGTGGTGCAACTGTTCCACCACCCTGGTGATGGTGAAGTGATGTGATGGTTGCTGTAAGTGGCGTTGGTGATAGGGGCGAGAACAACTTCTTGGTGGTTGTGGTCGAAAAAAAATGATCTTGGGAAAGTGAGAATGAGATGATTGATCTATTTTTACCTAGATTCACCAATAAATTTACTAAATAAAACATTATCAGTAAATTATAAAAATTATTTATAATAAGAATAAATAATAATAGCAATAATAATTAGAAAAACAATACTAACAATTATAATAAGAACAACAATAATAATATCAACAAATTTATCTTGATATTACCAATAGGGTAACGACGATCAATTGGTTAGTTAAATATTTACATTATTCAGTTGGTAATCCATTGGTGTGAATGACAACTTGATATTCTATCAGCAATTCGTCGGTAATTACCAACAAACTCATATATTTTTTGGGTTTTAAGCTCTAACTAACCTTAATATATATGTCAGCTTTGAGTTACAACAAGACACATTTGTTTAAAAAAAAAAAAAAAAAAAACTCAATATGCTCCAATCCGGAAAATTAAATATGATAACCAATAAATTTTAACAATACATAAAATTAGGGACTTAGGGGTTTGAACTAATTGAGCTTGATCTGAGGAAATCACAATATTTCAAAGCAAAATCAAACCAAACCACAACCAATTGAAAAGCTAATTACGAATTTCGGTTCATCGTTGGCGAAGAACAAATCGATATTGAAGAAGAAGATGATCCGATGAAGGTAAGTAACATTCAATTCGTATCAGTTAAAGAATTAATCAAACTTATAAAGATCTTAACTAAACTGGCGTAAGTGTACTTGCATTTCAACTTATAATCGATAGCCATTGAGTTAGATTTCGCCATGCAAGCTAAACGAGAAGAATTCCACTTATACATAAAATACAAAGGTTTGTTGGAAACATGTGCAGGACTACTACTGCTTCTGAAATCAATGGATATATAGCCATTAAGTAATCACCATCTTCAGTCTTCACGGATTAACTTGATGAACCACTTTCACGGGTTAACTTTGTAGTTCGCAACTCCAACAAAACTACAAAATCTCTTCTTTCGATTCCTGAATTCTACAGTTGCAGCAGCATCGTCACTTCTACCTTCACGGGTTGCATAATCACTTCTTCTATAAAACTTAGGCTCACCACCAAACAATTATAAGTAAAAAAAAAACACACAAAAGAGTCATCTTTCAAAAACCCTAATCATTAATCATGGGTTCTAAGGTTGCAGCCTTGTTCTACATCTTCTTGATTTTCATGTCGAGTACCTCGTTACCTTTGGTGTTTGGTTGCAAACACTGTCCGCCGTGCAGCCCGCCGCACCACCAACCGCATCCTCCGCCCACGAAACCACCGCATCATGGCGGAGGAGGGAAGGGGCATCCGCCTAAAGCTAAGCCACCCAAGGTAAGCCCGCCTAAAGTTCGCCCGCCTATTGTCCACCCGCCTATTGTACGTCCTCCACCGGTTACTAGACCGCCTATTGTCCGCCCGCCTATCGTACGTCCTCCACCGGTTACTAGACCGCCAATTGTTCTCCCACCAATAGTGATGCCCCCTCCGGTTATAGTACCTCCACCTATTTTACCACCGCCTGTGATATCTCCTCCAGTTATACTTCCACCACCTTCTCCTTCCTATCCACCGTATACGCCACCTGGTGGTGGTGGAGGTGGCGGGGGAAGAGGTGGAGGTGGTGGTAGTGGGGGGAGAGGTGGAGGTGGTGGAAAAGGTGGAGGTGGAGGGAGCGGTGGAAAAGGTGGAGGGGGCAGAGGCTCCCCACCTATTTCTAGGCCCCCTATTGTTCTCCCACCAATAGTGATGCCCCCTCCAGTTATAGTACCACCACCTATCCTACCACCGCCTGTGATATCTCCTCCTGTCATACTTCCACCACCTACTCCTTCCTATCCACCCTACACACCCCCTGGCGGTGGCGGTGGTGGAAAAGGTGGTGGAGGAGGCAGAGGAGGCGGTGGTGGAGGAGGCAGAGGAGGAGGAGGAGGTGGCGGTGGTGGTGGCGGTGGTGTCATGCCAACATGTCCTATAAATGCATTAAAGCTAGGGGCATGTGTAGATGTCCTAGGTGGATTGGTGCATATAGGATTAGGGAATCCAGTGGAAAATGTGTGTTGCCCAGTGCTTAAAGGGTTACTTGAGTTAGAAGCAGCAGTGTGTCTTTGCACAACCATAAGGCTCAAGCTTCTTAACCTAAACATTTTCATTCCTCTTGCTCTTCAAGCTTTGGTAACTTGTGGGATGACTCCTCCACCTGGTTTTGTGTGTCCTCCTCTACTTTAAATCGAAATAAAAAGAAAAATACAATAAGGTCGTGCGATCGATGTAGTTAGGGCAGCATGCACGCGGGCTAGGTGTCGTTGATGATGATAATGATTCAACTAGTTAAAAGTTGTTGCTCGTTTATGTACTTTTGTAACTTTTATGCATCAATCAATATAGTTAATGTATCTTTTTTCCCTATCTTTCATGCGATTCGTAACAAGATACGTCGTGGATCTTTGTTTTTAATTATCGTGATCGACTGTTGTTGTGTTAACTTATTAAATTTACCATACAAATAGTAATTAGTAGAAGTGGGATGTGTCATCATGGAACCTTTAGTTAAAGTTCTAGTCTTGGACGTAAAGTAATAAAGTAGATTTCATTTTAAAAAGTTGATTGAAATCTAAAATGATTGACACATGTGCTTAAACTACGATACCAGAAAAGAATTGAAAGTCAGATTAAAAAATTTAGCTGAAACTAATAAAATACAAATTCTGATTAACAAGAAAAGTTGAAGGAAAAAATTAAAATCTAAACAAAGAACTTTCACTTATGAAATCCTGCGTCATGATTTGATTAAATATTTGTTGAAACATGTTTTTGATCGCAAAATGTTATATAGAAATAATCTGTTCCACTTAACCAATATAATTAATACGATCTGCACTGCACTACCAGAAAACCACTATCACGGGACAACACTTGTAGCGACAACACTCTTAGCGACAACAAAAATCACTGGTATTGTTGGGCAAGCCGCGACGACATGTAGTTGCTTAATGGTTTCGTACACAGAAATTGACCAATCAAAACCTATAGCGACGGCTTGACATCAGTATAGGATTTGACATGATGGTAGAAAAAATGGGCACCATATTAAAATCATGTACCAATGACATCTCATCGCGATAGATATGATTATGTGTTGTATTGTGTTTGTGTAGGTACTCAGATTATTAAGTCTGCAAACGAACCGAAAGAAAAGGAACAAGACCTTGTTCATGTTCGTTATTAAAAACCTGTTCATTAACTGTTCACGAACATTTACCGTACGATATTTCTTGTTCGTGTTCATTTAACTAAAGAAATAAACATGTTTATGAACTATTCACAAATACTTACCGATTACATACGAACAAAAAGAACCATTCATTAACATAAATGAACACAAATGGACGTTCATGAACATAATCGAATGAAAACGATTATATGTTCGTAAAGGAACAAAATTTGCAATTTTCATCACAAACACTACACATAATCCACTAAAAATAAATTAGTGGACGATGCTAACGAAAACATATAATATAACTAGGTTTTTAAAAACTAAACCAATAAAATAAAAATATAAAAGCCTTTAAATGAACAAATACAAACAAACACAAACGAACATAAAAGGACATAAACAAACATAGACGAACATAAATGAACATATTATCAAACATTCATAAACATAAATGAATTAACGAACAGAAGACCTGTCATGCTCGTTCGTTTAACTAACCGAACTAAATATTTTATTCGTGTTCATTTATTTAATAAACAAACGAACATAAAAGAACTTCCAGCACGAAATCTTCGCTAAATGTTCAGTTCGTTTGCGGGCCTACACATTATGCCTTCCACACCATTTGTTGTATTCCCTAAACAAACCGGCTCGACCCAACTGTTGGATCATCATAAAGCTGTCTTACCCAATGTTTTCAGAACCGGATCGGACGTCAAACCGGATGCCTTACTGGTTTGGTGGTCGGACCAGATTTAAGAACCGGATAACGTCATAATTATATATAGAGTATATTATATATATAGTTATATATATAATTAAATATAAGTAATTTATATATGTATTTTATAGTAATATATAAAACTTAACTATATTTTTATATACAACACATAATTTATGGTTTAACACCCCGTTTTTACCCATTAAAATCAAAAAAATAAAAATAAAATAAAAAAAATCCAAAATCCGGTTCGAACCGGTCCGGTTTCCCTATCCGACCAGCGATTCGGGATGAACTGGCAGGTTCGACCGGCCAAAAATGATTCAATGCGAACCGGACCGGCCACCTAGCCGATCCCCGGTCGGACCGGGTGGTCCGATCCGGTCCCAACAACATTGGTCTTACCGTAATGAAACCAAATTTCACCAAATTAATTGACAATATACATATAAAATTGTTTTTCAAAGAAAATCAGTAAATAAAGTTCAATATTATCATTGTCATATTTGATATATATATATATATGACCATGTCATATTCAGTTCATATTGAGTTATATACAAAATTAGGTAAATTATAATGGTAAGAACAAAAGCTATGAGAGATATGTTACACGTCCCAAGATCATTGAATCAAATGACTCCATAATAAACTTAAATTGAACAATGCAATTTCAAACTACTTGACTTGTATTAAACAAGAACAGAGAACTTGAGTTACAAATCGACACATGACCTCGGCTAATGTTTACACCCATAACATATAAATATTAGACTTGTTGGACCCAATACATGGTTTGTTAGCCTATGGTCCAAACTAAACAAACCCAATATACTAAAACATAAACATTCTCTTGTCTTCGTGACCCATTTAATAATAAAGACTAAGCAAGGCCCTAAAGATTAGAAGGATTATAGATTCAATGTACTTGACTCTTCCTTAGTTGGTTCTTTTTCTGTCGAGGTTTTGTAGTGCCGTTTCAAGAAATTATTGTAAAATGGTGTCAAATGGCGGTCTTTTGGATCCGTAGATCAGAAGATAAGATCCGTAAATCTAAAAAAAGAAAAGAAATCAAATCAAACCATAGCTTGAGATCGGTGTGCATGGACCATGGTCCTTGGTGCGGTTAAAACACCGATAAATAGAAAGAAAAAGAAAGAAAAAAAGGAAATATAATGTCTGCTACATATTAGACGCCATAATCCAAAAACAAACCAAGAGAATGGATGTGAACAAACCAAGAGAATAGATGTGAACAAACCAAGAGAATTGAAATAGGTAATAAATATAAATATTCAACCGATAACGAAGCTTTATTCAATTGAAACTAGAAAATAGAGAAGAAACGAACATAAAACAAAGATGGGACAGGGCGGCGGCGGTGGTGGCACACCGCCCTGTCTAGGGTTTAAACTCGGTGGCGAGGCTAGGGTTTACATGTTTTTGTGGTGGTGCAGCGGAGAAGAAAGTATCCAGAAACCCTAAGGCTCTGATACCATGTAAGATGGTAAAAGAGTGATTTGATTGAATATTATTGATAGGTTATGGTTACATTATATATAGTTTATAAAAAACCCTAGAAACCTAAACCGGACCCGTGGGCTTATACTAATTAATAACCCTAATAATAATAATCAATACTTAACCCTAATAATAATATTGTTTAATAATCATGAATTATATAATCCTCAGTGTTTTCACGACCGGATCGGACCGGCCGGTCCGACCGGTTCGACCGGGATTCGGTTGGTCCACCGGTCCGATCCCCCCCAAATCGTTTTCAGCAAGTTGAACCGGCCGGTTCGAACCGGTTCGGCGGTTGAACCGGGAACCGGGAACCGGTTCGGACCGGATTTGCATCATTGCATGTAAGCCTGAAATTATTATCACAAATCCTTGCCTCTACACCAAAACCCTTTTTTTATTGAACAACTGCCACTGACGTTCAGTTGCAACATAGTATTACTAGCTAAAACATTTTTTTAATGACAATGATAGTTTTATATATTTCAAATTTATGTAACAATACAACCTTACAGCACAAGAAGCAAATAACCAGATTATTTTATTTAAAGTAATCAATTCTTGCACTGGATGGTTGCAATATGGGGATGGAGATGGAGATGAAAGAGAAAGAGAGAGTATAATTTATTCTTGCATTGTGTTATCTATTAGTTAATGATAGATCTGAATCAATTAACTTCTAATCTTATTTGCTTAAAGTCTTAATATCATGACAATTGACATGTTATATTACAAACAGAATAGTTGCAGACGAGCCTAAGGAATTGTCATTTCTTTTATGTATAGTGTGTTTGATTGATTGGATCTTATCCAGCTAGAAAGGATCTACACACCATTATCCATCAAATATTACTTATTTAAATACTTAAAAAGTAATTCTTCCAAGAATCATTACATGTTTTCGGTAATGAGTCTTCTCGATTGGCTAAGCCAACTTGACAAATTAATTATAGCATATATAGTCACGGGTTGGAGTACTTCTATCTGTGTGTGTTAACTTAGTTGTCATGGGTTTTAAATAATCAATGTAAGTGTATGTTATTTGGCTTTTGTATGTCGATACATAGATTATATGTAACATATGGGAAGTTGTGAAAGAATGAAATCACGTGGAGTTTACCACTAATGGATTTATGTTTAAAGTCGGTGCTAGTGACACAAGATAACAAATAAATAAGGTAATCAAATTTTGCATTAGTGTTAATAAAACATACGGGTGGATAAATGATGCGAAGTTGCGAACCATAATAAAAGATTGAAGACTTAAATCTTATGGGGTTAAAATTGTGTATCTATGGTAGAAAATCTTAAATTTGCTGTTTGATAAACTCAAAGTTTTTTTTATGGGCTTTTCATTCAGTTATACAATATGCATGTGAAGCACAAGTTGTAGACCGTTGAATGCCAAGATTTACGTTCTGAGAATAGAGGGATGATTACCCTTCAATTACGACAAATAGAATGACAAAAATCCATTTATTTGCTGCAGGATATACGCAAAAATGGTATGTAGTCACGCTCACGGGAGTTCATTGATTGGCTGGCATAACTTAATAAGTTTGAGGTCCAAAATATTCTTAGAAATGTGTACTTTAAGATATTAGATTGTTCATAAAAAGTCCTAAAAATCAAAAGGAAATCTGAAGGAAAACAAGGAAAAACTAGATTAGTTGTTAACATTGGGTTACAATCCAATTGACCTAGTGACAAGATCAAATACTACTAAAAAGCACTGAAGCTAGTCTCCGACAAAGTTATTTGTTAGAAATCTCTCAGTAATCCCGAAAATTACCGACATGTTTCCGAGAAAAAGTATTTTGATAATTTGATTTTCTTTTTGCTATTATTGATATTAACAAAATTTATGTTATTAACTGAGTTATATTTTAATAATAATAATAATAATAATAATAATAATAATAATAATAATAATAATAATTATTATTATTATTATTATTATTATTATTATTATTATTATTATTAGTAGTAGTAGTAGTATTTTTATTTTTATCTTTATTATTATTGTTTAGCTTTATAACTATTATTATTATTAAGATAAAAGTAAATAAATAAAAAAAGGGACTCAACTTCTCTGTTAAAGTTGGGGACTTGTTGGCATAATGCAAACGAAACGTGGGAATTAGAGGTCTCATGAACTACTACTAAAAATCAATTTTTTATTTTTGGACAAACGATATCAGGTCAGGTCTATGGATAGATCTAGATCTATGGGCCAGCCGGCTTTGGCCGATGAGCATAGGAAATCCATGCTTGAGCGTTCAACTAAACCCCTTACAGGATCGGTGAGGAATTACTCTTGATCTTTTTTATTGGGGCCTACAACTTCTTCAAGCCGACTAGCATCCCTTTCAACTAGTAATTTTTTTAGTCAATACTAATGTATTAGAATGATGATAATAATAATATTTTTTATATAATACGATGAATATTAGCATAAATGAAATAAATAAAAAAATTTGTTGGGAATTTATCACAATTTGCAATGATTTCCTGACGTCATTTAAAATATAGTTTTATTTAATTAGCTTTGACGACATGTTATTGAAAAGTTGTCGCAAATTTTCAACAAAATTCTGCCAGACTAAAATTTGTTGTTAATTTATCAGAAATTATACAGTTAATAATTTGTCAGGAAAATAAATAAGTTTTTGTAGTAAATTAAGATTTTTCTAGTATTGAAATTTGTAAAATTACAAACATATATTAAAAAAAATTGGAGGCTTAAAAAATAAATAATATATGTACTACGTAAATAACTAATATTAACATGTAAGTTATATCTAGACAAAATAACTTTGATTTTATTAAAACAACATTGATTTACAGAATAACTCTTTAAACTTGGGGCAGTCTTGCCTTAGAGCATTCACAGCCCATTCCTTAAAATTATGCGAGTGAGAGTTTTTAAATTATATGGAATGGTTTAAGTGGTTGTAAATACAGTAGAGATAAAATGTTACTGTTTATCTGTAAATTTAAGTATTTTTTTTTAACCCTTATAAATTTTTTAATATTTTTAAAAGTGATTGTGAGTGGAGAAGAGAGAAAAATAATAAAAAATGTATAAAAATATATTATTTAATTGAAAGAAAAAAAAATATTAATTTTTAATGTAATTATAAGGATAAAAATAAAAAAAAAAGATGTGAATGCTCTTAATTAGGGTACTAACCAATGAAACTAGCACCTGCATTGTTTCACATGCAAGTTGGGATCTCTACACTATGAATATAATAATAATAAACTTCATCTATATAAGCCTTAGAATCACACACTAATTGTCACACCACACCCCTCAAACTAAACCATATCTTTGCTTAAAGTTACACCAATGGCTTTCAGCAAATCCTCAACTCTCTTTTTAGCCACCAACCTCTTGCTTTTTGTAGCCACACAGGCATGCTTCACTTGCCACACTCCAACTGTTCCTGTGCCCGAAAAAACAACCAAACCCAAGGGCAATTGCCCAAGGGATGCCCTAAAACTAGGGGTGTGTGCCAAGTTGCTTAATGATTCCATCGGGACAGTCATCGGGAACCCACCGGACCACCCGTGCTGCTCGGCCCTTGGCGGCCTTCTCGACCTTGAAGCGGCCGTGTGCCTTTGCACCGCTTTGAAAGCCAATGTTCTTGGGATTAATATTAATATCCCTATCTCACTTAGCTTACTTATTAACACTTGTGGCAAAGAGCTCCCCAAGGACTTCATTTGTGCTTAGACGCAACAACATTGTCTAAGATTCGGCTTTTCTTGATGACGTTCGCTTTCGGTTGTGATTCAACACTTCCATTTGTTGTCTTTCGTTCTAGTTTAGATGTTTGTTGAGATTCAACTAGGATAAGTTGTTCATGTCATTGAAGTACTTCTATTTCGTATTGTATTTGTACCCTTTTGTTGATTTGACTTCTGCGTGATAATTGGTTGTTTGAAACTTGTTCACGGGTAGCTAGAATATATATATATATATATATATATGGGATGGTTCGTTATTGTAACTTGTGCGTGATAATGAAGCGATGCTTCGTTATTGTAACTTGTGGTTCAGGTTTGTGCTGTTAACGCGACCAATTAGTTATGGCATGACCTTCATCGTTAATAATCGTCTAATACCCGTTTACGATTTAAAAAAATATATTATATTTGGGGGGTAGAATTAATTAGAAACACCATCCGTGGTGAGGTGCAGAGCCCCACATGCGCCTAACCCCCAACACTGCATGCTTGGCGTGTGGGTGCCACGAGGACAATGAGCGAGGCACAGTCGATGCATTGGTGGCTTTCTTAGTGAGCTTGAAAACTAATCTCTATCTTGGTTAGTAATATAACGCTATTTAGATGTGGTAAACATGTGACTATCCACTTTGATCATTTTAGTTCGGATGAAGTGTATTTAGATATGTAACATTATAACTCATATATTGAACATGTTTACAACATGTGGCGATGTCTGGAAAATTGGATGGTGTACTATAGAGGTTTATTTTGCATTAGTCTTTGATTGCGGGCTCATTAGAGTTGGAAATATGTATTGGGCTTATAAATTCATGGATTAAGTGGTTTTCAGAGGTTTATGGTTGTTAGAATTTGGATGGTGTACTATAGAGGTTTATTTTGTTCTTCTAAGAATATCAAACTATTTAAACGTGTATTAAATCTTAATAATTAAGTTTTTATATTTATAGCTTCGATTTTGTATAAGTTTTAGATCTTATATTTATTTCATACTTTATCTAAATTATTAAATTTATAATTATCAATTAAGTTTTATAAATTCATATATATACTTTATAATTTCAAATCTTTGATATTTCATACCAGATCATTTTTCATATATATTTTTCATTTTGTGCGGATGTTTAACGAATATGCTTTTATTAAAAATTTATTTAATTACACGTTTAGTTTATTTAGATTTTCGGCTTAATAATAATCTATAAAAATAAAAGAACATATGACATTTGTGGTCATCTGACTTGCTATAAACACTTTTCGATGTCACCTATGCTTAATATTTCGCTTTTATAATTGGTCCTCTTCTTTAATTTATTTCTAAATTTACACCGAAGACTTTTTGCCGACCCAGAAGTCAAATATATATACCAACAATGAGTAACTAATATTCCACAACATCAAATTCTTCAACAACAATATGTGCAATCAGGCTATTATGATCATGTTACTTTGTACTTTCACCACCATTTTAAACCTCTTACCGGCGATCGCGAACGACACCGAAACATACATTGTCCAGCTAAGCTCTCCCCTTGAACACACATTTGCAGAAACCAAACATCTTGAAATCTGGTACAACACGTTCTTGCACGCGATAGCGCGAGTGTCGGATGAGAAACCGCAGATAGTTCACTCATACCGTAATGTGCTCAAAGGGTTTGCAGCGAAACTGACTGTTACGCAAGCGAAAGCAATTGAAAAAATTGATAGAGTCATATCTGTCCAACCTCAAAGGGTGTTGTCTTTACATACAACACATACTCCTAACTTTTTAGGGTTGCGCCGTAATATAGGTTTCTGGAGAGGTTCAAACTACGGTAAGGGGATCGTTATCGGTGTCCTGGATTCCGGGATTACTCCCGGTCATCCTTCTTTTAACGACACGGGCATTGGCCCTCCACCGGCTAAATGGAAAGGCAAATGTGAAGTGCGCGAGTGTAACAACAAACTTATTGGTGTTAGGAACTTCGTTAGCGGTGAATTGGGTGACGCCAGATCACCGCTAGATGAAGTGGGACATGGAACGCACACTTCAAGTATCGCGGCTGGGAACTTTGTTGAAGGTGCTACTGCACTTGGAAATGACTATGGCATTGCTGTTGGGATGGCGCCGCTTGCGCACTTAGCAATGTATAAAGTATGTAGCGTGAGTCGTTGTGGCGAGAGTGATATGTTAGCTGCTATGGATGCAGCTATTGAAGACGGTGTAGACGTGCTTTCTATCTCGATTGGTGGACGATCACTTCCGTTTTATAATGACCCTATCGCGGTAGGGGCCTTTGCCGCGATACAAAAAGGGATATTTGTGAGTTGTTCTGCAGGAAACTCTGGGCCTTTTAATGCATCTTTATCTAACCAGGCTCCATGGGTTCTCACAGTTGGTGCTAGTACAGTCGATAGAAAAGTAAGCGCGACGGTAAAACTTGGGAACGGGGTGTTGCTAGATGGCGAATCGCTCTACCAGCCTAAAGATTTCAAAGAAACATTCTTGCCTCTTGTGTACCCCGGGTTAAATGGCGATAAAAATGCCATGTTTTGTACACCAAGATCCTTAAACAACACTGATGTAAAAGGAAAGGTGGTGATTTGCCTGAGAGGTGGTACCGTAAGCAGAATCGCAAAAGGGCAGGTAGTAAAAGATGCAGGCGGAGCTGCTATGATTCTCACGAACGCACAGATAGATGGCGCTAGTACTATAGCGGAAGCCCACGTACTCCCTGTATCATATGTTAGTTACAAAGATGGACTTACAATTATAGAATACTTGAGATCAAGCCCATCACCATTTGCAACCATCATTTTCAATGGGACTGTTATAGGAGATAGATCAGCTCCTCAAGTGACCTCTTTCTCCTCAAGAGGACCTAATCTAGCAAGTCCTGGGATCCTAAAACCTGATGTTATCGGGCCAGGAGTTAGCATTCTTGCAGCATGGCCTACATCTGTTGATAACACAACAACAACAGCGCCATTTAATGTGATGTCAGGTACTTCAATGGCTTGCCCACATCTCACTGGGATAGCTTCGTTATTAAAAAGCGCGCATCCTGATTGGTCTCCTGCCGCAATCAAATCAGCCATCATGACAACTGCTGATTTGATCAACATCAACAACCAACCAATTCAGGATGAACGAGAGCTTCCCGCAAGCTTGTTTGCTATTGGTGCAGGCCATGTTAACCCATCTAAAGCGAATGACCCTGGACTCATTTACGATATCCAAGCTGACGATTACATACCTTACTTGTGCGGATTAGGATACTCGGATGCACAAGTTACAACCACTGTCCAAAAGCAAGTTTATTGCTCAAATATATCAAGAATCGCGAAGCACAACTAAACTATCCTTCATTTGCAATCACATTGAGTGGGAATGTGACACAAACATACACTAGAACTGTGACCAATGTTGGGGATGCTAATTCATCTTACACTGTGAATATTTCACACCACCAGGCATGAGTGTTTCTGTGTCACCATCTACACTTATCTTCTCAGCACTTAACCAAAAGTTGTCATATCAAGTGACATTCATCCCTAGAGGATTTGTTCCAAATCAATATGTTGATGGGGCCATTGAATGGAACTCCAAAAAACACTTTGTCAGGAGTCCTATTTCCATCAAATATGTTTGAGTGGTAACACATATATTGGTTTTATTGGATACTCAAGGGCTGCAGCTGCAGTTACCAACTGTTTTCTACCTTAAGTTTTTTAATTAACTTCGAATTATTAAGTATTAATGTTGTTTCATCATAATTTAGATTGGGTCATTATAAGTTGTATACAATTCAGAAATCTACATGTTCACAAGCCTAAAAATTTTTAATTATTCCTAACCATAAGCTGACTCAGACATCAGAATATACATGTAACTCAATTAAGGGTGATTTATGTTACAAGTAATTTACGTGATGAAGTTATTATTAGTCTAGCTAGCGCTATTTTTTGTTTATTTTTCATTATTATTCATAATATAACTAGTTATTACTATTGAAACGTAAGGCTCGTTAATTAAAGATCTACTTTTCACATAATTCAAAATTGTTATTGTTACCAAAACATTATTATGGAGGGGATAACATCCCAAGCACACCACTAGAACCTGATACCATCTCAAGCATACGATAAGTGTTAATTGGTAAAATTCTAAATAAATACAAACTAGCCTTTTTACCTGGAGCGCGTTGTGGCGGCATGGACGCGGCGTGATAAATTATAAATTACAATCAACTCAACTCTAAACTAAATTTACATCAAAACGTAGAGAACTCGAATTTATACCGTTGAATGAACACTTTCTATATTAGACCCCACTCTTTTTTCAAATAAAATTTATATCGAAACGTAGACAAATTCTGAACGTAAAAAAAAAACACTCAGCAATACCGTATACGACATGATAAAGTATATATTACAATCGTCCCGCTCGTATCCAAAGTAAATTATTAACGTCAAAACATAAAGCAACTCTTATTTTTAAATTAAGCTCGCGTGATGCGGCGCTTTTTCAAACCTTGTTATGCGCATTATTACAATGACATTGACGTGTTTAAGTACGTAAAAAGAAACGTGTGAATTTGCGACGATTTGATATAGATAAAAGAGAGTACTATGTCTAGTACGTTACGACGTAAATAAAACGTAACGTTGATGCCACAATCACTAAAGAAAAATTTAAAGTGATTGGAAAAAAGAAATATCAAAAGAGTAAAAGAAAAAAAAAGGAAAAAAAAAAAGCAAAATTGCTACTCGTAGATTCGAACCGGGACAGTGGATTAAAAAGTAATTCCTTAACCACTCCACCCACCACTCAACATGTTTAATAATTTTGAAACAAAATATAAACTGACTTTAGGAGAAAAAAGAATTTTAAAAAAACACAAAACCTTCACTTTTAAGGGGCTGTTTGATTTGCTTCTGACCCGCTCAAAATGTCTGACCCACTGACCCGGTCAGATATTTTGGCCGGTCAGTGTGTTTTATTTGCATTCTTTCGCGTTCTGACCCGGTCCGACACCACTGACCCATGCGTATTTTTTCACTTACCCCGTCAGTTTTAAACAAGCTCTTACCCGATCAGCACATTCTGATCGAGTAAATGAAATCAAATAGCCCTAAGTATAAGTAAATTTAGATTGTTCCACCGGTTGAAGTGTTGAATTCCGTACCTGGGTAAGATGCGATCCAGTCTTCAGGAACAGCCCAAAAAAGCACATGCAGACCATTTGCTTTCTGACTTACTGTATTCACTATTCAGCTTCCAAGCCCACCACTGTTAAGCACTTAAGCCCAGCAGCATAGTCCAAACTCATAAAAATCCACAAATACAAACTGATAAGAATATACACAACACAACAAATAAATAAATAAATATCATTCCACAGATATCTAAATCATTGAATTGTACATAAACAGAGGCGGAGGGGCAACCGCCTAGAATCCAGTATCATGAGAGGCTCAAAATTTTTATAAATATTTATGATATCCATATGCTACATATATCTATATTTAAAAAAAATCTATACAAAACTAACCCATTATATAGTTAAATGTTACACATTTTAAATTAACTTATTTTTATCCAAATATGATTTGGTCAAACCACATAACCCGTTTAAATTGGCCCATCATATAAACAATTTATAACTTTTTTTAGTTTGAGTCTCATTTTTCTAGCTCAACCCGGACGTCTAAGTTCTCAGCATCGGCATTGTACATAAAGATGAATAATTTTAACACAAACCTTACCTCCATTAAAAGTATAAAGAGTTTGTTCCCAAAAGAGCCTGACAGTATAAAAATTGATGATAACAAGTTCTTATAACCCACATGTTACGATTTAATAATTAAAATAAAAAATATTTTAAACTAAAAAGATATAAGAAAGGTAAAAGGAAAAAAATAAAAAAATATCACATAAAATAAAAGGGAATTGTAGAAAGCAGGATTTAAACCTACGTTCCTTAGTTAAAAGAATAAAACGCTAACCAATTAAGTACCCCAACCAATCTATGTTTCCGGAATGTGAAAGGAACTATTTATCTAGTATCAAAGTCTGTGGCTTTAAACGACCAACTTTAATGAATAAGTTATATATAATTTTTTAAGACTATAAGTTATAAAAATATGGGATTGTCCATTACACTTGCTACCTTCTCATTGATGCCATCAGCACTAACCATTAATTAGATGCTGTTGTTAATAATATGTTCGTCTTTTAGTGTAGCTCTAACCCCCTATACGTTTGTAATCCAAAGGGTGTAAAGTTACACTTGTTGTGAACCCCACACGATTTACCACATTATAGCAAGTTGCAAATGCCAACAATAAGTCTGCTGACGACCACATATCTAGCCATAGCTAATTAGATTTTTACTGGTACGCGTCTTGGATTATATATTTTATTATATTTATAAACTAATCAGCCTCCATAAATGTTAATTACTCATTCAATTGTGGATATGTGTTTTATTCATTTTAGCTTTCCTCATCCCGTCTTTTACTTTGGTATTTGTCTTGGTTCTATTAAAAAAATACGTCTTATGCATCGATTAATTAAATATACCAGATTTTTTTTTGACTCGTGAATACACAATCTCTGTTCTCTGCCTACTATACTCTAATCACCATATGTATTTGATATCACAACCGTCCTTTAGTTGGAGAGCACACTAAGTTACCCTGGGATGTCCGCCTAGGATGATATACGAGTTATTTATCCTCTGATGGGAATTTACTGTAGATCTAAAAAAACAACATAAGAAAATAAGATTGCACCACGTAACAAAATAAATAAGAAAGATAATAAAATTTGATTTTTGAATGAACTAAGTTGATTCTTATATATTTTAAAATACAGAAACTGACATAAATGGTGCATGTGGTATGATCATATTGTATGTTTGGCGTCTACATATTTACAAAGTTAATCTAAACTTTTGTGTGCACATTATACGTTTCGTTTTGATCCATGACGTTAAATCTTGTTAAATTTTTTGCATATCACACAAACTAACAAGATTTTACTTTGTGGACCAAACATACAATATATACACAAAAGTTTGAACTATATTTTAATTTTTAAAATCTGATTACTAAACGTGTTACAAGCACATAAAAGTTTAGACTAATTATACAATTCTTGATATTTAAATACCAAACATGTAATTTAATCAAACCACAAGTATCATTTAATAGATTTTGTTTAGAACATTTTCACTACATATGTCACTACTCTACTTGAATTAATAGAAATAAACAACAACTTGCTCCTAGGTCCAAAAGTTTCCTATTCATATCTTATTGATGATTTAGCTTTTTCAACTAGTCAAATTCGACGTGTGTTTGACTTATTGCAAATTGTAAGTAAAACCAACGAATTAAATAAAAGGGCTCGTTCGACCTTTAGCAACGAGGAAGAGTCGAGTTACGAAAAACCAATTTACTTTTAGGTATCTTTTAATTAATATTAATATTAATATACATACATGCATGAAAACAATGATCCCTATCAATATTATTCGAACGAGACGTAATTCTAAAACATTATAAACAATTCATACGGCCTCCTATAATGCTTCTTTTTTTAACATCATCCATCCACTTGCTACCCCCATGAGGGATTTACAACCATAACTATTGTCCACACTAATTAAAACAAGTAGAAAGTCTTATAACAAAGAAAAAGAAAGTGTAGCTAGTTTCTTATATTTAACCATGAAAACGATAACGTGGTGCTTATTTTAGAGTGTTTTCTCAAATTATTAGTAGTTAACGCGTGTGTATGCACACACACATATACATATATCATATATGAACACACATACATTCACAAATGGTAATGTTTTTGATGTAATAATTGGTAAATAAACTACCTGTGTTAATTTTCACATTTATACTTCAGTGTATTCAATAATGATTAAATTTAGTGTATACACTAGTAACACTTCACACTAGGTTCTTAATTTAGTGTATACACTAGTAAATTACACTTCTTCTAGGTTCTTAATTTAAAGTACTCACTATATGTGATTACTTTTGGTGTATTGGATAGTGATTACATTTAGTGTATACATTGTGTGGATTCTCGATATAGTTTAACGGATTCAATAGTGAATACACTACATGTGAAACTATTTATATTTTTATTGTATTTTTGGTGAATACACTACATGAACATTATCATGGTAGTTTAATTAGTGTATTTAGTAATGGATACTCTATCTAAATTATGAACATATCTTAGTAATTCATTGAGGAATAAATTGTTGCTTATACTAATTATACTTTAGTGTATGAGGATCTTAATTTCGCATAATATTTTCTATGTACAAAGAATACACTACTTCTGTCTTCTAGTTCTGAGAATTTTACGCTAGAGAATACACTATTTGACAGACCTACATAAACTAATAATTGCTTAAAATATATTGAACACTATCATTTTTTATCTAAATAAAAAATAAAATATTTTATTAAGTATAATGAAATACTAAAGTCTCCACTGTATGTGTGAATATTAATACAAATGTATGTAGTGGCAAACACAAAAATTTTTTCAGGGAGGGCAAAATTAGGCCGATTGCATAATTTTAAAGAAGACGTTCAGGATTTTCACATTCATATAACATTAAAATTTTTTACGAGGGGCGACTGCCCCCCGCCCTATAACCTAGGTCCGCCATTGAATGTATGTCTTCGCATGTGTAGGTATTAATATCATACACATATGTATGCATATACATGTATGCAAATAAAAATTTTAAGACACATGCAATTAAACAATATTTATTGATATGTGTGTATGTTGAAATATAATTAAAGTACATTTAGAAAAAATGTAAAAATAGAAAAAAGAATGGGAAAGTAAACTTGTATCTTTCAAAAAACCAATTAAATAAATAATATTCTAAAAGGTTACTTACAAGTTTGAACTCCAAGTTTGATTGCTAGTCAGGGCCGGCTCAATAAGGTTATTGGACCAGGCGGTGACCTAAGGCCTTCACATGTTGAGAGCCTTAAGTTTTTTCATTGTTTGGGCTAGGGTAATTACAGTTTTGGGTTAGCTACTGCGTTTTGGGCTAACTGTTCTGTTTTGAAGCCAGACTAGGCTTGATATTAATTTTAATTTTTAAAACTTGGGGCTGCTAGGGTACTTAGGGCATGTTTAAAAAAAAAACTAGAAAAAAAACTAGAAAAATAAGCTTTATATAAATGTTTCGCATGTTTTTTTAAATATATAAAAAGTAGATTAATTTTTTTTTAACTCCACCAAATATGAGCTATTTAGTTTATTTTTGCCGGTCCCAAGCCCGGATAAAAAAGGAGGATCTTTATTAAATACTTAAGAAAAAGGCCTCCAAAATTAACCCCGCCTTACGCCACTAAAATGATTGAGCAGGCCCTGTTGCTAGTCATGAATGGGGTTGTTCTACACAAAAGTTACCGTAGTTAGCATTAAAGTATTGGCTTCTTTATCGTTCATGATTATTTTTTTCTAATTGCCATAGTTATTTCATAGAGAAGAAGGTTATGAATTTGATCTAGGTTATTTAAGAGAAATGATTCTAGGGCACTATGATAAAAAAATAAAGAGAAAGACGAAGAGAGATATACAAGAGATAAGAATGACACATTTTAAAGTTAGGTTTCGGATTAATAGAGAGAGAGTTCAAGCAAGATATTGTCGAAATAGTTAAGAAGGGTAGTATTACTATCCTTTCTTTTTTCTTTAATCTTTTTTATTTATTTAATTACAAAAATGCTATTGTTATAATAGAATAGTAAATATTTTTCTTCATGTTTTTGTACAATATAGGTGTTTTGAAATAATCCTTCATGTGTAGTGAGACAGAAGGCAAATGGAATTTCAATTAAAGACGCTGTGATCACTGAGCATGCCAACAAGGCAATGAGGTTTTTTATAGTACTACAAATGATTTCTAATTATAGGAGCCAATCAAAATCGAGCCAATCGATATCTTATGTATTTATCTAAGATTTCAGTTGATTATATAAATACAACACTATTATGTAAATATCATTTATCTGATACACACAAATTTATACGTATTTATATTTTATAAACATCTACACCGTATAACTCAAATCTATATATTTTTCTAACCCTTACAACAGGTGCATTAAATCTATATGCATTACTTGTCAAGACAGAGTTACCCTTGCACTATGATTCATGTGACATGTCCTAATCAATGGCCTCTACACTTTTTAGGAATTTCATCTTGTTTCAAATAGCTAGCGCGCGCGCATAAACACACATATATATGTGTGTGTAATATGAGTGTTTATTTCAGAACCAATAAGAATTATGAGATCCGCTCTAAGCTCTGTATTATTTTTCATATAAACGGACTAGAAGGTAACGTGATTTCAGTATGTTCGCTACTTATTTTAAGAAAACTCTATTATTGATAATACTTTGTCTAAATGCACATGTACACATACACTACATGAATATGTTTATATACACATGTGCATCTTTTTATATTTTAAAAAATTTACTAGAGAGAAAATTAATGTAAATGAGTGGGAAGATAGAGACAAACCATTCTTTTTCAATCTAACTTTTGTCATTGAATCAATATGTATATGTGTCGTGAGGTTCTTAACACAATATGAATTCACTAATAAATGGATATGTATGTGTGTTTATCAATAAAATTTTATCTAACACCTGGCAAATCTATACCTTTTGTCAAGTCTACCCTGATATATACAAATTTGATTGCTTTTGCTTTAAAGTATTATACATTAAAGAGACCTCGTTACTAACTTACTAATATGATATATAAAATACGTTTTAGCAAGATAAAATTGAAAAGAAACTTATATAATACAACCCGACTGCAATACTTATGTAAACAAAGATATAGTTGAAGATGAAAAGTTTCTAAAAAAACACATATTTTTTCTAAATTTTATCCAAAATAAAAGAATATCGTGAGATCATTCTCTAAATAATTTGTCGGCGTTTTTGTGATAGTTTAACCTCAATTATTGGAAAAGGTCATAGAGTTGCGAGCATGAACAAGTGTTGTTATGCAGACACTTGTCGTATCATGTGTGACCAATTGGCTTTTAGGCCTCTTGAATGGTTGCTCCTGTAATTTTTTTACTTTGTTTAATGAAATGAAGCTTATGATATTATTATTTTTATTCAAAAAAGTATAGTTAAATAAATAAAATACATACATCATCAAGTGGGACTCGGCTAAACATATATCCATTTGATGAGTAATCTGACAAGTGTGTCAGCAATGTGACCGGAATAAATATTTAATTATGTTTTGTTTTCTCTACATAAATTAACCTAGAATTTTAAGATCGTGTTTTTCTGCGGGTTTGTTTTAGGTTTGTTTTTTTAAATAAAAATTGTGTTTGGTGCGTAATAAAAGAGTCAATGTTTTAAACAAAATTATCAAAATTTAAACATCGTTAAATAAAAACAGAAATCAACGTAAATGAAACCATTAAATTGAGCGAAAAATAAAATAAAAAACCTAAAACAATCTAACTATTTAATGTAAAAAAACGTCTGTAACGAACAAATCAATTTCACGCATTTCAGATTAATTGAATTTCGTCCACTGTTAAAGTATAAAACAAAACCAAATGAACCTAACAACACAGATACAATAAAGCTCATAATTGATTTCTAGTTACGGCTGCACACCAGATCATAGCCTTTTAACTGCGAAACAACGAAAGGTCTCTGATGTACATAGGTTCATCATCATCGACTAAACAGTATTTGCAAGACAACCAAAATTAGACAGCAGAACAACATCGACGGTGATATCCACATCGGCCGATAGGGTTACAATTGCCGATAAGATTCACGTCAGGCACCTTTTTTTTCTAAAAAAAAAGTTACTTGGGTTGAAATATCTATATTTAACTAGAGACAACTAAATAGTGGTGAGTGTGGGCCACGAGAAAATAACTATTCATTTTACCTTCGTAAGTTAACAAAGAAAATAGGTACAACTTATTTTCAAAACATATGAAATCGAATGTTATGGGTTTTTTTCCAATTATAATTATTTATGAAAATTTATATTTTAATCGAGGTATGTCTAATTAACATAGGTATGTTGTATTTTCACCAGCAAAAATTGAGTATCACTTGCTATATCCGTCAATGTAAAGAGCCAGCTGGTAATTAATTAATCATGGATCAACGATAAATCTCACGATAAATATAAAAAAATTATAGAAAATAAAAGATATAACTATATGTCAATAATCCCTCATTAATTAACCACGGATCAATAATGAAAGATAGCCTAAACTGGAAAAAAAATGTTCAAAGACGCATTACCCAGGAAACACCAAACCAACACTTTCAGGGAGCGTTTGGTTCACGTAATTCGTAAGAATTTATGGGAATTCATGGGAATTGGAATTGGAATTGGTATTGGTATTGAAATTATGTGATTTTCCAATCAAAATTGTGCTTGGGTGAACAATGAGAGGGATGTTTTACTACAAAATTTCTTTGGTTGTAAGATTTAAAATCCTTCTCTAGGTGGAAGGAATATTGAAATCTCACAATCAAAGTAATTTTGAGTAAAACATTCCCTCTTATTGTTTACCCAAACACAATTTTGGTTGACGAATCATATAATTTCAATACCAATTCTAATTCCTATGAATTCCGTGAACCGAACGCCCACTCAATGCCTTTACGGGTAGGACAAGTTTATGGACTAGACATTTTTTCAATAATCTATCAAAAAAGGTTACTATAAATGTTAACGGAACCATGATTGTTTTCAAATGAATATATTTCCATGCCTATTAACACTCTTGGTATTTTTTGTCTTCCCAAACATCCTTATTTTTCACATGTATTTAACCATTTTGTTTGGGATTTTTATATATTTCCCTTATTAATAACATAAATTACATATTTCTCCAAGGCATAAATTCAATTATATGTTTCCTCTTTCTAATACATAACTATTACATATTTATTCATTTTATTAACATTTAACTATCAAATGATTATTTTATCTTGTTTTTACTAAGAAATTTTACATATTGATCTTTTATTTATAATTGATTAAAACTTTACCAATTGTATTTTGTATCTAGAGATATAACGTTGATTATCGGTGATTATTGTTTTGAAATAAAGTTTTAAACTTTTGTATTTGGAGTTGTAATTTTATTATTTTCTTTTATATAGAAGACTCAAAGTGGATGAAATATGTGATTGATGTTCTTAGTAAGAGAAATATATAAAAATAACTTAGTAAAAATATAGATACAATATTCATTCAATAACTAATTTTAATAAGATTGGTAAATATGTAATATATATGTTTTAGAAAGGGGAAATATGTAATTAATTTTTAATTTGGGTAAATACGTAATTAATGAGTTTAAGAGGAGAAAATATGTAAATGCCCTATTTTGTTTTGGTAGTAACTAATTTGTTGGAATTTTGGTCTTGAAATTATATTAACCATACCTATCTCAAAGGAGGTCCAGACCATAGATTGGTATCTTAAGGTGGTTCCCTCATCTGTATAACTTGCAACTTTTTATGTGCAAACATCATGAAATCGGTTCCAACATGTATGCATGGTTTTCCATGTTTTAAAAAGAAGTGCACATTTGAAAACCCATATGCATGATGTATAAGAATGTATGGCACTTTCAATTTGCAAGGAACTATTGGTAGATTAATGTTATAATTTGTGGTTTTGAAAGATACTTGAATTGGTTTGCATAGTTTGATGTGCACATCATTTGCATATGTTTTTTCTAGCTTTAAGAAATGATCTTTTGTTCACAAGTTCCTCTAGAGAGTGTAAGCTAGGAAATACTTCATATGCCACATGATTTCCATAAGTAAATCAATTATGAACATGATAATATTTGTGAGATATAGAAATGTAGTTTACTATAAGAAAATATTTATATTTATCCAAAATGTAACGTACATATAGTAAGGCACTTCATGCATTTAACTGATGTGGAAATATAATTTAGCAAAGAAAGATTTGTCATAATTTAATATGCCATTGCATATACTAGAACAACTGATCGAGTGTTGTTTGTTTGGTTCTTAACATAGTTAACTTCATATTATGAGGTTTGTCATATGAAATGAGATGACTTTGAAATATGTTTGTGTTGTAGGTGTTTGGAGCTTAAAGACCACAATTTGGTTGTTTTAACGTGTGCGCATAAGATTAACGGAAGAGTGGAAGTTATGCAAGTGAAGATAAAGCGATTGGGAGTAAAATAGCTTAAAATGAAGACTCAGCACAGGTACTCTACCACGAGCGCATGATGCTCTGATATCAATGCATCAACCAACATATTACACCAACTTACTAACACATGACAAGGCTCTAGCTTGAAGGGAATTAGTGTACTAATCATCATATATGTATCTTTAAATCAAAATAATTTGTTATGACCTAATATGACTTATTTTAAATCAACTATTTAACGCATTATTAGGCCTATTAGTATATTACTCATGATACACATGTTTTTAACACCAAAGTGACTTACTTTAGCCCAATATAACCTTGTGATATCTAAACCAACCCACTAGCATATGGCAATACCTGTTAGTGTATGTATCATCATACACATGTCATAACAGCAAATAGACTTATTATTACCTAAT
The DNA here is from genome assembly GCA_025506415.1 of Flaveria robusta. Lineage (NCBI taxonomy): Eukaryota > Viridiplantae > Streptophyta > Magnoliopsida > Asterales > Asteraceae > Flaveria > Flaveria robusta. The sequence continues at coordinate 28,395,280 of CM046474.1, read as the reverse complement.
GCGACTTTATGTTACATAAAACAACTCATTAACCGATGACAATGGTAGCTTGTGTAAGGTCATTAGTGTACTAATCATCATATATTTGTTTTTAACACCAAACAACTTCTTATGGGCTAATATAATTTTATGTAATCTAAAACAACTCACTAGTATATGACAAGACTTACAAAAGGTTTATTTGTGTGTTGATCGTCATACAAATGTTTTTAAAATCAAAATAACTTGTTATGACCTAATTTTATATTAACTAAAACATATTACTGACATATATATGGCACCCATAAAAGCTTATTAGTGTACTCATTTTATACATGTGCCCTTAATAGTTAAATGGCTTGTTAGAACATAGTGTGAGTCTTTGTAAATACATACACATGCTATGTTTTTAAACAAAGCATCACCGACTGTTTATTGGTTGGAACCATTTTCGCAAGAGATTTTCAATAAAGAAATCATCGCTGAAAACCTTATGTTTTATATATAATTATTTACAGGAACTTATATATATAAAAAGAAAATACAAACAAAATAGAAGTATATTTTATGTTACTTTGAGAGATGATGTGGCGTTTGCTAGTTAACTTATCAAATATAACTTGATCACTTTTAACGAAACGTAATTATCAATTCTTATAAGCAATTATTTTGCATATGTGGCCTTCGTTTGCTGAACATCCACATCATGTCTTATAATAAAGCCATTGTTATTTTTTAGTTTCTTTTATATTGTGTGTGTTTGTTTTGTTTTAAATGTTGGTTTATTATAAGTTTTTTATATTAAGCAAATCATTAAGATCTTATAGAATTAGAATTTTTTTTTAACAAATATATACTGCTATAGCATTTAAGTATCCAAAATGACAAAAGATAAAAGTGAGTTGATCTGTTAAAAAAAATTAAGTTAGTTGATGAAAAATGAAAGTCTTTATTGGAAAATTATATATTGAAAGAAAAAATATAACTTTACTTCTATTTTTCTTGTTGGGCGGTGGAGAAAATAAATTATATTAGTTGTTAATTAATTAGTATGAGCCGTTGACTTGGCATTATCACGCTAGCAATATCCATCAAAATGTAGGAAACAATTAGCTGTTAAATTTCATTTATATCATATTTAGAGTATATCTGTTTTGTTTACCTGCTAAACTTTGTATATTTCGTTGCTATATTTAAAATTTTATGTTGTGTTCAAATGTTTTTTGTTTACCTGTCTAACATCTTAGTGTCAGGTTGTTAAGGATTAATTGTAATTACAAGAAAGTAAATAATTAAGATATGTCAAATAGGAATGATGTTCAAAAATTAAAAAGAAAAAGTAAATAATATCCCTATAAATAGGCTTCTTTATAACTGTATACGAAAGACGAAATACGCTTGTGTCTAGTGTTTATTGCATGTAGATATCTTTATAAACAATAAAAAAAATTTATTATTCGACTCTAAACGTTTATAGTATATCTAGTAGCTATAATATGAGCTTGAAACATCCCGTTCTCACAATTTCTTTTACAATTAAGTTATAGGATATGGGTGAAGGTTCTCCCATTTTATTTTACTATAATGTTGACTGAATTACGTATACCTATTTGCTTGAAACCTCAATTAATGTTCATACAAGAATGAAAAGGATTTATCACACGAAAAGTTATATATCGGCATCATGGTTTAATGTTACCAAAAAGTTTTACCACATCGGAAATGGCCACAACATGAGGTATATATAATAAATGGATAAGATAATATTTGAATCGAATGGGTTGCGTGGTGAGTATACTTACACACCTATTTAATTCAATAGTGATTAAAACATTTGCTTTAATTCATAATCTCATGAAATACTTGTAAATTTATTTTAATATTAAATAAAAAATAAAAATTCATAAATAGACAAAATGTTATTGAAAGTTTAATTAGTCCAACATATTCGGCAAAATTCATTTACATAAAAGGTGACAACAAATTATTATAATTAAAAGTATGCGGTGGAAATTTAGTCCCAACAATAAAACGCCTCGAATAGGTCTTTTTTATGACCCAATATTATACTAGTATACCTTTCAGGCTCACGTGTCAGTTGACTTCTATTTCATGTCCAACGACTTCTTTAACCAGTTTTTGCCGTCGTATCTTTTTAAATATTATGATTTTTGAATATACTTATAATAATTATTATTTCTTTGCAATTTAATTAATTATGCTCGATTCAAGGGTGATGAGGAAAAAAGAAAAAGAAACAGAACAACATAATAAATCATGATGGTATTAACTAATATATGTGTGTGAACAATTATTCAATTATTGATAATTAAAAAACACAAGTCTTTTAATTATGCTTTTGTTAATGTTTGTGGATTTCTTGTTTATATCGAGTAGGGTTCGAATTCGTATGAAATATTGAATTTGTGGTCCGAATTGATAATTTTCTAGTCTTGTGCTTGTGTTTGGATGTGTGGCTTTTTTAGTTTGCTTGTAATTGTGTGTGTCATGTTTCGTTTCCTACTAGTCGAATTGTTATTAATAAAAATTTTACCGTCAAAATGTAATTGTAGTTAACCACTTTCATCAAACATGGAAGATAATATGTAAGGCCATTAAGTGTTTAAAGTGATGATTAGGGCTACATGCGTATCAAACGAACATGAACAAGGCTTTGTTCGTGTTCGTTCATTAAGGGAATAAACTTGTTCATGAATTGTTCACGAACACTTACTGAACGAGAACATATTCATAAACTGTTCACGAACACTTAGCGAACATAAACAAACGCAAACAAACACAAACAAAGGTAAACGTATACAAACAAATGTTCATAAACATAAGTGAACACCAACGAAAGTTCATAAACACAAATGAATCCAAACAATCAAATATTCATTTTAGTATAAATTTGTATTTTCATCACAAATGAAGATTCATGAACATAAACAAATACAAACGATTATATAAAATATTAAAACTTTTAGATAAATGAACATATTATCAAACATTCACGAGCACAAATAAATGAACGCGGCATCTGTTCTGTTCGTTCGTTTAACGAAACGAACAAATTTTTTTTGTTCGTGTTCTTTCGTTTATTAAACGAACTTCCCGTCGCACGATTTACAAACTGTTCACTAAACGTTCAGTTCATTTACATCACTAGCTAAGATGATGTTGAAAATTGAATCAAAGAAAATGTTTCACCTTGACAAAGAACATCAACATGAACGGAATAAAAATTTAATATCAACAATTAACGATATCTTACTAAATAAATATAGTCAAATGATACTAACTTATGGTTTTAACAGAAAAACAAAAGAGAATATTGTATTCCTATCAATAGTAATTAAGTTTATTTCTAATGGTACTAACTTACTCCTCTTGACAGTTGTAATTCATATCAAAATTAACTCTCCATCAAGTTTCTACTAGTAGACTAACTTCCTACTAATAAGCATAGTTGATGCCAACGGATCATTGCTATTGTAATCATCAGCACAAACCTTGAACTTTTTAGTTAGCTTTATGTTTGACTTTAAAATTAAAATATATGTCTACGATATTTAACTTATTGCAAAGTCTAGACCCTAACATGTTCAACAAATTTTGAACACATTCAAACACTGTAGAAATTTAGGACTAAAGAGTGTCTTTGTTAACATATAAACATCTTTCTTATCATTATCAGCTTTATCAACATTTGCCACCTTTGAGTTCATGACATCAGGATCTCATACCACTATCTTTTTCTTTGATAGATGTATTGTACCCAGGTTATCACATAAGACAATGATATGTTTGATATTAATTCAAATGATTACATTAAAAACACAAACGAAAAGGAATACAATTTTGTCTCCAAAAAGTCCCCTTCTTACCACTTATATATAAATTTCTTACCAATTCTAAAGTAAAAAAGACTATTTTATCCCATCAAAATAACTACCATGAGTGGTAACTTTACATCTAATTTACCTTCAAAAATTTCATATGTTGTTTTAATTTTACTTCAAAAAAGTTTTATTATGTTGGATAAAGTTGAAACAACTAATGAACTTTTTAATTAAAATTAAAATAACTTATGAAACTTTTAGAAGTAAATTGATATTTTTAATTTTTTCAAGATAAATGTTTTTGACAATTAAACAAGTTATACTTAATTATATTGGTTTCAAGATATGAGATATTTAAATATTATATTTGCTACCGACATAGCTCTTAAAAATGTTGAACATCATGGGCATTAAAAGGTTTGTGAACCGTTTAACAATGAGTATAACTACTTCAAACTTATTACATATCATCATTTTTATTAGTATAATTGTTTTAAATATCACATATAATCACTTTTATGAGTAGAATTACTTTAATACGATTCTTGATGTATATGCAAATACAAGAGTTTGAATATCGTTTTATCGATATTTTTTTGGCAATAAACCTAATCCGACCCAATTTGACCCGAACTGAACAAGAAAATATATTATATTACGATAATTAAACAACCATTAAAAGTTCCGCCCCCGTGAAAATATATGTTGGGCCCACTACTGCTCATTCCTTTAGAAAAATATAACCCCTTTCAGTAGTAACTCCCATCGGTATACTAACATACCGTCCACAACTACTTTCATCTTGATTGTCATTATCTACTTTCATGTAACCTCTTATTGATCACAAAATCTCTACCGACTAGAGAAGTTTATATTTACTGATATTCATCAGAACAAACCCTTAAGTTTACTAGTTTGATTGATTTTATTAGAAAATATTCCAACAATACTAGGTGGTTCAAGATACCCCCAGTTCAATTCCCGTAGATACAGCGAAAACCCAATTGCTAGAGAATATGAATATCATCAAGAAAATCAAATTAAACTATTATTTATCAAATACTACTTTTAGGAACATATTGTTTTGATACCCATGATGATCCCATTGACTGTGAGCGGGCCCTCAATTATTTGTCCTTGCAATAGATCGATCGCACCTCGCTAATAATTATTGCATGAAGGATGGAACACAATTAAAAGTTTTAAGCCAAATCTTAACGTAATAAAATGTAAAAAATAAAATCAAATCAAATGGTAACTAACACACCCATCAAATCTACTTCTTACCTATACCATAATTAATTTATATCACACTATCATAGCATCGGCTCAAACTCTTAATCTCAAATGAAACATCACCACTATAGCTTTAATGACTTTATCATTGAACCCAACCCTCACCCAACAAAATGTAGTTTTTTTTTTACTTTGCATTGAATTAAATTAGGGTTATTAAATTTTAATAATCTCAATTTTCATTTATTTTCCGGGATTAATCATAACTCAGGAAATGTTTATAAATACTTCTAACTTTAAGTTTGTTTTCCTTCAACGATCTCTTACTAACTGAGAGTTAAGGGAGGTTGTAAGTTCTAGTCCTACTAGCAGCAAAATGTTATTGGTGGGTCGTTACCGCAGTGGCCCTTCAGGTGGCGGGTTTTCCCAGGAATTGATGGTTGGTGGGCTTGGGCTACCCAGCACTGTCAGTGCTCGCGGGCGTATGGGGTTCCTTTTCGCCATTGGGGTACCCCGAGTAGCCGGACTTTAATTAGTTTGCCGTTCAAAAAAAAAAACCGTTAGTGTTTCGATGACATGTATTGTTTATATTACTAAAATACTAAGCAGAAAGTTAAAATAAACCATCTAATCCGTCTATCTGAAACTTTTACACTTAAAACCCGTTAATCTTCACCTTCTAATCTGAAACACTTGATTCATTGGAGGTAGATTTTAGGTGACGTTGGAGGTTAGACACCGAAAAACAAACTTGATGGAGGCTGTGCGGCGGCGGAGTTGAAAAATGGCTTAATGTTGGTCCCATTTTATCAAAAAAACTAACGGGAGTTAACTCTTAGTTAGTAAAGGATTGCTGGAGGAAAATAAGTTAAAAGTTAAGAGTGTATACAAATATTTTCTGAGTTGAGATTAATCCCGACCAATTAATAAAACTAATTAATAAAAATTGAGATTATTAAAATACAAAACCCATTAAATTAATACAATAATATTGTTTATTCATTAAAGCTAAACGCATTTAATGTCCTGTTTTAGTTATCCATGGAATATGTAAAACTGATTCTAATTCTAAAATGGGAAAAAGAACCAAATATGAAAATACATAGGAAGGCTGCTATTGAGACGCCACTTAAACGAATATTCAAAAAAACGAATATTCAATGCATTTAAAAGCCAATCATCCAAAGACATGCTATTTACTATCTTGATAAAGTATTATTTTTACTACTTGATTTACTAATCTATATGTCATATTGAAGTATTTATTATATAAAATAGATTTTTATTTATCTTAACAATTTCCTAAGATCTATTGCTCAGGGTTTTTGTCTTGCATGTTCCGATTATTTGATAACTAGTTTTATTAAACCGTGTATTACATGTATTAAATAAATTAAATATTAAATATAATAAATATTTATTAATTATAAAATAATATTTTAATATAAGATATTATTAAAATCACGTATGAGTAACGACTATAGCTAATAAACCATGATATCAACTTTTTAAAACTTTTTTCCCAAAAAAAATTTAAATATTTTATTTAAAAAAACCATATTAAACAATGTCATTTCTAAAAATTTACTTATTTAAAATATTTTTTATTTTTTAAAAAGTTTGATGTATTAGAAAAACGTCTTACTTTATAAAATTTTTTTTTTTTAGGAATAACATCAATTAAAAGATCTATTTCTAATATTATGAAAAAAAAAACACTATTTTTAATCTAAAGAAAAGTTAAACAATATTATTAGTAATAAAGGTAATTATTTAATAGGAGAGGAAGAAGCGAGAAAATTTTGTTGGGGATGAATGTGATGCTGTCACGTGTCCTCCTTAGATACTCCTTTATTAGAATAGGAAGATTTAAAAAACCCGCTATATAAATTCAACTATTTAGATTAATATAAGGGTATTGTTACATGGGAGGACCTTTTGATTATTGTAACATGTGTTTTTGATATTTAATAAAAATAAAAGTTAAGATTAATTCTGAGCTTGACATGTGTTTTTTATTGTTTTTAAAATGATGGATATTTTGATTATTGTGTAAAATATGTAAGTTTTTTGTGTCTAATACATCACGTTATTATGTCATATAACATGTTATTGTGTTAAACATTATTCATCATTTGTTATATGTATTCAACACTATGTTTTTTCGTTTTAGATCGTTTTGTGTTATTTTGTCGTATATATATAATATATATATAATATAAATTTGTTATCGTAGCATTGTGATTTAAAATTAAAAATATACAATTATGTTATTTCGCTAATATATTTTTCAAAACTCATAACGCTTAAAATAGCACAATGACAAAAAAAATTACAATGAGACATGTTATTATTGTATTTTACATTGTATATTATTTTATGTTATTTTATCATTGTTTTTTTAATATATTAGGTTATTTAATTATTATTTATTATTGTCTTTTACATACCAAAAATATACAACAGTTTTATTTCATCACTATATTTTTCTAGAATTTAATATTTTAGAAAAACACAATAGTGTTAATAAAAACACAATAACAAAAAGAAAAAAACATAATTAATTGCACTAAAGACATAATGATAAATCATATGAGCCAAAAAAAGTGAAAAAAATTATTTTTGAATATAATGATTCTTTACTCGTCTTAAAGATAAAAATACTTGTATTTGTGTTGTAATTTTTATAAAATAAAATAATGTCGTATTAAAAGTTATTAGTATTTAATTAAAAAGAGTGAGAAAAACTTAAAAACAATCAACAAAATGATTATGTTTAAAATACTTATCTAACAAATTATTTCCCTATAATTCTTTCTTAATCATTGATTAAAAAAATTGACGGCTAAGATTCTTTTTTACATTTGTTTAGACTCAAAATCCTTTTGATTTGAACTCTTTTGTTGATATAATGATGTCATTTTATTGATTATTTAATATTTATTTTTATGTAAAATTGTTGAAATTTTTGTTATTTAGAATTCGTGTTAGAAAACATCAAATCAATATTTTTAGATAAAATAGAAATGTAATTAATAAAAATTAACACAATATTATACAAAATAGCATATTTAGTTATTTACTTGATTTTTCGCTTCTCAAATCAATATATAACCTAGATAAGACAAAACGCATTATTTGCCGACCTTTACCGGAAAGAAAACTAACACATCTTATAAGAAAAGAAAAACAATAATATTTTATTTATAAAACGATAACTATTCAAAATTTGGTTATGAATCATTTAATTTGATTTTATGACTATTAGATCTTCATTACCAGTTTTGTAACGTAACTTGATATTTTCTTCCACATTTTGTTCCATCTTTCAAATGTATTCTGCTTGCTATTTCTCATTTGTACTTTTATCTATTAAGATACTATTTCTCTATTATTTTGTTATTCTCTTTTTTAACTCACAAAAAATAGGACAGAGATGAAGACTAAGAGCATTCACAATAGATTTCTTATCTTTATTCATATAATTAGATTAAAAATCACTACATTTTCTATCTTTTTTTCATTTAAATAATACTTTTTATATCCTTATCATTACTTTTTTCTCTCTCCTTCACTCACAACCATTTTCAAAAATATTAAAAAAATTATAAGGATTGAACAGTGATTCTTCAAATATACCAATACACAATAACATTTTTTCTCTCATTCACTCACAACCACTCAGAAGTTAGTCTTTTAACTCTTATTCCAATTATAAGGATTAAGATGCAAAAGAAAATTTAGAAGCATACCCTGAATTTTTCATCAAATCATAGCGATGTTCATCTCCATGGATATGCTCAAACCTATTTAAGTCTTCAAGATCGTTCTTTCATTAAATCTAGACGTCTATAGTACAATTACATGGACATTGACCAAAGTTTGTCAATATATAATCGTAGCATGAAGCTTTCCATTTCTTATGTTTTATATACCCTCCTTTTGTTCTATAAATATCTTAAAGAGAAAATCACATATGTATTATATCATCTCAATTGAGATTTATATATATAGATTATGTCTTTATTATATACTACTGAGGATAAGGATGACCAAATGATGGAACACTTGTGTGTCAAACTCCAACTTTGTTCCTATTTGAATTTTGTGATTTTAATTGTGTTTAAATTAAATTCTAACTGATTTAATTCTATCATCAAAGAACCAACGAATAAAATATGAAGAATCAGTCACTTGAATTTATTAGAAGTTAATCATCAACAAATCGAAATGACTTCACAAAAACTAAAATGAAAAATTACACAGTTGTTTGAAAGCCCTTCTATAAAAATCGTTTATATTCTCTAGACTATCACACTTGAAAATGGCTATAAACAATTTAAAACTGATGTAAAGCTTAAAAAGAACCAAAAACCTAATCATTCATGTGAGTACAAACTTTCCATCTAAACTAACTCCTAGGGGTGAGCAAATAACCAATTTAACCGAATCATAACCGAATTAACCGTATTAACTGAACAATTAACCGACAGTTCAGTTAAGGCATAACCAATTAACCGCACATTGCGGTTCGATTTTGGTTTTGATGTACAAATTAACCGAATTAACCGCACCTAACCGAATGCCATTAATATATAATAAATTTAGAATATTGCTCATGATTTTTCAAGAATTTCACATGTTAACATCTTTAATTCACATTTATAAAAAATATGTTTACATAATGGATTCCATTGTGTATCAAAAGAACCCCTTAAAAACAAATCGTGTCGTGCACACCGTTATAAAGTTAGTCCAAACCTAGCCCAACAATAATTAATTAGTTAGAATTTTGCTTTAAATAGCATATGTTAAACATATTTAATTAACCGAAATTAACCATAATCGGCAGTTAATCGAATGTGGTTAACCGAAGTATCGGTTGCAGTTTCGGTTTTGAAAATAGTATTAACCGCACTTGCGATTTCGGTTTTGAAAATGGTGTTACCCGCACCGAACCGCACCGTGCACACCCTTACTAACTCCCACTGAAACTAAGTACCATTAGCATAAGTTTGTATTTATCGATTATTATAGTTAATACAATAATAATTCCTACCGCACAGCATAATCTTGTCGACCTTTGAATGCTAGTTAACTTTATATTTGACTTTAATAATACATTCCAACAAACTCCGACTTATTGTTAAGTCAAAATCAAACTTAGTCAGCAATGTTCAACGATATTGAAAGTGTAAGAAATTTTAGGCCTTTTAACGTCTTTGTTATCATATCAGCATGCAATATTGTTAACTTTATACACCTTCACCACAATTTATTGTTAACATCCTAGATAATTGTAACCTATGTTCGGTTCCTTGTAAATACATTTGATTGTGTGATAAATACAATGAACTCTGGTTATCACATAAGACCAATGAGTCCAGATTTTAACCCTAACGTGTGTCAGAAAGCCTTTTAACCTCATAATTTCTTTTATCAAAACTATATATTGTCTTTAGCTATAGATAAAGCAACAGTATGTCGCAAAATGCTTTTCAACTAACAGCTTTTCAGAACTTGAAATGCATATTGATTAATGGACCTTCCTTATTTAAGATATTTGGCAAAATTAATATCAACATAAACTAGAAAAAATTCCTTATCACGAACATTAATTACCAAATGCCAACCTAATATTCCTATATCCATTTAAGTACGCTGCTTTGAACTGATGTACTCTGGTAACAGATGACGAATCCGTTTAAGTAAATTGTGTCAAATACAAGCCCCGGTTCTCTTCATACTTGTTTCTGTTTCTGGTTTCTTGTTTTGCAGGATTACTTTCGGATGCTAATCGGATTTTGCTTATAAATATTATATTGAATCTTTTATTGTATTTGTTTCTGTAATACAATCTTGTATACTAATTATTGATTTTCTAGCACTATTTTTGTAAACCCCTTGGCTAGAAACCTAGTTATGAACCTTGAACCTTGAACATTCAACTCCTTGAGTTCTCAACTTTGACGTATAAACACGTTTACACCCAATGAGCTTTTGATTCTTTAGTTTATCAACTATAACCTAGTTAGTTTCATTCTTGTATAAATTTGCTTCATTCTCATAAATACTGATTCACTTAATCACTTCCTTTTATTAGTAGAACTAACAACCTCATAAGTTTTCTAATCTAGTAATAGAATATATATATATTGAGAAAGTTTATGGTATAAAGTTGAAAAATCGTGCGAAGTGTGTGAAGTAATTCCAACCATTGATTTAATGATGGACAGTTCAAATTAAAGATAAAATAATTACGCATGAAATGATTGCTGGAGGGGTAAAATCGGAAATAGCCTACAATTGTTGACTTTTTTAAACCCCCCGCCCCCCAGTTTTTTTAAACGTATATAACTTTTTTCTACGACGTTATTTTAAAAAAAAAATTATATCATAAAATCGAGCATTTTATTCTCTTTAATTTGAGTATAGTATTGCTATACTTTTTTAAAAAAAATCAACACTCTTTTTTTAAAAAACGTCTATTTGTTGTGCGTATAACTTGTGTGATTATTCACTGCGTAATTATGAACATAACTTGCGTGATTATCATATAACTTGCGTAATTATAAATATAACTTGCGTTATTATTTTTTATAAGGTGAGTAATTTTTATTTGCTTAATAATATATATAACTTGCGTAACTATGTACCTTTTATGAGTAATTGTAAAGCGGACGAAACTACCCCTCCGCCAAAAAACACGTTTCACGCTCTGGTGACTTCGTACGCTTAGCACGAAAATTTGACTTTGTATAGCAACCGGCCCGTATATATATATAATATACATACATACATATATATATATATATATATATATATATATATATATATATATATTTCATTTGAAAACCAAGAGAAATTAAGAAAAATTTTAAATTAAATTTGTGTTATTAATTTGATTAAGATCCAAAAATCCATGGTTAAAAATGAGGTTGAAAAGGGTCTTACATAAGTACAAATCTGTACTTTTTATTTATAAAAAAAAAAACTAAAACCATAAATCTTAACTAAATCAAGAGGATAAATGACGCAAAAACGGAAGCAATCAAATGGCTCAAGAAGCAATTGATAGACAAAGACAATAGATTAAACCAAAGGTTCTAAGAACAATGTTCTTATTTTCAAAACTTAATCAAAAACTAAAAACAAATGTTAACCTAATCCTTTATTTATACTAAATACTAACAAACTAAACATAATGATAAATATAGAAAAGATAAACTAAATAACTAAAAAGATAATTAACTTGAATATATATCTAAATATAAATTCTAAGATGCTCCTGCATCAATAAATTTAGTTTATGAGTTTTCTTAAATTCTTTTGGTTTGCATTTCAAATATATGATTTTTTTACTATAAAGAGAGTTTGTTTGTTTAACCATCTATCATTGACTTAAACATTAATAATTTAAGAAGACGTATCCATGTTTTCTATAGCATACTACTATATACTTACTGTTAAAAGTTAGACCAAGGTATAAGAACTTAAATCCTTTTTAAAGGATATGTGTGAACTATAATATAGCAATATTTGAAGGACTCAAACACGGATGTAATAGAACTAATAAATAATAGCAATAATGATAATATATTGTGAATGATTAATCACTTACCCACGGCTATAAAAGCCACCTAGGTCTTGCCTAAAACTCACTGAATCTTAAGCATCTCGTACCCACCTTACATTATCCATCATATCTTTACCCACCTTCATTTCTTCAAATCTTAGGCTTCAAAAACTACCCATTGCACAAAATAACAAAACATATCACAATATATAATATGACACTCCCAGAATTAGACGTGTCGAAAACTCTGCCTGATGCCTGGGACTACAAGGGCCGCCCGGCCGCCCGCGCCACCACCGGAGGGTGGATTAGTGCCGCCATGATTCTAGGTCCAACCATCCTTCTTATCTTAATCTATTATGTATGGTTCTTATGTTAAGGTACGGATAATCTGATTTGAAGTTCATGTGATCGATCTACTTTCAGGGGTGGAGGCATGTGAAAGGTTAGCTACTTTGAGTATCGCAGTGAATTTGGTGACATATTTGACTGGAGTTATGCATTTTGGAAATGCTAGCTCCGCGAATACTGTCACCAATTTCCTTGGTACCTCTTTCATGTTATGTCTTCTTGGTGGCTTTGTTGCTGATACTTTTCTTGGCCGGTAATCACTTAATCATTTGTTTTGCTTACATACCTTATCAAACAATATAGTAACATACCATGAACATTTTTATAAATACAATTCTCTTATTTTGGTTTTTGATGCTTGTAGGTATCTTACAATTGTCATATTCACAGCTGTTCAAGCAACAGTAAGTAACATATTTTGTCCATTTTTAGATAGCGCAAGCAAAAAAGGTCAAAAATATATCTTTTTTAGTATCCTTAGTTACTTCTTGTTAGTTAAAAGAATATCCTAGACTAATAATATTATAAACTAACACGATTAGATTATGTCGTCCACAAGGTTCTTAACTTTAACTTTTCATCTTTTTTGTAACAACCAACAGGGTGTGACAATCCTAGCCATCTCAACCGCGGTCCACAGCCTACAGCCACCAAAGTGCACACCCGAGAGCCATGAGTGTGTATCCGCCAGCGGGGTCCAAGTCGCGTTTCTTTACATCGCGCTCTACCTAACCGCCCTCGGGACTGGTGGACTCAAATCTAGTGTCTCGGGTCTTGGATCAGACCAATTTGATGAGACTGATAAGGAGGAAAAGACCCAAATGACAAAGTTCTTCAATTGGTTCTATTTTTTTATAAACATTGGGGCATTAGCCGCTGTTACGGTCATGGTTTATATTCAGGACAATTTGGGTAGGCGTTGGGGGTATGGGATCGTCGCGTGCGCCATTGTTACTGTGTTGGTGATCTTCTTGTCGGGTACGAAAAGGTACAGGATCAAGAAGCTCGTGGGTAGCCCGTTAACGCAAATAGCCTCGGTTTTCGTGGCGGCGTGGAGGAAGAGGGGTATGGAGCTTCCATCGGATCCATCATTCTTGTTCAATGAAGATGATGTTGAAATTATTGGAGATGATAGCAAAAAGAGCAAGCAGAAGTTGCCTCATAGCAAGCAATTTCGGTATGTTTTTTTATTTATTGTTTCTTTGTTTTAACTGAATTAACTGTCTAGCGTGAGTCCTTCTCATCTATATGTTTAAATAATATTGTATAGATGGACACATATAAGTGTATAAATAGACACACCCACATACACAGTTACACATACCAATCATATAACCAATATTAAATATTTATAAATAAACATGTAATGTAATTATTGCACATTGACTTTCTCTCCTCTGTTCAATAATTTAAATAAAAAAAATTTAGAAATAAGTATAATTCGTGGGTCAAAAATAGGGGTGGGATAAAAAATTTAGATTGGCATAAATTGTGTAATTTTAAATTGGTGTAATTGTTGTAAGTGCGTTTGTTATCTGTTGGGCCTTAGCATCTTGCTAATGGTTCATTTTGTTTTTAATAAATTGGTTGTTCAAAAAAAAAAAAAGTATAATTCGTTTATGTATATAGTTTACGCATGTATAGATCATATTTACCTATATATTTGCAAGTATACAGAATAAAATTATATGAAATATAACATATAAGAACAAATTAAATTTTATCATTTTTGTATACATATATATATATATATATATATATATATATATATATATACTAATTCACATACTTGTATTTAGAAAGCAAAAATTTAGGAAGCGTAAATCATAGATTAAAAAGTTAAACTATTTATATTCTTTTATGTACTCAAAATAATTTAGTGTTATCATACATGATGTGTGATGTGTATGCAGGAAGTGTAAAGTTTAAAGAGTATGAATCTTTGAAAAAAAAAAGTAAACAATTTTTTTTTGTTCTTATAATAATATAGTGTTTATGATAGTTTCCTGTATACGTATGGGAACTTTCTACAAACATTAGTAACCTTAATTAGCAAACAAATCTTGAAATTGATAAAGCAGGTAAAAGAATTAATCTTTTGCCTACGAAAGTGACTTGCAAAATCATGCATTTATTTACTATAAAACTAAACTACTGAAAAGTTCATGAGTCACATGAATGAAAATGAGTTTATTGTCTATTTAAGTACATACCGAATTTGATATGTATCGTCATAATATTATTATATTTAGACGTTCTCATGATATTCTTGACTA
The DNA here is from genome assembly GCA_025506415.1 of Flaveria robusta. Classification (NCBI taxonomy): domain Eukaryota; kingdom Viridiplantae; phylum Streptophyta; class Magnoliopsida; order Asterales; family Asteraceae; genus Flaveria; species Flaveria robusta. The sequence goes on along the minus strand of CM046474.1, from coordinate 28,380,020 downwards.
CTGGTTATAATTTACACATTATCCACATCTATGTCTACAACTGGTCCATTTCTAACTGGCCTTTGTTTTTATTTTAATTAGTAAATATCATAATTTAATTCCTAATGTATTGAAATTCAAAAACTTACAAGCAATTATTTATGAACTTTAATATCCTAAAATATGTCCAATATTCGATTATGACAGATATGGTCCCATGTTTTGCCGATTAATACGAAATAATTGATCAAAATATACTTTGAATATTTGGCATCCAATAAGATACACGAATGATTGATCCATTGTTCTTGATTTGCCAGCCAATTAAACAAGTGGATACCATCTTTTGTCCATAACTTAAGCAACTAGAATAATAAGCCAATATTTATTTATTATTATTTATACCATAATTTTCCCTTCCCTCAAGAAATTACAAACCAATTTTTGTTTTAACGTGAACTTTAAGTCTTTAATAGATATTTTAACACATAAAGATATAGAGTTTTACTGTAAGTTAAATTCTTGGAACATCTAAAATAATTGGCATTATAATAATCAATAGACAACAAAAGCAGTTTTGTTTGAAAACTTTTTGGGAAAATCAGTATTATGTTTAGTTTAATTATTCATATACCTTCCCAACGCCTGCAGGTATAATAATTTCCATGACCAGTAGAACGGTTTAAAATAACAATAATATTATTAACAATAATTTTAAAAAGTTTTAACAAACATAAATTTTATTACTTTTAAAAAGACATGTATATAGATTATAGAACAAATTGCATGCAAGTGTTTTGGTTGGGCTTGATTGGGCTGATACTCTGATAGAAACAAATAGGCCCAAGACTTGCGTATACAAGTTTTGATTCATATGCGGGGCAAGTTTCTTTTTTTTTTTTTTTTTTGTTATTTAATTTCTTTTTTGACATTTTTCTAATTAGAAAATAACATTGAAATTGATATCGGAACGAGTTTATTATACATGATGATTCTTTTAGTTTGTATATGATATTAAAATCATATCAGTACCAGGTCAAAATTTTAATATTTGGCTATTTGCTAGGTTTTCAAGATCTTAATCCATTTTTTAAGTTATTGGGCATTAATCTTTAAGTTTGTTTTTATTATGTTTCTTATTTGACATCAATCTTATTGATGAACATATCTATCTTTCACAGTTTCCTTGATAAGGCCGCAATCAAAGAAGCCAAAGTATCGTACGAGTCAATGGTTAAAGTGAAAAAATGGCGCCTTGCAACTTTAACTGACGTCGAGGAAGTGAAAATGGTGATCAGATTGCTACCAATATGGGCTACTACAATAATGTTTTGGACTGTATATGCCCAAATGACAACATTCTCAGTGTCACAAGCCACCACAATGGATAGACACATAGGAAAATCATTTGAAATCCCAGCAGCCTCACTCACTGTCTTCTTCGTCGCAAGCATCCTCTTAACGGTTCCAATCTACGACCGCATCATAGCCCCAATCGCCAAACGGTTCCTCAAACACCCACAAGGGCTAAGCCCACTACAACAAGTTGGAGTAGGGCTAGTCCTATCCATCCTATCCATGATTGCAGCCGCCCTAACCGAGATCAAGAGACTACACATGGCTCGTTCGCATGGGTTAGTAGACGATCCGTCTAAGGTGGTCCCACTTACGGTCTTTTGGTTGGCCCCACAGTTTTTGTTGGTAGGGTCTGGTGAAGCTTTTACTTACATGGGACAACTTAACTTCTTCTTGAGGGAGTGCCCAAAAGGGATGAAAACAATGAGCACGGGGTTGTTTTTAAGCACGCTATCACTCGGGTTCTTCTTTAGCTCTTTGTTGGTGACAATAGTGCACAAGATTACAGGAGATAAGCACCCATGGATAGCTGATAACTTGAACCAAGGGAAGCTTTACAACTTCTATTGGTTGCTTGCAGTTTTAAGTGTTTTGAACATGGGGTTGTTTCTTGTGGGAGCAAGATGGTATGTGTATAAGGAGCAACGGCTTGCTGCAGAAGGTATTGAGTTGGAAGAAGATGACTTTGTAGGACATGCATAAGTTTGAACCCTTTTTTTGTTGTTTGTTTAGATTTCTCTTTTGATGAAAATTTACATGCTTTTTTCTCTCCTTTAGTTGTTATGACATCTTTGGTTCTGGCTTCTTGTGAAAAGTAATAAGGGACAAAAATGGATATGTAAAAAGGGAGGCCATTTTTGTTGTTTAAGTGAAAAGGGGCTTGATTAATAAATTAAATGGGTGTTTAATATTTTTTTTTTTTTTTTTGTTTGGTGTTTGTGGTTTGTTGGTTAATGACTGACTATCTTTTCTTTAACTATCTTTTCTTAATTTTGAAATGTTAACTTCTTTAATGAGTCTAATATTTAGAGCTCTTGAATTATATGTTGGCAGAGGGGAAGCATGTAAAATGGGAAACAATCTCAAATGAAATTTGATGTGTTATGTTGAATGTATCATTATATCAAGCTCCTTTTTTATGAAGTGAATCTAAATATGGCAGATAATTCCAAAAAAGAATAAATGAAGCTAAGGGATTTCCGGGTTGTCTATACATTCCTATTCATTACTTAAAGGCCCATAATTCCAGACGTGGCCAAATTATGTCTTTTTAAGTCGGGGCCTTTTCTACAATGTTTGCCTCTATGTGTCTCTTCATCTTCATAGTCAGCCCTCATTTGTCCCTTTTACTGCATGTATACCGAACGTCTTCTCTTTATGTTTTTCATATTCGCTCACGAACAATGACAATGTTAAACCTGGTGACAATGGCTCTCGCAGCAAGAACAATAATCATCATCCCAGTCTCAATCCATGCAGTGGCGGAGCTTGAACCAAAGCTTAAAGGGGCGGGGGCGAGGGTAAACTATTTTGGGGGGGGGGGGGGACTCTATATTTATTAAAAAATTTCCATTATCGGGCCGAAAATTTACACTATCGAGCCGAAAATTTATACTACTGACGAAAAAAAGAGAGGGGGGGGGGGGGGGGCGGGGGCCCCTCCCGGCCCCAAAGAAGCTTCATCCCTGAATCCATGATTATATACAAATTCTTAAGATTCTACTAAGCCTGATAAAAAGTTAATTTGCGCAACAATTAGAATACCCAAGGTAAAAACAAATATATATAAATAAAAAATATTTTTGTTTTTTATATAAATTTAAACATATAAGAAAAAATCAAACAAAACCTACAATACTGAGTGCACAAGCTTCCGGGCGACCGCTCCATTTTGATGACTTGTCGTAAAGTAATGCAAAAACTTAATTAACCTAAGTAGCTAGGGTAAATCAATTATCTTATCAACGAGTAGCATGTAGTCAGTATTACACATTTTGTCTTATTTCAAAAAGTAAAACGTAAAACTTCAAATTTTGGTTGATTGAGTTAAACTAATAATAACCTAAACTGTAATAAACTAAGAAAACAAAAAAGCAAGAAAACACGAGTTAAAGAAACAAACAATCACATTAAGGTTGAATTGGTAGCATTATATAAAACCAAAATTTATTACGTAGTTGAAAAAATCACATAAACATAACTCATACAAGGTTTGAAAAAGTCACGTAGATATAATTTTAATAAAACTTTGTAACGAAGAATAATTACAAGTCAAAGGAATCCGGTCGTGTTGACTTAACCAAACGAAAAACCAAACAAGAGCACGCGCTAGGATGTTGTCTAAATGAATATTAATACGCACAATATGGGATTCGCATAACAATTATTGGTAACTGATTATGAAAAACCAAAGACAGATGGTTATCAATAAATTCAACGATTTTTTGTATTCAAATAAATGTTAAACACAACCCTAATCGCATGAGCATATTCAATTTATTCACAAGTAAAAATAATTAAAACATATTCACCTTCTTAGCAAAATTCACAAATCAAATTAAATACAAAAACATAACCAAATACATGTTGTCCTAATCGATCTACGTGCAACAATAACAAAAAACTGTTGCTTCTGCCGTGAAAAATGTGTCCCCTCTGTTTACCATCGATCTCCTTTGCTTAGCTAACATTTTACGTGGACTTGTGGCCCATTTAGCTTTTGATGGATTTTTCTTTGTAATGCCTATGAAATTCTCACGTGGGCATTGAGACAATTAGTCCAAGATCAACAATATTAAAGTCAACAATTATATTGGCACCGACTCGTAACTTGCTAGACTGTCAACCAAAAGGAACTTGTGGTCTAAAGCTCTTCACATGAGCTTATATTCATGAACCTACAAAGAGATCATATAGTTCTTTAGTTAATATATACATTAAATAGTCCGTCACTAAAACCTTCTACAAGTACACCCCTCATACTTTCTCTAAGTGGAAACAAAAACCATCACGTTTAACTCGAGTATTTCAATTCAAAACTAAAATGGCAGCTTTCATATATGTTAAATGTGACAACTCTTTTTTCTGGACATGGCTTATTGAAAGAGTCAATATCGCAAATATTTTTCAATAGGTTTGTTGAAATTGATGGTCTCGGAATTCAAATACTCCATCATTAGGACGTATCAAGAATAATTGTGTGGCCGTGTGTGGTCATTAGAACTCGTGGGCTCGCATATACAAAATATAAGGGAATGCGTTTAGAGTGTTGTTCGCTTTGAGCCAAAGACGCACTTATGGGCACACATATAAAGATCAAGGCGTGTGTAATATCTAAAAGTACAATGTAATTTGTTAGTAAGATTAACAAATACAATGTAATTTGTTTGTGTAGCTAATAGAACCTATTAACGCATAGCATGGTTTGTCAAAACTGAGCACTATAGATTGTTCACATAAAAGGATTATTAGGACTAAATTTAGTTATTACCATTCAGTGTGGGTTTGTGTTGTCAAAAATAATCCACCAACACATATCAGGGCCATCAAAGTCCAACAGTGTAGTGTATCTACAAAGTACAAACAATGATCACTAGCACTAAATTGGCTTGTTATGAACAAATTTTCTTGTTGTGATCTAAACTAACATATTAAGGTTGATTAAAATTTAAAAACCAAAAAAAAAAAAAAAAAGATGTCCAGTCTTCCGTAATCAAAAACGGATTGTCACACATTTCAATCGGTAATCACCAACTTATTTTGGTACTTGTGTTTATGTATGTATGTAACTCGTGTGTAAAATGTGCGTATGTAACAATGTAACATGTTTTTCCGTGTTATGTGTGATTATGTGTATTTGGCTTTGTCAGGTTCAAATTTGTTTTGTTTTGGTAGGAAAATGGCAACCTCCTTGTATTACAAATTAATTTAGAGCCCATGTATTATATGGGTAGAAAAAATAAAATATGTTAAAATCATTCGTTTTATGAATATTTTATTTTGTAGATGTTATTTATCTATTGGTGAAATATAAATTTAATAAATATCTAAAAACTATAACAAATAATAAAATTAGAAATTATTACATTATATTTAAAGATAAAATATGTCTGAAATCATATACTTTAGTATGTATTAATAAGTTATTAAAATAAAAATATTTATACTTTAAATGTTTCGTAGTTTAATTTACTTATTTAAAATAATTATTATTTAATATGAGAGAGACAAGAAACACAAATATAGTAAGAAAGGAATGTCAGATTGATTGTTGTTATAATTTTATTATTTATTATGAGAGAGATACGAGAAATAATTTTTTTGATATGCTAGAATGATAACACGTGTCGTTTGATATGAAAGAGCTTTTTGGTTTGGTATTTGAAAAAGTTAGTAGGTCATTGTTTTTAGGTTTGATGAAATGGGTGTTCTCAAAAATTAGAACTATTCTAATTAATTAATTAAGTTAACCTTATTGTAGTTGAATGGCATATACAATATTAAACTTGATACGAGTCCCTGTTTTCATTTTAAATCTGTTTTCATTTTGAATTTGGCTTAATTAATGCTTTAAATTTGTTTAAATTAGTAAATCATGTGTAATGATCGAGTAACAAGATGGTTCACCACCAGCAACAATATATGAGTTACTAATGAAATTGTCAGAAGAGTGCTTTTAAAACCATGTTTACATTTCATGATGCTCACTCTTTATAATTTCTTAGGACAATTTTTTACAATTTGTTTAGTGTAATGAATAAAGAGACTTCATAGTTTCCCATGGTCACTAGCTCAAGATATCAAGTGCTCTATCTTGTAAAAAGGAGTGTTGATTGTAAATATGTAGTAGTTTAGGTTCACTTAGTATGCCTGACCCATAACCTATAGTTTAAGGTTTTCCCCTCTATAAATAGAGTTCCCCATACTAAATAGACACTTCACATTTATGCAATACCAGATTTGCAGACTTGAAACTGATCATGATCGAAGTAAACATCAATCTAATCCGTAAACTATAAACAATCAAAGTAAACATCAATCTAATCCTAAACTATAAACACTAAAGTTACAAAGCACACGACTCAATAAGTTTCTACAAGAAAGAAATACGTACAACAGTTATTTAATGAAAAATGGACTTGAGGTTGGCATTGCATTGACAAAGCTTAACCGTACCATACAACTATTTGTTTTGACAATTTTCCTAAATACATTCTTCTCTAACAAATTCATAAAACCTACAATCTAAACAAACTCCTTTAGACAGCTTTAGGCATTTCACTCTTCTTTTTCTTTTAATTTTATTTCTATCATCCAAATGAATACAAGGGCAGACTCATCTAAATTAATTTGCTAATATGTCAGCTACACTATATATGAATTACATAGACCGCACGCCTTGGGATCACATCTCCATTTGCAAACCCGAAGATAGAAAATTCGATATCATCACAATAAGAATCTCAAAGAACTAGCCTAAGTTTCACCGTAGGGGCCCCTCTGCAAAATCAAAAGGGTCTCTGTTTGGTTCCATATTCTTAATATAATTGTTTGGCTTATTAATCATAATACTAGCATATGACCAGAAGAAGATTGTTACCTTGACGAATTCAGGTTCTGACTGGGGATTTATTAACAATGTCTTCACTAAATTCGCCATATATATTTGGGCAATCCTCCCAATTTTGATCCTCTCTTTTTTCCCAATACCCGCCTATATATTTATAGGTGCCATTTTCGCTGTCTTTCTCAAACCACCGTGGTTTCCATCCATTTTCTTGTAATTTTCTTGACTACAAGATTTTAGAGCATTGTCAAGAATTGATTAGTAAAGATACTTCCATAATAATATCATATTGCATTAAAAGATTTCAAATTCTGGACAAAATTCTATTTGGATAAACAAAGTTTATCTGCATCTTTGCACTCAAATGAAAACTTTTTGATACTTTGAACCTTTGATAAAATTAGATTTTCTTATATCAAAACTTTTGAAATTCAACCTTATTACAAATAAAAACTTGAAAGTTTGACCTATTTGTGAGTGCCAAAAAAAGTTGAAGGAAGCATGAAATGCATACCATTCTCTGTCGTGTTTCCAGTCGTAGCTTCTCTGCATTTGCCATGCCATATTCACCATTCTCCAGATGCCTTTGATCTGGTCTAAGTCTTGAATCAGTGGGGGGAAGTTTCTCCTTAATCCGTTAGCAAACACCCAAAATCAGTCACAACTATAAACTCACTCAAACACACACTGATTTATTAGAACACATAAAATGTGTCATATGTACCTTCAATCCTGGCGTTAGCTCGTTTAAAGTGATAGCAAACGAAGTTAAATTATATCGTGTGAGATTAACAGGTGGCATAGTCCTTTTCCACAATAAATTTTCATTGACCATAACTTTTGTCTTGCTAGGTCCCTCTCCAATTATATAATGCATGCTATCATCCCATTTCCCAAATAAGGTAGCATGTTTTTTACCACTTTTATCTTCAACAAACCCATGTACCTATTCACAATAAGCATGCAAATAATAAATTAATTAACATAAAATGTCAAGAACTCAAAAAAGACACAAACTTGTATCATAATCAATCACCTGGTGAGGATTTCTTTCAAGAATAGACTGTTCTCTGAACCTGAGCTTGCAAGATAACTCTCGATTACCTCGAATATGCATCAATCCATGATGATCACAATATACCTTACCTAAAATAAGATTATAAATGCTGGTGGTAACCTGAAAACAGTACATAAACAAATATAAAATGAAATAGAAAATTGTAAAAGAATAATTAAAGACAGGAAATGTTAGTAGTTTTGTACCTTACTCCATTGGAAGACCTCACCATCATCAAATTCAAGGGTCAAAACTCCAACTGGGTCAAGTTGAATTGATCTTCCCCAAAACTTAGTTTTTATGTTGCTATCTCCCGAAAATTTCCATCCTCTACCTTCACAATGGCAAGCGATTAGGGTTGGATGGTGACTAACCTGTCATCATTATTACTAATAGATTATTACAAATAAAGAATATTAGGTTTTGGTTCACAATGACTACTTAAATTTATCTTTATATGTAATTGTTGTTTCAAATTGCAATAATCAGTTTTAAAATTTGGATAAACAGATGTTGCTTCTAACTATTGATTATTTAGGGGTCAAATAATCACTTTTGCAAAAATCACCTATTTATGTCTGTTGTTTGTACTTTTAATCCCATTTTACAAAACATTATCCATTATTTCTCAAAAAAGTTCTCTTTTGTCATTTACCTATTAAATTTTTGAATAATCAAAACATTGTAAAATGTTCAGCAGTTGGTTATCTGATTCTTAGAATTTCAAGCAGAAAAAAATGCATCCAAACATTAATTCTACATCATGTTTATTCAATATCACACAATCATATTCAAATTGCCACCCAACACCACTAGCATTAATATAAACAATATTAAATTAGAACAACAAACCTTCTCAGAAAAGAAACGAAGTCCTTTTTCAGGATATTCAGCTTCATAAGTTTCCCTAATAAAGGATTGAACGGTTTACAATGCCTTCTTCAGATGAAGCATACCCAGAAACCGCAAAGGCAGCAACATTCAATAATCTCTGGAGACTGTTTCCCTAGGACAACAACACATTACAAATATATAAACATGCGATAATATCTAATAAATTACAAGATATTATTAACCACCTTTATACCTCTTTTCCATGCTGATATGCACGATCTAACAGATAAGAATACTCAAGATCTTCAAAACATTTTTGGAGAGATGAAATTGGCTCATTAAAATAAACGGGTAGGCAGACTCTTGTTAGATCCTTTCCAACATTATCTTTAATCATTGACCATAAACTAACCCCCTTCTCTTTTTCAATGGGATCAGGAAGCTTTTTTCTTCTTTCAAGTTGCAATTTCTCAGTGTTTATTTCATCCATAATATCAGATTGGTTTGTAACACCAGGAAAATGATCTTTTGTGTCAAAAAAGTATGTTTCTTCGTCTTCTGGAGCGTCTTCAAGCTCTTGTTTCTCCACATCATCAGATGATTCAGTTGTACTCCATTCTGAATAAACATCAACATATGTTTATAAGTCACAAAAGTAGGTAATAACACAAAAAATGAATCACATTTTACCACTATATTTTGCACGTTTAATATTTGAAAGCTCGTGTTGTGTCAATTGATACTCGCCTTCAGGAACTCCAGAAGCTTCATTTTCAATATTAGCATCCTAATAATTTATATAATACCAACTTAATACAAATCAAATTGCAGTTTTACCCCAATACTTGAAGAAATTTAAAGTTACCTCTAGCTGTCTCAAGGTATCGAGTAAATTAGAACGTTCTTCACAAAGAAGTCTAACTTGCCCTTGAATTTCTGAAAACTCTGACAGCATAATCTGCTCACAATCCTTAATTAGTACCTCACTGGTGCCTTCATCAAGTAACCGTTGCTTTAATCTTTTGGTTGATAGTGATATATCAGAGAGTATAATTGGTGATCTATCATTTATTCTTCTTAAAGAAAACAGGTTTCTTGCAGAGGTCAAAGCTTCTATCCAAGCAACTCTTTCTTCCTTCAAACTAGTCCTTAAATGAAGTGTTTTTGTAGCAGTAAATATATAAAAGCGCCTACTATCCGATCTGCTCTCTCGAAATGATGAGATCTACATCAATAGTTTAAAATTAGACCATAAATTCCAGGTTGAATTTGTTTCAAGTTAAAAGATAACTGGAGGAAAAAACAACGCTCAACATAAATTCAATCGAGAAAGATGTCCAAACACATCCTTTTTGTGTAGTCAACTCAACTTTTTATCTAACCATAAGCTTTTTAATCAAAAGTTATGATCTTTAAATGATTTCACCCACTAACGATAGCCATTAACTAAATCAACTTTAAGTCATTAAACCCGAAATAAATTCAAGATTAAATTTTCTTAAAACGACCAGCTCGCACAACCTATAATCCTAATCTTAACTTTATACTTTTAGTACACCATAAGACTTGAACCCCGACCAAACAAGGAGTGGCATCCTTTTTACACATTGGTATCGCCAAACCACGTATCCATTGGAATTCAAGATTAAATAGTTAAAAAGAAAGTGAGATAAAGCAAAAAAATAATACTTTGAAGACTTTATACATTTTGGTCAACTGAAAGAGACAGCCAGAAATGAACTCACCAAAAGACAAGATCCAAATGAAATGGGGGTATAGGACAGAGCAAAAATTAGTCCAGATTTTGATCAAAAAAACACAAAAATGGGGCGCTACTGTCACACTATTTGGTAAAGAGGTAGGCCTGCTGGTTTCACAGAGGTTTAAAACCAATTGGATTGGATGGCCACTTTGGCCCTTTTGAGGTGACCCCAAGATTCAGTCCTTTTTCTCTCCATGTTGTTACACATCTCATAAATCATTATGTGTAATCAAACCATTGAATCATGTATATTGCGGATTCAATTTATGAACTGATCAATGGAGGCAGCTCGAATTTCGAGATGATTTATTCAATTTATTGCAGTTAAAGGGGAGAAATTTTCACCTGAAGATTTGGGAACAGTTTCCTAGAACAAGGGGTTCAAGTTTTAACTTCAAATAAGTTAACAATTTGTTTTCCCCTTTTGATTTGATTTTCAGTTTATAAATTCATTCATTGAATTCATAGTTTAAATGATTAATTAATTGATCAATTACCTTGAGATGGACGACTCCGACAGTTTTCTGAGGCTTATTCCGTCTGTTACCGCAACTATTGAGACGTGTGAGTCTTCCAGAAGTCACATCGCCGATGAACCTGACGTCATTGCCGGAGGTGAGGTTTTCGGCGGGAGGATCTTCGAGTAAGAAACGACGCCGTTGCGTAACACAAACCATCTGGATCTCCATCCTTTACCGTAGTTGGTCCACTTATACAACACGCCGGCGAAACTGCTACTTCCGGTGCCGGAATCAGATCCAGAAGACGGCCAACCACCGGCATTGTTGTCGGATCTCATATCCGCCACAGAACACGACCTCGACAACGTCGTCACCGGCTCCGGCGAGTTGTCTCCGATCGCCGAACTCTCGAGCGATACACAACACAGCGGATACATCTCCTTCACTCGCATTCTTTCAATCGAATGAATCCCCCTTCCGATCAAATCGCCATCTGTACATCAACAATCACAGCATAACAACATCAATCAATTCATCAATTGAATAATCAAACAAACTGTATGTAAATCATACAATCATATGTAAATCATACAATCAGAAGTACAGATGATGGGAGAATGTGATGGAGATGTGAAGAGAGAGAGAGAGATGGGGGAATTGGTAAGTAGAATGAGGGTTTGGGGGTGATATTATAGTAATATAAATATGTATGTATGGATGCAGAGAGGGAGAGAGAGAGAGAGGGTGAGTGGCAAAAGAGTCATTTAAAGGAGACCACCATCATCATTCATCATTCATCACCATGGGAGTAGAGTTTGGTGGAACTAAGATTACAAGAGAATGAGACTCCATTTTCTCCTGTCACCAGATGAGAGAGAAACAGAGGTACATGCAGATGCCAGATACATACGCATTCTGTATGTGTCTGTGTATATATATATGCCTATATCGAAGGCTATATGTGATTCAAATTCAATTTTATTATTTTTCCTTGTGTTTTAAATTCAGATATATAAAATTTTTGCATATTAGAAATTACGACTCAGTATTCCTCCAAAATTTTAGATACGAATACTTATTTGAATATCCGAACTTTATTTATTATTTTTTTTATTTTTATTAATTTTTGCAATATTAGATATATGCTATTATAAAACTAATGTAAAAACCAATACATATTATAAAAGTCTTAATATACATTAAAAAAACCCAATTTAAAATAAAAAACATTTAATATTTTAGAAAGTTAAAAAGTAATTTTTTAGTTTTTGGATAATCGGATATCCGAATATTCGAAATTTTTAAAATCATTGTCCGAATCTAAATTTGAATTTTCGGATATTTTGAATTTGGATTTTCGGATACGAATATTTTTGGACACCCCAAATTTAAATTATGGTTGTTAGTTGAGAAATCTTATTATTTAAAAAAATTTACAGTTTTTTTATTTGATATCTTTTTAAGCAAAGAATTGTGATTATGTACAATGTTCATTGTATTGTTAATTTGTTACACTTCAATATTTAAAATTGATTATCTATTAAGTATAGAGCTAATAATTTTTTTCTCACTCCATTTCATTTAAGTGTTTTTTTTTCTTTTTCCCGACTATATCAACATGTCTAGCTATTGTTCCTTCTTAACAATTTATGGGTTCAAGTCTTATAGTGGATACAAGATGCATATTCCTTTGCTTGAAAAGCATCACCACCCTCTCGCTTGAAACCGCCACCGCCATCGACTCCACTACTTAGGTTTAGAAATACGTCTCAATCAAGTTGTTTAGGGTAGGTTCGATTTACAAGTCATGGTTGCGGGGAGATAAAAATGAGACCGGATGATATAATATATGTGAGAACGCCGTCTCCGAGAAAACTACATCTCTAGAAAACACAAAGTCCCTAGCCACGCAGGACGGAGGAGATGGTGAAGAACGGTTGATTTGCTCTTTCAAGTGGGCTTAAGAGTATGTTCCCGAGTTCATTAAAGAAGAGAAAAACAGGGAAGTGGAAAGAAAAAAACAGTTGTGTTCCAGAGTTTTTTTTTAATAGAAGGAAAATAAAAAAGTTTTGTTTCGAGTTTACTTAAATAGGAAAAAGAAGAGAAATGAAATGAAAATGAAGGTTAAAATCAATTCTTTCAAATTTGAAGAAAATGAAAACAAGAGAAAGAAAAGGAAAAAAGAGAAAAGAATAGAAAATAAAATAAAAGAAAATATTTTTTTTTTTTTTCTCGTTAAGTAAACTCGAGAAAATAACTTTATAGTATTTTTGTTTATTTATTTAAATGGAGTGGAGTTGATGGGGTTTTTTTTTTTATTATCTAATTAATATTAAGGGCATTTTAATTATTTCATACATATTTAACAGAAAAATAAGTCTATTCATTTGAAAATGATGATCAGCTCTTACCTTTAGGCAGATAGTTAGACTAAATGTGTAATTAATGAAACTTTAGTGTAACATGACCATTCATGCAACCAGTTCTAATAGTAGATGTTATTATTTATGTTGTTAATTTGATTTCATGGAATGTGAAAGCAAAAATTTACATAGGCATTTAGGAGACGTTTGATTCACATAATTCTCATGAATTGAAATGTAATTGAAATTAAAAATTTTTATACAAAATCATGTTTGGTTGGTCAACAAATAGAATTGGAATTGTAAAATTTTTTCTCATTCATTGGAATTCACATTCCTTCCACTTACCTATGAAATGTTTAACAATCCAATGAAATGTTCAAAATTAAAATTCCATTTTCACTCAAAATTGACCAACCAAACACGTTGTCAACTTTAACAACATTCCAATTTCAATTCCAATTCCTTTGCAAACATTTTGCGAAGCAAACGTCCCCTTAGGTTTCAACATGTGACCTTGAATAATGCAAGAAAATTATAAGATTCAAACTTTGAAGATAAAAACATTTGAAGGATTTAATTTACAAATAAGTATATATTTAGAATTAACCTATCATCAACCCCAAAAATTTTCTCTTAAAGTTATACAATAACTTGTTTCTTGTGTTATTATTAAAAGGTGTATGAAAGTGTGAAAATTGGTAGCTGTATAACATGTATTGAAAACAGATAAGATTCATATGATTTGATATCAACGATCTTCAGCTTAAGTTGTTGAGATGCGTACAAAAGACAATTAAAAATAATAAAGCATTGAATTTGAGTCTCACTTAGATTAAAAATGTTTTGGTTAAGCCTAAGGGTTTACCGGTTATGGATCTCCTCCTGATGGGCTTTGGGGTGCGGTTCTTGTTGAGAAAAAAATAGATAGATCCGATTAAAATAACACAAATCCCTGAAGTAGGGTAGTACGTTAGCGTTAAAAATAATCCATATGATTTGATAAACAAATGAAGAAAAACAATATTAAATCACTTGTTTATTATTATTGGTCGGTTTATAAAGTTATTGTTATATATGGAATATCCATATGTTATAATTGTGAGCGAGGAAACTTTTTTGCATAATAAATGGTTGATAAAAAAAAGTGTCAATTCGACAAAATCTCCATTATCAATTCACGTTGGTCAAAAATGGCATGTACGAAGTATTATGTCATGTTTTGTATGCTTTTATATATGTAAAAACTAAAAAGGTGTCAAAAACATCTCATTCATCCATTTGTCTTGGTTATGAGTCATACATGATGCTTAACAGCTTAAGTGGTGGAAACATTCAATCAATAAGAAATTCATTTATGATAGATAACCGTTTTGATTCATGCATGATACTTATTGTTTTTTTTTTTTTTTTTTTTTTTGTTGGGGGAGAATTGATAGTAATATAACCATTAGTAAATCGTTTTATAATTAATTTAGAGACATAAAATTGTTACAGTTCTACAGATGACTGTGTATTTTAAAAGGCGAGGAACATTGGCGGTGAAAGAAGAACCATCATCAATGATATATCCAAGGAGATTGAGTATCCTCAGGGTAATCTTAATTTAGATGAATTTAAGATATACTTTAGATTTCATCAATTTAAGTGTTCAAGGAGTGGTCCTTAATTTCCCTTGCTTGCTCACACTTCTCACATTAGAATTTGATCTCTAACATTTCAATTTCTGCAAAAAAATTGTTCGAAACGCTCTCCCATACTTCTCACACTACTCAGACCATTTTTCCAACACAACGACGAGATTTGAGCTTAAAATATTTTTAAAAAAAATGTATTTTTATATAACAATGATATACTCGTTTTAAAGATTAATAAAAACTCGTTTTTATGGTAATTTTTATAAAAAAAATAATGTTGTGCAAAAAGGTAAGAGTGTTTAAAAAAATTGAAGAAACTTGCAAAAGTCAATAAAAGTGATTATTACTAAAATACCACTCTAACAAATTTTCTTGTAATTTGATCTTAACAATTGATTAAAAAGATTGATAATTGAGATTATTTTTTTCACTTTTTAATTTTAAAACATTTTGTATTTAAACATTTCCCTTATTGTAATCACTAAACCATTATAAAAAGTGAAAAAAAGCTAAAACTATCATATTTTTGAAAAAAAATACGAGACAACATCTCACTAATTAAAAAATTCAACTAGTGGTCTAAATTTCGATATGCAAAATCCACTAAAACCTGCCATGAATTTTACATGATGGTATATGTAATGATTTCTTCAACCACATCTTCATCGTTTAAAAGATCTTTATGTGTTCATGTTATATTATCGCACTCTCATTTTTCATAATCATGTTATGTAGGATAATTAATACGTGTATATATAACTTTTTGATTTTGGAAGTATGCAATATTCTTGTGGGATATTGAATTATATGCCATTGACCTTTTAGAAAGCTCGTTCCAAGTCCTTTCGTTCCAAAATTTGTGAGGCCTTGAACTTTACTCATTCATCATCAAACAGTTTGGCCATAGTTGCCCACTAAAATATATCCATCTGTAAGATAATATATAGATTATATTTGACTCTGTTTTCCATGAATAGAAACCTCAGGGATGGTTCCATGCATAACATCGTTGAACAATGGCAATTGCAGGAGTTGTTGCAGCCGAAGACTCCATAAAACGTATGTCAACCCATACATCCTAAGACACCAATGCTTCGAGCATGATCGTCTAGTGCTTGTAAGCACCCCTATATATTGCTCTAGCCATTCAGTTGGACAATTTCAAGTTCAATGCATACAATCTATGTCCCCCAGGCCCCAACATCTCCCTAAAGCCATGCCTTCCTCGCCTGCAACACATGAAAGACTCATATCAGAATAAGTAGGTCTATAGAGAAATTCTTCTTGTACAAACTGTAGGAACGATTCATATAAAATTAAACTAAACAATTTGTATTAATATAAGCAATACAAAAAAAAATATATAAAGTAACAATTATAATGCTCTTTACAATATACATAAATGTAAGAATAGAAATATAAAAATTTTTGGATCATGTTAAACACAGAACCCTTAAAACAAATTCTGAGCCTCCCAGAAGAACTCGTTTTCTTTCCCAGGATACAACAGCCGAAGCAGTTGGTACTACCGGGATTGATCTAGAATCCGAATTGGATTGTAGAAGAGAAACCAGAGATGGATGATGTTTATAGAGAACCTGTTTAATGTAGGTTTTCGAGTTGTGTTGGTGTGTTTGTCTACTGAGGCACCCTCGGTATTTTCGAGTTTTGTTGGTGTGTTGGTGTGTTTGTCTAGCGAATGCAGGTGAAGGTTGCTTCGCACCCTTCGCGAATCCATTCAATGTGATACTTTAGGAAACAATATAATTAAAGGTTATAGAATATAAAACACTTTACATTTTTTCTTTCTTCAATGTGGAACAACTTTTCACACCATTAATTCTTAATAACAATCCCAACTTATAAGCATTGATATCACATAAAACACATTAATTTTATTGAATAAATATTAATACCCATATTAATATTGATAATATCAATAAATTTCCAACACAAACTAATGACACCATCATAAATATTGTATTCTTGTATGCTAGTTGTCATATAACTTACATGCCATTTTGTTTGGTTTACAAGCTCAAGTTTTAAACACTATTTTTTACACGTGTTAAGAATTAACATTGGTACTACTCATCAAAACATATTATACAAAGAATTGCACAAGCATCACCGTAGACGAGTAGCACTTGAGTATGTGATCTTTAATAATAGTATACTTTTGATATGCCATGTATTACAAACAATCCAATAAATCTTCTTGAGAATATTTTAAACACCTAAAAGCTAACTGCAATATTTGTTGGATGATTTAGGATGGTAAAAAAAAATAAGGGTAATTATTATATTAGTTGACAAAGTTATTGTCCTTGTGAAAACATTTTTATACTTACTTGGGTTGTTTTCATAAAAACTTGATGTAGTTCTTATGAAAACTTGAAGATAGTTGAGAGAGTTCAAAACACAGAGATCAGGGAAGGTGGAGTGGATGAGAGACTGATGAAATGAAAGAAACAAAATATGCACATCTGTGTTGAAAGCTGTCTTCTAACAAGTTATTTTGACACGCGCGTTGCAGCGGTCACTGGAGGTGTCGTGATAAAATATCAACATCCAAACGTTAAGACCCACATGTTGTGTCGGATCCATCCATATGAAGACATTAACACGATTAATGGAGCGTTGTGGCATGTCTACAAATCTTGTTACGCGCATAGTTTCGATGGGAAAGTGTGGTTAAGTAAGTTGCTGGTTTTTGGTTTTCGAAATTAAAACGTAGATAAAAAAACAATTTTATGCCTCGCAGGTTACTATTTAAAAAAATTAATTAAAAAATACATGAAAAGTAAAAGACTAATAAAGTAATTTACATAAAAAAAATATTAAAAAAGTTAAAAAACGAAACACCCCAAAAAAAGCATGGCGTGGGGTTCAAACCTGGATCACTGCCTTAAAATATCTTAAAATCAAATTTAGAAACTAATATATTAATTAAAAACAGCTTTTCTACATAAAATAGATAATAACTAGAATTAAGCTCCTCTCATTGCAGCGGGGGTGTAAAGCCTCATCAATGTCATACCACTGTCAGCGACCACCAACACTGAAGTTGCGGTGTGCTAATGCGAATAAATTAGACCAAAACATAAAACATAGAAAAGTACTACTAATTCGATCTAGGAACCGCGTGTTGCGACACACATATCAAACGGGAAAAATAGACGTAAAAAACATTAAACCACACACGCACGTTGTGTCGTGTTAGCTCTTAAAATTTAAAAAGAAACGTAAAGTGAAACGTAAAAATATTGAACCACACGTGCATGTTGAGCCGTATTAGCTTGCAAGATTCAAAACGAAACGTAAAATGAAAATTTTCAAAAGATAAAAAGTATATGGGATCAAAGTTTGAAATAAAAAAAGTTGTAAGATTAAATTACAAAAGATGAATAGTTTTGAGTTAAAAATGAAAAATTAAATTTATGAAGTTATATTGCAAAAGATGAAAAACTTTGATTAAAGTAAAAATTCATTCTTTTTTTTAAAACACCTAAACATGATGTACAATTATCTCAATACACAAAACAAGTTGATAATTATTATATATTAATATTATAATTGATATGATAATAAGAAGTGATATGTTAAAATAGAAGAGGAGTATAGAGCATAGAGGGACCCAAATGAAATACAAAATTAGATTTTGACATATTTGACTTGGTGGATACGGCATGAAATATATTTTTAGTGTTTTTCTAAGGACACGTGAATTTATACTTGTATCAACTTTCAACCTCTTGCATGCGAGTACGTTTTAACAATGTAATGATCCATTTGAAGATAGTATCACAATTTTTAATTTTATTTTATCATATAATCATATATTTTCTAGTAAAATTCATATATTCGTATTTCGTATAGAATAATGGCAATCGCTAACTTAACGAAGCATTTCCAAAAATATTTTTAAGTTCACCGTTGATTTTTCTATAAACCAGTTTAACGCTTGTTTCGTGATTATTTAAAGTCTTAAGGTTAATTAATTCTGTAATTCATAAACCCTTTTGAAAATAATTGTCAATATTGAAGGAAGTATTTTTAAGCTATATGTAAGCTAATGGTTATTTACTTTTGTATGTAGAACTAGTTTCATAGTTATTGGTCACAATGATGTATAATATTTAGCTAATTAAGCTCATGGACTATGTTTTCAAATATTTACTATTAGTTGTTTATTATAACAATGGTCCTTAACCCAAGTGATTAAAATAAGTTACCCTAATACTTTAATAAAATAGATTTCAGTCTTGGGTTCAAGTCTCGCTTGAGAAAAAAAAAATAGGGAGGTTTCAGGTTGAGCCAGGTGGGTTTCCTTCTGCGGGTAGTCTCAGGTTTGAAATTAAGTTTTTATACTTGAGTAATGGAGATGATCAGATGGGCCAATAACTCGTCAGTGATTCAATTAACCATTAAAAAAAATTTGTTTATTATAATAAGATAGTTTTTATATTAAAAGATATATATATGGTAAAATGTATAAGTCATATATATAACTACACTGTTACTATTCACTTTTCTTGATGTTAATATCATGGAAAACACTATAAATTTATGGCGTAAAGCCATAAGTCTACTTCTCATTTATTTGTCACGCCAACATCATATTATCATTGTTCTTCATCTTTCACCTGATTATTCAATAAAAAAAACCCTCTCGTTCAGCATCATTCAATTTTTTAAAATTTTAATACCAACAATATTTACTAATAAATAATAATAAATATAAATATAAAATAATATTTAATACTAAAACAGAAAATACATCAGAATTTAAGTTGGATAAATATGTTTCATCAAATCGTACATATCAGGTAGTTTAGTTTATATGTTTCAATAAATCCATGCAAGTGTCAAAGGCGATTACAAGATCCAAAAATACTTCATATTGAAAACAATTTGATTTTCAAAAAATTATGTTGGAATGCTGATAGAAAAAATAAAGAAAAAGATGAATTTGGATTTTTGTAAAATGCTATATATTACAAGTTATAACTAGATAAAAATCAAATTCTTTGTTAAATTAACTATTAAATAAAAAACTAAAAATTAAAATTAAATTTACCTAAGCGAAGCAACAAAGCATCACGCAACTCATCTAATTAGTTACTTGGTGTTCCAACACCATCGAGTCGCCATATCAACCTCACGGCCCTTCTATAAGAGTATATCAAATGCTCGAAATGTCTAATAAAAACAAGGGTTATGTGTAAACAAGACGAGCCGAGCCTGAACTTGTTATGTTTATGAACTCGCAATTTTTAAGACGAGTTCAAAATGTTTTATTTTTGTGTACACAAATCATAGGTGCCAAGTGAATATAGGGATCAGAGATTACGAGATAGCATATGAGAAATAAAGTTCTAGAGTGCTATTGAAGATTTGAATATCTAGTATAGTTAAAATTGATGTAATATATTTATGTAATATGACAGATATATAATACGCTATGATGTATAATTATAGCTAGAATTCCGCTGTGTATTCCTTAATTACTATATGTTCTGTATATCCGATGCGTAACACTCCCCATGATGGATCCTGGGAGGCGAGTGCTACATATAAAAACTCGTTTATGCTTGCTATTCGGCCCAAGGTAGACATGTGAAGCTTAGGCTCAAGCTCTTTTGTTAAAAGAGTTATAATACAAGCTCAAGCATTTTTAATTTGACTCGATTTAAGTTTTTAACCAGCCGATTCCGAGTAGTTTACGATCAAATTGACTTGTTTAGACTTTAGACGCCTATGCATAGGAGAATAGGGATGGAGAATGTTACACGTTGCTAGTGGTTAGCAAAAATTTAAAAGCTTTGGAGTGGAGCTTGGTGAGTTGGAAATCACAAAGCCGGGGAACCGACGTTGTTACCATCGATTGTACTTTTCATATCCTTTACCCTTTTTCAATGACTTTGGTAATTTATTTGATTAATATTACTGTAATTTAAAATAAAATAATCAATTCTATTCTAACCTGAATTGAAAAGAAAAACTATTCTTAAACGTAAATAAGTTAATATTCACGTATACTAACGAATTTGATATTGATGATGATAATTTCATGAAAAATAATAAGAACAAAATGAAAATCTACTTAAAATTCAGTGAGTCTCATTTAATCATAAAAGTTGATTGTATAAAAATCATTTAATCATAAAAGTTGATTGCATAAGAGAAACATCATTATTTTTTTTACCCTAATACAAATCAACTGTATCTACTTATAGACATGACTAAAATAGAAAAACATTGATAATAATGCTCATATAATTACGCCATAATTCTCTAAGTCAAAAATAATAAAAAAATCTTCACCCGCACTTGCTTGAATTATACTCGCGTCTCGACTTTGTTCATCCGCACTTGATCGTTTACTCTTTCATAACATTAATTGATTGCTCGAACGAGATGTGGCTTCAACCGAGCTTGAAATAATTAATTAATACGTTGAATTGTTTTGTAATTCTCAAGTTTATATCAAATAAATACTTGCATATCATACTTGTATACCTAGAGGTTATTATAAACTATATTTTTGGGAAGAGTTAATTTCATTTTTGCTTTCTAAGGTTTAATAAAAGTAACTATTTTCTTTCAAAAGTTTAAATATATTATTTTCAATACAAAAGTTTTATCATTTCTTTCAATTTCAGTCCAAAAATTTTACTATTTTAGGTTCAAGTTGAAACAACTAATATAATTTTTGGACTAAAAATAAAACAACTTAACTTTTGAAGATAAAATGATATATTTAATCTTTTGGAAGAAAATAATCATTTTTATTAAACCTTAAGGAGCATAATCGAATTTAACTCCTTTAGAGAAGTAAGAAGGCTCGAGAACATTACTTCTCAGAATACGTGGTTTTTATAGCAACCTATATGTGCGTCATTTTAATCATACATTATATTACAACAATATGAGAATGTTATGAAATTTTGTAGGGTATTCAAATCAATAATCAGGATTATCGAGAGTCGCGCAAGACACAATTAGATCAAAATTATTTGATGGTTAATCCGAATAAATCAATTGTATACAAGTTAGATGAGATCAAGAACAAGTATGGTTTTGTGTGCTTGTTTTTCATGAATCGAATGACCAATCTCAGAAGACATATGCTAGGAATCAAGGGTAAAATACTGCTTCTTAACTGCCTAATATTGAAACTAATTCACTTAAAATTGAGGCAAATTTTTGTCAATTGAGGCAAATTTTTGTCAACCACAACCAGGGGAGCTACCCTTGGACCACCGTAAAGGGGGCGTTGCCTCTTTGAAACCCCTATTACTTAGAGGTTTCGCCTGTATGAGGTTATAATAACGAATATCATAATAAACTTAAATAAGTGTGCATTCATACATTCTGACTTGTTTGATGAATATTACAATCATATGTGTCAACTAGTTAATTTGCAATAAAATATCAAACAAATTCTGTTTTTGACAAAAGGTTGCATAAATATAAAGATGATTGAATAAGTATTGGTTTTAAAAAATATTATGTGTTGTTTTCATTTGTATCATCGTAATACTTCCGGAACACAACCGTTTTGTTAGAATTATTGGTGTTCTTACATTAGTTTGACATTCAAATCTTGGACGCACTACTATGGGCATGTGCATCCAAACGTATTACACCGGTGAATCAATCCTGAAAATGTGTACATATATTGTAATTGATTTGATGTACAGTTTGTAATTGGTTGAATGCACAATTTTTTCATGTGAGTCGGTGAATTTAAATCGCAAATCACCCTCCCCGACCCCAAGATGAATGGCGGGGCGGTGTCCTCTGTAGTGGATTTTGACCACGTAAGCCTCCCCAGCGGATCACCTTAACAAGTCCGTCCCTTTTTATGGTGGGATAGAATCCTTTTTTTCTTTTACTCCAAACATTTTAACATGGTCTAATATCTAAATGATACTCTACCATTACAACTACTTAAATATATCTACTATAATAAAAGAGTAACTAAGTAGAACACGTGTCATTATCATATTTTTACTCATTAAATTTTTTCCGCTTCTTTATCATATTAAATTATTACATTAATCTATTCTCTTACTCTAGTAAAAAGGTAAATGAAGAGGGACACGTGACAGTATCATATTTCTTATTATCAAATTTTAATACGTTGCTCTCTCTTCTATTTAATAGTTATTATAATTACTAATAATATTATTTAATTTCTTTGTTAGTCTTAAAATACTTTTTAATAAATTTGAAAAAAAGTTCTTTTTTATTAATGTTATATATAGAGAAACAAATATTATAAAGTAAAAAAAATTTAAAACATCAAAGTTGTTAAAAATATAAAATATTTTAAAACTGATGTTTTTAAAATATAAAATATTTATATATAAAAATAATTAAAATTATAAGTTATAATAATGAAATTTTATAAAACGATTTGTTTTGAAACAAAATGTTAGTTTTTTTACTAAAAAAAGTTTAAAAATTGATATCATTGTTTATTATTTATATCTTACTTGTACGTAATTTCATATATATCTTATCTTATAATATTGTTTTATAATTGATGAAATTTTATTATATTTAATATTGTATTTATTCAACACGTGTAATGTACGAATACTAAAACTAATAATATTATAACATAGTGATCACTCGTATTCTTAGCACAATTGTTATAAAGATTATGTTTTGATTCGTAAATTAAACTTTATGTAAATATTTTTCCTTGATTTAAGGAATTATATCTCTGGATTTTTTATTAACGGCAGTTCTACATTATGTAATTATTAGATTTTAGATTTGGAATTTACATATAAGCTAATTTTAATATTTATTTCTAGTTCTTGAACATTGAAGTAGCATATTCTGCTGCAACTATTTCTTTGGGCGTCCCTTTCCTTTGCTTGTAAACTAAGGTATAACTTTGAGTTCAACTTAAGATTAGAATATGTTTTTTAAATCCAAAAACCAGATACGATTTAATAATTATATATAACTAGTACTCGCGTTCGCATGATGCGGCGCATATGCATATTTAAATCGAATGCGCAAAAGATTAAAATTGTAAAAAAAAAAAAAAAAAAAACTCTCGCAATCAGTACATAAAACCAAATCTTTATACGTTGCGCCTTGTTAAAAAATTTAACTAAAAACTATTATTTTTAAAGTATATTGAAGTGAGCAGAGGTAGGTGAAGTGACACGTGTGTGTACTTCATTAGGGTAGGTGAAGTAGCGTGTATATGTATCTATGATACATTAAAAATTGAAGAAAATAATTCAAAGCATTGTAAAAAAAAAAAATAAATAAATAAATAAATAAACTTGTGCCTAACGGTGCAGTAAACCAAATTTTTATATGTTGTGGCTCGTAAAAAGATATGATAACATCAATGGATCGAGGGGAGGTGAAGTGGTGCACGTAGTTTGTTAACGGGTTAAGAGTCGTGTTAAAAATCAAATCGTCTAGTAGCGATGATACATTACAAATGCCAAATTACCAAAAGACAAAACAATTTAAAAAACTCTCGCATTGTCATACATTAGGCCAAATTTTTACTTGTTCTGGTTTCTTAAAGCATAACCAATAAATAATAAAAATCATTGTTTATAATACTATGTTAACGTCAGTGTTGACATAAGCATGTATTAAAGACACGTATATTGTGTTTGAATGCTTAACTCTACGGTGGAAAATTTTGATGTCTTGCACGTTAGTATTCACACAGTGAAAGAAGTCCCATTGAAACGTTGATAAAAATAAGATGTCACAATGGTAAGTCAAAAATTTTATAGATATCACATTTTAAATATTGTAAAGGGAAAACATAAAAAAAAAAAAAAAAAAAAAAAAACTATAAACGAAACCTTAAATAGCTTTGACGGCTTATAAGTTTGTGTATTGATGACTTCCACGTTATCAAGAATAACCCGATTTCAAATTATATTTACATTGATAATAAGATAAAAATAAATGCGTTACAATAGTATATATAAAACATTATATGTAAAATGTTATAGGAGAAGCAAAATATGTTTAAAATATATTATTATTACACAGATGCAAACGTACATTAAAGACTTATACAATACACATAGAGGTGTTATGTTTTGCGTTTTGCCATTTAATCTATTTATAAGACTATATGTAGTATTGGTATATATATGAACCAAAATATCTCAGTGTGTGTATACATGCGTTTTTTAGCATTATTTAAAAATAAATCTAGAGTTTCGAATAAGACCTTCACCTCTTCGAATTTTCGACGTTTTGAAGGCGATTTTAGGAGTTCTTTTCACCACGAATTAATCCGAGAGCAAGCTCCAACAACATCCAATTCAACATTGAAGATCCAATCATGTAGATGAGCGGCTAATTCGTTCGTAATCATCTTCGGGATGAGAGTTCTTGTAAGTGAAGCACTAGGTTTAGTTTGAATTGATGATTTGGGTTATGTTCTTTTGACACAAGAATCTAATTGTTAGTTTGCTTAAAGTTAAAAGACTTATTTATGTTTAAGTATTCATATGCTTTCATTCGCATTCGATTTCCTTGCATCTTGAGCAGTTTGTTACATATATGAATACTTTACATAAATGATTTGGTAATTGTGTGAACGAACGAGTCTTAAAAGGTTGTTTTATAATTATCACCAATTTTGCAAAATCATGTCTATGTGATTCCCAGTTAATTCTAACGAAATCAAGTTTGTTATAGTTTTCAAAACCCATAATCAAGTTTGTTGTTTTCTTAATTATTTGTAGTTAATTACTCTTTATCTTAACTAAAACACAAAAAAATATTTGCTTTTTCGTATTCCCGTTTCGTGTATCAAGTTTTTAAGTATAAAGTTTTACACTTTCCATTAATTTCCTGTAAAAACGACTCTTACTTACCCGCACTAGTTATAGATATTTAAGTCCTTTAAATTAATTTGTTTTTGATCCAACCCACGACAACTCGATCAGTTATTTAAATATTATGTTTTTCAATTCTCTGTAAAGACGACTCTTACTTAACTGCACTACTTATAGATATTTAAGTCCTTTAAATTAATTTGTTTTTGATCCAACCCACGACAACTCGATCAGTTATTTAAATATTATGTTTTTCGGAGCTTATATTTTTTTTAAAAACATAATGGTATTTAAAAAAACACCATAATGAGGAGGATATACAGAATGACGTGTTGCAAAAAACAGGTAGCTTAAAAACATATTTTTTTTTATTTTTATATATAATAATACTATACTCATATTAATTAAAGATAATAACCATTCATTTTTGTAGTGTATTTTTTTTCAAAATTAATGCCGTACACAAAAGTTATAAACTTTAAAAAAAAGTTGGGAATTAAAAAAAATAAACAAAATAGATTATGACTAAAATACGTTTGCACCAACTTTTCCCTAAAATATAATGTCAAGAATTGATTAGAAAAATTAACGATTTAAGATTACTTATTATATTATTTAGGATAGATGCTCTTTTTTCTATACTTCCGACCTAGATATTATGTTTCTTTCAATCAAACTCACGATTAACATCTAAGTATTTAAAATGTTACGATATTTTAAATCCTTCATAATTTGAAATCACAGTACTTCGAAACCATTAAAAACACACCCCAAGAGATAGCCCATCAGTTTTGAATTCAAGCCAATTATCGAATAAGATCAGTTACATTAATTTATCACACTCTATGTAAACATACTTATTTAGGATGTTATAAAAGCTGGTAGCTCGGGGTTCACTCGAAATGGGCTCGTTAATAAACAAGCCTAACCGGTTTGGCTCAGTTTGTAAACGAGCCAAACCCAAGCCAAGGTCAGCTCGGCTTATGGCTTGCTTATTAGCTGGCCCGTTGACTCGCTCTCTAGCTCGTTCAGATTAATAACTAAATTATATTTTATAGAATATTAATCAAAATATAACACATTATTCAAATATAACATACACACATGGTTTTTTTGATATTTTCTAATGAGAATTTAAGTATAAAAGTATAAAACGGTGATTATAGTATTTGAAATATTAATATTATATAATTATTTCAACGGGATAAGATAAACAAATAAAATATTTTTTTTCT